>CM068371.1:189922174-190522174 GCA_034769895.1 Magicicada septendecula | reverse complement strand
CAAAAGATTATTTGCATACAGCCCTAAATTGTAGAGTTCTCAAGACCTATTGTTTTTGGTGAAGATCGGTTGAGGGAAAGGGGTAGTTTACCCGCAACGTTTTTTTAACAAGGGTATTTTTTATGGCAAACGATAACAGCCGCAAATTCAAACGGAATCAAATAATGCTTTGCATACAGCCCTGATTTGTAGAGTACTCAAGACCTATTGTTTTTGGTGAAGATCGGTTAAGGGGAAGGGGTAGTTTAACTGCAACGTTTTTTTATCAAGCGTATTTTCTATGGCAAACGATAACAGCCGCAAATTCAAACAGAATCAAATAATTTTTTGCATACGTCCCTGAATTGTAGAGGTCTCAATGACTTTCGATTTTGGTGAAGATCGGTTAAGGGGAAGGGGTAGTTTACCTGCAACCTTTTACGTTTTAACAAGAGTAAAGTACTTGAAAATTTATTTAAACTTTTTGAAACAATGGTAATTGTTAAAAATAAAATAATTTTGTTGCCAGGCAATAAAATTATAATTTTTTCATTATAATGTAATATAATATTTTTCATTTAATACAGCAATAAAAAGGCAGGTAAAACACAGCCTGGCTGTTTGGCTGAAAATGATTTTAAATATAAATCTTAGAATATGGAAGTCATGTATGGTTCTCCATACCGATATTTTACTTCCATATTCCTTAAGGAATGGAAGTATGGTGATGGCAAAAAAAATCGTGTTCGAGATTATTGCAGATTCTGATTGTACTACACTCAAAACATGAAAAAAAGTCATTTTCCGAAAAGTGTCTGTGTGTGTGTCTGTCTGTCTGTGTGTCTGTGTGTAGATTTTTTTCTATGGCAAACGATAACAGCCGCAAATTCAAACAGAATCAAATAATTTTTTGCATACAGCCCTGATTTGTAGAGTACTCATGACCTATTGTTTTTGGTGAAGATCGGTTGAGGGAAAGGGGTAGTTTACCTGCAACGGTTTTTTTTTTATCAAGGGAAATTTTTTTTTGGCAAACGATAACAGCCGCAAATTCAAACAGAATCAAATAATGTTTCGCATACAGCCCTGAATTGTAGAGTACTCAAGACCTATTGTTTTTGGTGAAGATCGGTTAAGGGGAAGGGGTAGTTTACCTGCAACGTTTTTTATCAAGCGTATTTTCTATGGCAAACGATAACTGCCGCAAATTCAAACAGAATCAAATAATTTTTTGCATACGTCACTGAATTGTAGAGGACTCAAGGCCTTTTGATTCTGGTGAAGATCGGTTAAGGGGAAGGGGTAGTTTACCTGCAACCTTTTACGTTTTAACAAGAGTAAAGTACTTGAAAATTCATTTAAACTTTTTCAAACAATGGTAATTGTTAAAAATAAAATAATTTTGTTGCCAGGCAATAAAATTATAATTTTTTTATTTTAATGTAAATCTGTACATAGTATAAAGTAAAGTCGGTCCGTTTTCTCTCTATGTTTGAAATCGCTAATCTCAGGAAGTACTGAACGGATTTTATTCAAGTTTTCGCCAATAGATAGAGTGTCTATCGAGGAACATTTATGTGTATAATTAATACATATATGTTGTACATTAGCTTAGCTATCACGGTTTATGTCAAGTAAGTGGTATAGTTTACATCTTATATATAAAAATGAATGTTTCTTTGTTTGTCCCGTATGCGTTCCTATACCATTCATCCAATTGCGATGAAACTTCGGTGAGTTGTTGTGCGCACGTCCGCGAAGGTTTCTTCCACATCTCCTCCTAAACCACTGCACCGATTTCAACCAAACTTGGCACAAATATTTTACGCAACGGGAGAACCAACATAGGATAGGTGTTTTTTCAATGGGGTCCTTTTGGGGGGTTCTTTGGGGTCTTCCACATCGCCTCCTAAACCACTGGACCGATTTCAACCAAACTTGGCACAAATATTTTACGCAAAGGGAGAACCAACATAGGACAAGTGTTTTTTTCGATACGATCCTTTGGGGTCTTCCACGTCTCCACCTAAACCATTGGACCGATTTCAACCAAACTTTGGCACAAATATTTTACGCAACGGGAGAACCAACATAGGACAGGTGTTTTTTTCGATACGATCCTCTGGGGGGTTCTTTGCGGTCTTAAAAAACTATTAGATCTGGTTACTATGGCAACCCAATAGAATAGATTCTGTTCTAAATATATTATCGCATTAAATTGAAGACCACGCGACCGAAGTTGTGGGCAACAGCTATTTATTTTTAAGAAGCCTACTTTAATTAAACTTTATTAATTAAACTAACATTTTCATTACGTACAACGTGAAACTCCGTAGCGAAGCACGGGTATTCTGCTAGTCATGTATAAGAGAAAATATATCGTGCGTGGCAGGCAAGCATATCTCAGTTATGTACTGTTTACGTTTCCATTTTATTATTATCACTACCGCAATAAAAAGGCAGGGAAGACACACACACACACACACACACACACACACACACACACACACACACACACACACACACACACACACACACACACACACACACACACACACACACACACACACACACACACACACACACACACACACAATTCGCGTTATTTCTGGCCTCATTCATGTTTATTTTCTTACATTTGCACGGTTTTTAAATGGAAAGTGCCGAACCCATACCAACATAACGCATGCAAGCCGAAAAAGTGTCCAGCGTGGATAGCGATTTGCTTCCTGTGGATCGCTGGGCAGTGTAACTGCACGTGTTTACAGAGGAACGATTCATAGACAGACTTTTCGTCTTTAGGGAATGAACCCTCTGCAAGATGCTGAGGGTCCATGAGTGACTTCGGAGCGCACCTTCTTTTCCGCGTGTTTGTTCTGTGAAACGTACACTGTAGATTCGCAGATTTATTCTAAGCAACGCTCAATAGGAAATGTTGAAAATTTTTGTCCACGGTGAACCCTCATACACACTAAACCTGCTCTGATGTTTTAATTACGGACATCATAATATTAAAACTTTGGAAACTTGAGCACTACTTAATGGAGATCAATCATTAACTTATACAAGCCATTAATTTTATGCATATTTTTTATATATATGTGTACAACGTTATCGGCAACAAAGAAGTAGTTTTTGTTAAAATTCCTTCCCAGGATATTTGGCCGTAGTCCTATGTTTTCTACAAAACCAGACGTTTCGGCAATGCCATTGACTTCCATCATCAGTGAAAATTGAGTGCGATAACGTGAGGTGGTATATGTTAGTGACCACAGTACTGTGGTTAAGGCTGAAGCAGTAAGTAGAAAGAAGTAGTTTCTATGGTAATATTTCATTTCGAAAATGATTTTAACAATAAATCTTAGAATATGGAAGTCATGTATGGTTCTCCATACCGATATTTTTTTTTTAATATATTTGCTGTGCGATCTCGTTCACCTGTTTATGATGACGGACAAGTGTTGTGGGGAGGATGGTCAGAGCCTGGAATGGCTTTGTGGGCAGAGTGACCTGCCACAGCTGTTTTATCGTGGGAAACGGAAGTCCCGCGTAAACGGAAGTACCCTGGTAAAGTCTCTGCCCAAACCAAACTTTATATCCTCCCTCTCCGCTCTATGAAAAAATCGGGCCCAATGAAAAAATCATTTAAGAAATACGACGAAAGATTAGAATTTTCCCCCCATTTCTTCTATCTTTCTTTTCCTTTTCTTCTTTTCTTTTTTTATTTTTCTTCTCCCTTTTATGTGTGGGTGCTGAGCACCCCCACAAAAATTCTGGGGGGTGCTCGAGCATCGGAGCACCCCCGGAGTCGGCGCTCCTGCAGTTAATTGAGGGCTGATATTCTTAAAAAGTTTCAATGCAGTTTGCAGATCTTTAAATAACAATAGACTTTGAAACAGGTGATGAGGTGATACTGATATCTTGTTAAGTTTCTTCCTTTTAATATTTAAAAGAGTTTAAATAGTGTAGTTTAGTACTGTTTATTTTATTTGTTTAAGGGTTTAGTTTCTGTCAATTTGGAATTACCCAATTTCTGGGTATATGAAAAACCAAAGTAGCAGTAAATAACTTTCTGTAGTAAATGTACCATTGAGTATGCCACATCAAAAAATGTTTAATATTAATTATAATACCAGTAAAATGTGGTTGTCAGTTGGAAAGTATGTTGTTATTAAACGTTCTGACCACACAAGTCTATAAGTGAAAATGATAAAACATGTAATAATGTTCAGAATATTACATATTGTTCTTTAATGTGTTGTTGTGTTGTCAGGTTTGAGTGTAATATTATCAGTTCTCTTAACCATCTTGGTAACATTAATGATGTTTTTTTATGTTAATACTAATCAATACAAGTTTTTATTTATAGAATGGTAATAAGTAAAGTGTTTTAGTACTTTGTTTTATCTAAATATGAAATGGTTTTTTTTAGGGACCATGGCATACATACACTGGCTTCACATGCTTATGAAACGAGAATAGTAGAAAAGAAACGGTCCAATCAAAATGGCTTCTACAGCAAAAAGAGCATGGAAATTACGTGAGTAAAACATATTCATCAGTGTTATCTTGAAGCATGGAAAACAATGCTTTTAAAGAAAACATAAACTAGCATACCAGACAGTTGGTTTGTTTTGTTTGTTAGAAAAGAGAGAACACTGTGTCTCTTTCTCTGAATTGTGTTTTGTTTTTATACTTTATGTACTGTATAACTTACGCATTACACATTTTCATACATAATAAACTTGTTTTTTGTGTTTTAATATGTAAAAATATTAGATAGTTTTTGTTTGAATCCAATACTATAATAATAGTCATTTAAAGTTTTAAGTTACTGATCACACAATTTCTATATCACTCTCCACTTTATTCAGACTGCATTCTATAAGCTTGTGTTTTAACACTGTCTGTGTACAAATGCTAGAAGACACATTTGTACATACAATTCTGCAAAATTGTTGTTTCATATCTCAGTTTGTTCAGTCTAAGGACTATACTTCAGTGTTTGCTAAGTACAATGTAGAGTAAGAAAATTTATATCGTATGAACCTCATATCCTCCCAGCATGATGAACCCAAATGGGTAGCTGTAATATTCAGTGTCCTCTGGCACAGAAGCTAAAATTTATGGTTGGGAAATAAGCAGCATAAGTTTTTTTTTAAAAAGTACTGTACAACATGCGAAGATGAAGTTTTGAATAATTAGTGACCCAAATATTACAAATGATAATTTTTATTGTATCATTGTTAGTGATTGAGTCAGACTCTATAAAAATCCAGTACTAACTATAATAATTTGTGGAATATAATTTTTACTGATAACTTCGAGTTTGTGTGCAGAGTTGTTTCCTTCTGAATTGATTATTAAAACTCCTCACCAAAGTCGTTACTCACCAGCGTATGTCTATTATGGTTTGAGACTACCTTAATACTACATTTCAGAATAAAAAATTATGAAAATTGATAATCAATGTTGAGTTAGCAAATGCATTCTTAGGATGCTGATTGTATTTTGAAGCTAATACTCTGGGTCACTTAGATATTTGTTTGAATAAGTGTTAATATAAGTTTATATAAGTTAATATAAGTTTTAATATATTTAAGTGTTAATATTTTGTAATTCTAAGATATTGTTTTTGTTTTAAATAAAATATTTAATAATTCATTGAGAGTTGATATTTAATTATTTTAAGAAACATAAAAAGCTACCTGAAGATGCAAGAAGCAGAAGCATTGTATAAAAGTTATCTTGACACAGCTGTTATAGCGTGCAGTTGTGCATGTATTTAAAATAATAGTTTATTTTTATGAAACGTATATTTTTACACCAAGTGCACAAAGATTTGGTTCTTAACATAATTTTTTTTTTATTTATAGAGGAGTTTATGGCCCATGGAGCAAATGTCAACTGCCTTGCCCTGGGCCACAAATCTGGCAGAGTTCTTGTGACTGGTGGAGATGACAAGAAAGTCAACTTGTGGGCAGTCGGAAAGCCTAACTGTATTATGGTAGAAATACATATTGAATTATTCATAGATTAAATATAATTACAGTTTAATGAAAATTACCAGTTGTACATTGAATTTTATGTTCTTCGTCCAGTTTATGAATTTATATGCACTTGATGTATACTATACTACTATTTTATAATAGTTTTAGTGTATGCAGTGGCGGCTGGTGACTTTTCAGCCAGAGGTGTGCAATCATAAAAAATTTTAACAATGTAAAATCTTACCGAAAATGGAAAATGGATTGAATGAAGCCAATTATTTCTTAAAAAGTAAATTCTACCCTTCTATTTTTCATAGATATGAACTTTTCCAACACTTTGTCATCGAAACTGTCAATATCTTGCACTAAATTTTTATTTATGGGCATTATCGCCAACGCATTAAACGATCATTACCCATAGTATTTCACAAAAATGTCTTGACTTTTTTAAGAGTTGAAAAACAACGCTCTGATTCTGCAGTTGTCATTGAAGTTTGTTAAAATTATTTTTAGTATTTTTATAGTTTCCGGGAAAATATCAGTAAGATTATGTTGCAGTAGTAATGTAAGGAAGTTTGTGACTAACAAATGTAATGTAATGTAATGTTTGTAATGTAAGGCTCCAATTATTTGACTAAAGTCCGATCGTGAGTAAGTAACTTCGAATTCTGTTTTTAAACAAGTCTGGTCTAGAAATAGATATGAAGAACACACTGTATCCGAAATGCCGACTAGAAATTCTTTTGAATATTTTGGTACTGATTCTGAATTAAACAACTGAGCTGCTTGCAGATGGCCACGATATGAGAATCTGTCTTTCATCTGTAAAATAATTACATCATACACTTCTTTACCAAACGCACTTCTTGGTAAATTATCTTATTTTCTTCTCCTCTTTGTTGAATGAAAATTTTCTTCAATATTGCTTTCAATAGTCTCAGTCTCGTTTCTAATGTTTTTAACACAAATCTCAAAATTTTGAATATCACTTGAAGTTGGATAACTATCCTTATTTCTTGACCGGATTTGATTATAAGAATGCCAACATGAGGTAAAGTTTGTAAAAAAATGTGAGCCAAAACAAGAATTCTGGGTCTTCTAGAGCTCGTCTGAGACCAGAAGCTTCATTAGAAGTGGCACTTCTTAGCCATTTATCTTCAATCTCTTCAAACACTTCTATGAGCTTCCCTCGATTCTCGAACACAGTATTGACTGTCCTAATGTTATAGTTCTATCTGGTTGTTGCTACTTTTGGTAACCTGTGCTTGACTATTTCCTCTAACATATCGCATCTATTTGAAGAATTTGAAAAGAACGTGGGAATTGCTGATAAATTATTAAAAAACACTGGCGCTGCTGTGATGCTGCATTTTGGATCAAGAGATAACAATGCATAACAATGTATGTAATGAGCATAAGGATATTTCTTCTTAATATAACTTCGAACACCACCTGTAGCACCACTCATTACATTTGCCCCATCGTATGTTTGAACGATTAACTTTTGTGGTTTTTCCATAACTTCTTCTTCTATACATTTTTGTATCCCTTCTGCTAATTTATCATTGACTCTTCTAAAGCACCAAAAGCTCTCACGAACAGTTCCATCAAAAACGTATCTAAATATTAGTACCATTTGACACCAATTCGTAACATCTATAGTTTCGTCACATTGAATAGCCAAGAAATCGGAATTTTTAATTTGATCATAAATTTCTTCTTTGCACACAGCTAACGTGCTATCTAAAATATCGTTCTGTATACTTGTATACTTTTAAAAGTCCCCTTAAATACTGTAGCGTTCTGCAGATATTCTCGCAACACAACATCTAGTTCTGCAGAATATCAACTAATTCTCTAAATAGGCCTATTCCATGATTTACCGATTCTTCAATCTCGTGGTGACCTCAAAAGCACTGCAAAATTTTATGCAACAAATAATACGTTTCAAAATATAACGGTTCTTTCTAACCTGTGCATTATGTTCAAGAACATGCGTCCAATAAGCTGAATTAAGCTGTGTCAAAATATTTACTTCGCTTAGTAAAGCCAGTTGTGTGCATCCATTAATATGGCTTCAAGATGATTCATGTTATTTTTATTTTAGTGGAAGATGATGCAAATCTTTTATACCCTTTCTGGCCCAATTTGCATCCTTTTCTGTTCCTGCAGGATTGAAAAATAATACACACGGAAAATAGTACAACAAATTCGAACCTTCACATCCACATATCCAATTATTTTGTTTATAAATTTCTCATGAGAAACGCCGAGTAAATGTCCTATTTTGGGCTTTCCCTTCACTGGTCTGTGTTAAATTTAGATCAGGTAATGGCCGGCCTAATTTTTTAATATTTATTTTATCCTCTAAAGAAAGTCTGGTAAAATTTGTTTTTATTAAGACACTGACTATTCATGTTTGTAGGCAACACATGACACAAAACACAAAAACACGTATGATAAAAGTAAACTGATGATCAACGAACGGCACAGCAACACCACTGTTGAAAACTGGCAACAGGGCGCCCAGAACTAGCGGCCCAAACACATGATTTATTAAACGGCGATATTCGCTATGATGTCACACGATACGTCACGTAGTCATGGCAACGAGGCCGCAAGTTTCTTCGCGGCCCTGTCTATTGATTCACACTACCTACTACGTGCAAGACAGATAAATACTTTCATTCTAATCTAAATCAACGCTTAAAAATCATTGCTCATCTTTTATCTTTAAAATAAACAAGAGACAAGGACAGGCAGTTAACTATGGTAATGTGATTTAATTTTTTTTATGTTCTCTGTCAAGGGGGGCGCGTGGCCATGCGGCCACAATAAGAAACCGCCACTGAGTGTATGTGAGTTTTATGAATGAGTCTCAGTTATCCATGTCAGACTGCTTTTATACTCCTAAGATCACAAGTTGTGGATCATAATGCTTAGTAATATGTATTCATGATGAAATTTCATTGTTGTTTTAATTCAGGTAATGAGTCAGTATAAATACTGTAACAAATTTTAATTGAAAAAGAACTTCTGAGAGTAGCACAAACTAAGCATGTACCTCAACAAATTTTATCATAGTAACTCATTTATTACAATAAAATAATTGTTTTACTTATAATAAAAATTGGTATGGAGAATCATACATGACTTCCATGTTGTAATATTTATGTTTAAAATATTTTACTTGAATTCGGTTCGGTAATTTCTAAAAAAATATCGCCCACCCTCAAACTAATTTCACTATTTATAGATATTTTTGTTATTATTATGGGGTAGTCGTTTAATATAATGTTATTTTCAGTCACTTTATCCATAAAAATTAGGTAGGCTTACTTTATTCTTATAAAGAAACCGAACTACGCAGATGATCATCCCTCCTACGAAGCGCTCCGAAGTCACTCATGGACCCTGAGTATCTTGCAGAAGGTTCATTCCCTAAAGATGAAAAGTCTGTCTATGAACCGTTCCTCTGTAAACACGTGCAGTTACACTGGTCAGCGATCCACAGGAAGCAAATCGCTATCCACGCTGGACACTTTTTTGGCTTGCATGCGTTGTGTTGGTGTGGGTTTTGGCACTTTCCATTTAAAAAGCTTGGAAATGTAAGAAAATAAATATGACAGGCCAGAAATAACGCGAATTGTGTGCGTGTGTGTGTCTTGCTTGCCTTTTTATTGCGGTAATCATAATAATAAAATGGAAACATAAACATTACATAATTGAGATATGCTTACCTGCCACGAACGATATATTTTCTCTCACACATGATTTAAATTAAAATGAAAAAATATAGAATTTTGTTAAAGTGAAATGAAATGTTTCCATAGAAACTACTTCATTGTTGTCAATAACATATTACACATACAAAAACTTATAAAATTTACTTCCTCCATCAACTAATATTTTAATTTATAAAAAAAATTACACCCTCCCCCTCAACTACCCTTTTCATTTATAGATATTTCATCTACCTTTCTACAGTGGATTATTATGACCTTATTTTCAGGATACTTTATTTATCAAAATTAAGCACTTTACTCTTGTTAAAACGTAAAATGTTGCAGGTAAACTACCCCTTTCCCTCAACCGATCTTCACCAAAAACAATAGGTCGTGAGTACTCTACAAATCAGGGCTGTATGCAAAAAAGTATTTGATTCTGTTTGAATTTGCGGCTGTTATCGTTTGCCATAGAAAAAAAATCTACAGACACAGACACACACAGACACTTTTCGAAAAACGACTTTTTTTCATGTTTTGAGTGTAGTACAATCAGAATCTGCAATAATCTCGAACACGATTTTTTTGCCATCACCATACTTCCATTTCCTTAAGGAACATGGAAGTAAAATCGGTATGGAGAACCATACATGACTTCCAGGTCCTTAAATTTATTTTTAAAATCATTTAAATATTAATTAAATAAGTGGATGCTTGAGTTCTGAAAAAATTACGTATCAGCTAAGATGGTACCTGGACAGTAGTGTGGTAATTTTCGTATTTGTAGGTTGGCTAATCTGTACGCTTTCTGAATCGTTCTTATCTCGTTTTTATAATGTACAGTGCTACGAGCCTTGGCCGGCAGCGGATGTTCTTATGTTTGCTGCCTGACTCTGTCATTCTCATTTCTTGTTGTCGCGACAATTATTTAGGCCTTAGGCCTCCATGTTTTCGATGTAACTAAGTGCACACATTTGTGCCGCATCAAAATGTAGTTTCATTTCCGAATCAGTTTCTTAAAATTTAATCTTCAGCATTAGCCAACCTTACTACTATGAGTTGAGTGTAAGAAACGGAGAAACTATCTATTAATACAGCCCACTATCTTTATCATTTTGCATCCTGGCGATAACACACCAAGTTTCATTCTTTCTGATGGAAAAAGGCATACATGCCGACATACAACAGATTTTTACGCGGTCCACTCGGCCGCAGCTCAACATAACATTTTATTTGGTCCTAACGTGACGGATCAACATTCTTCTTACTAACCATTTTTTTTGGTCGCTCCGTGCCTGGATTCGTTATTCACCTTTTCATTATTCTTCTGCCCCAATTTCTGGCCATCACGGGCGACTCAGCATATTCGCTGATCCGACCGTGTCGTCACTTAACCAGCATTTCTTTCATCGCCTTTAAGCCTCCTGACGATATCACTGCAAGATCATCCATGTGCTAGCGTCAGTACTCCAGTGTAAGCAGTCATCTCTCCGGTCTGTGTGTTCGCCATCTTCTCCACGGCCTCGACGCTTCGGGACATCGCATACCAGGGGTACCACATCATTAACATCATTATCAGGTGCGTACAATGGCTGAAGAAGGCCTCAAAGTGTTGGTCAGAAAGAGAGGCGGCTCAAAGTCTGCCATAGTGCGTATTAATTCGGCTATCAGTAACTTTGACAAGAACACTAATACCAAACATTTCTTAACAGTCAGACTTGAAAGTCTAAAAAGCTTGGCAACAAAATACGATGAGGTGCAGTCCGAAATTGAGCTTATTTCTAAAGACATAAACGCTGCTCAAGAAGACCGAGTTGAGGTCGAAGAGCTGTTATATTCAACAGAAGCTAATATCTTACAATTGATAGAAACCTTTAACGTTCAGACTGTATCTCCCATATTAACAAGCAATACACAACTAAAACCGATAAGTTTGCCCTGCTTTACAGGCAATATCTTAGAATGGCAGCATTTCTACCCAATATTTCTGGACTTGGTGCATGCCAGATCTGATCTAACGTCAGTGCAGAAATTACACTATTTGTATTCGTCTCTGAAAAATGAGCCGCTAGATTTAATTAAGTCATTACCTATTTGTAACGAATAATACTCGATAGCGTTGAGTTTGCTGTCCACTAGGTATGACAATAAATTCATACTAGCAAAGTACTATATTCAAAATTTACTTGAAGTAAAGTCAACAATAAAAGTCTCTGTCCAAAGTTTGGCTGAATTCATAAATACGATAACGTCTTCCGTTAATTCACTGGCGGCCATGCAACTGTCAGTGGATTCATTCGAGCTTATCACTGTACAATTATTGTCAGCGAAACTCGACCATACTACTTTTAAATTATGGAAGGAGTCTATAGACCCTGATAATCTTCCTAACTTTCAAGGTTTTACTCAGTTTTTAAACGCACGTAGACAGCTGTTAGAAAATACACTGCCTATCAATGCCGGACAGCAACTCAACAAGCTAAGTTTAAGATTCAATAATAAATCTGACAAACATAAATCACGAAACGCTGCTGGCAGCACTGCATTTAAAAGTTATCACTCAGCGTCAAATAATTATTCATGTTTATGCTGTAAATCTAATCATCCAATTTACATGTGTGATAAATTTCGTGCACTGAGCACATCAGAACGAGGACAATTCATATTAAATCATAAATGCTGTACTAATTGTCTAAGACCAGATCATTTCTCATCTAATTGTAAGATTAAACAATCATGTAAGATCTGCTCAAAACGACACCATACATTGTTGCACATAAACAATGTGTCGAAGCCAGTCTCTGGCAGCAGCAGTAATTATTGTTCACTCAAATTACAATCTACAAATAATATTCTTTTATCAACAGCAATGGTGTTTGTCATTGACCAGGCTGGCAACAGACAACCCGCAAGAGTTCTTTTGGATGCGGGTTCACAAATAAATTTCTGTATGGAATCATTTGCCAAGAAATTACGGCTTAACTTGACTAAATCTAACATACCGATTACAGGCATAAATAATACTGCGTGTTATGCCACGAATCTTGCGTCTATACGCATTATTTCCCGTTATCAAAGATTTAGCTTCGAGGCAAAGTGTGCTGTCTTATCTGCATTAACCCATAAACTGCCAGCACAATCTTTTGACATAAATCAATTTAACATTCCAGATAACATTTTTCTTGCTGATCCAAATTTCAACATATCATCTGACATTGACATACTGTTAGGAGCGCAATTCTACCTAGATTTAATCTTAGCTAACAAATACGTACGCGGTTCTCATTTTCCTATTATACAGGAAACAAAGTTAGGCTACATTCTTGCAGGCAATCTGCCCAAACACTGCCGTTATAAGGGTCCTACTGTTTCGTTCCTAGCTAGGAACAACGACGGTCAAATTCTGGAGTCTCTCGAAAAATTCTGGGAGACCGAAACTATCCCTGATAATGCACCTATTAATAACGAGTCAGCTTGTGAGGAGCATTTCGTTAGGTCTACTCATCGCAATCAAGAGGGTAGGTTCATTGTTGCGCTACCATTTAAATCAGACAATCCCCAGTTGGGTGAGTCCTATGGTACCGCTGACGCAAGATTCTTGAGTTTAGAATGCCGGTTCATGCGCGATTCTAAGCTTGCGCGCGATTACGCAAACGTTATTCAGGAGTATAAGGATCTTGGCCACATGACGCGTATCGACAATTGCTGTATCAATTCTGGGGTTTCAAATACCTACTATCTGCCACACCATGCCGTCTTTAAGCATTCTAGTTCTATGACAAAACTTCGCGTCGTTTTTGACGGTTCGTCCAAAACTACCAATGGTCTTTCTCTCAATGACATCTAGTTGGTAGGCCCCAACGTCCAACAAGACCTTTTTTCTATTCTTTTGCGATTTCGTATGCATAACTATGTTCTCATCGCCGACATCGAGAAGATGTATCGACAAATTCTGGTAGCTGAGAAGGATTGTCATTATCAACGTATTCTGTGGCGTGACTCTCCCCTCGAACAGTTTAAACACTTTGTATTACGAACTGTAACATATGGCACTGCTAGTGCTTCGTTTTTGGCTACTCGCTGTCTTAATCAAATTGGTAAGGATCATGAAGCTTCTTTTCCTGACGCAGCGTCAGCTATAACCAATGATTTCTATGTCGACGATTTGTTGACTGGCGCAGACACCATTTCTGATCTGACCAAGTTGAAATCTGACTTAGGTACGTTGTTGAGTCAATACGGTCTCACGCTGCATAAATGGGCATCAAATGAACCCCAGGTGGTTGCAAATCATGACAATTTATCACTCCCTTTAAACAAACAGGGTAATGTGCGTACCTTGGGCATTCTCTGGAATAACACTACCGATTCATTTTTGTTTGACATCAAATCATTCCCCGTTGAATCAAGCATCTCCAAGAGGAAAATCCTATCGATTATCGCAGGCATTTATGATCCGCTCGGACTTGTCGGTCCCATTGTTTTTCTGTACAAACAGTTTATGCAGCAACTCTGGCTGTGCAATCTTGGTTGGGATGAGCCCATCTCCGGGCAATTACGCTTGCCTTGGCATTCATTATGCGATAAGTTGTGTCTGATCAGTAAAATTATTGTCCCACGTTCTATTCGTTGCAAGTCTAAGGCAAGGATAGTTGAATCACATGGGTTTTCGGATGCTTCTGAAAAGGGTTATGGGTGTTGTGTTTATATTAGAGTCATTTATCAAGATTCATCGGCCTCTTGTCATCTTCTGTGTTCTAAATCTCGCGTGGCCCCACTACGACAGGTGTCATTACCTCGCATTGAACTCTGTGCTTGCTTGTTGTTATCACGACTCGTATTCAATGTCGTCCCTGCTCTTCATTTCTTTATTAATAGTGTTCATCTGTATTCTGATTCTATGGTGTCTCTTTACTGGATTCATGCCCAGTCTTCGAGGTGGAAAACCTACGTCGCTAATCGTGTTGCCGAGATTCAGCATCTTACGCAAGCCTACACATGGCATCACATCAACTCTCGACATAATCCTGCTGATATTATTTCTAGGGGATGTCACCCCGACGTGTTGCGCGATTGTTCGCTTTGGTGGCATGGTCCCGCCTGTTTGTCTCAATCTTCCGAGTCCAATCTTTTTCCACCCTTTTTACCTTTTAATCTGTCGTCTGCTGAATTCACTGCGGAGGAGAAACAAACCCCCAAACTTTCTCTAATGTCTACCCTGGCTGTTGATCTTTCTAAGGACTTTTCTTCGTTGCACCGTCTGACACGCATGTACGCTTACTGCTTTCGATTCATCAAAAATATTAGACTCTCCAGTGCTGAGAAAATATCGGGCGCTCTTACCCCCGTTGAAATTCATTCCACTCTTAATTTTTTTGTAAAACAATCTCAGTCGATCCACTTCGCTGCCGAGATTAATTGTCTTCGTAATGGGTCTTCTGTCTCTATTAGGAGTAAGTTGTCTTCTCTGGACCCGTTTCTTGATGAGTCTGGCGTAATACGCGTCGGCGGGCGCTTACAGCAGTTGCAATTACCCTATGACAATAAGCATCCTATTGTCTTGCATCCATCGGCTCATATTACTCGCCTTATTATTGAACGCGAACACATTCGTCTACTTCACGCTGGTTCTCAACTCGTGCGTCACTCACTTCGTCAACGTTGGTGGATTATTAACGCCAACATAGTCATTCGCTCCATCATTCGTAGTTGTGTCAAGGTTTAGTGCCAAACAACAGGTTCAGAGGCTTGGTATTCTACCATCTCCTAGAGTCACTCCTTCGCGGCCGTTTCTATTCTGCGCAGTTGATTATGATGGTCCCTTCATGATTCGTCATGGCGGGCAGAAATCTAGGACTCTGTCAAAATCGTACGTGTCTTTGTTCATCTGCTTAGCAACCAGGGCCATTCATTTGGAATTGGTTTCCGACCTTACAGCCAACGCGTTTATAGCTGCCTTACGTCGGTTTATGTCCCGTTGGGGCATACCCAGCCAGTTATATTCTGATAATGGCATGAACTTTAGGAAGGCCCGCAATGTTTTATATGATCTTTACCATCTTTGGCATAATAAGGATGCCACATCATCAATCAAATCCTTTACGACCTCTCAGGGTATTTCATGGTCATTTATTCCGCCCTCGTCACCCAATTTTGGTGGTCTTTGGGAGAGCGGTATAAATAGTTTATAGCATCATTTGCGCCGTGTGGTAGGCAAGTCTATACTCACCTTCGAGGAGTTTACGACAGTTTTGTCTCAGATAGAGGCATGTCTAAACTCTCGCCCATTATTTGCCATTTCATCGGATGTAAATGATCCGGTGCCACTTACACCTGACCATTTTTTGATTTGCGCGCCATTAACGGCGATACCTGACCCAGACTTATCTCACGTTCCCATCTCTCGTCTTGGACGTTGGCAACTTTTCCAGAAGTTTGTCCAAGTCATCTGGAAGGCTTGGTCTCGCGATTATTTACATCAATTACAACAACATCACAAATGGAAATTCGCCAAGGATAATGTTTCCATTGGTGACCTGGTTTTATTGATGGAGGATAACTTACCTCCATTATCATGGAAATTTGGGGTAATTACCGCCACATTTCCCGGCCCAGGCAACTTAATTAGAGTTGTAGACATTCGCACGCCTACTGGTATTTTACGGAGACCCGTTCATAAGCTATGCTTGTTGCCAGCCCGGGACGAGGTTTAGACTCAAGGTTACTATAATTATTTAGCACAATGCTAGTTTATTTGGCCACTGGCTTTCATTACTTCATTGTATGACCATTTGGTCAACTTAATTGTGATATGTATCATCACAACATTTTAATGTTAATTTGCATCATTGCGTGTTTTTATACTAAATTTGCATGTGACTTGTAATTTTACAACCATGCACTGTGCTATTATAGCTATACTTATCATATTTCATGGTGGTATACTCTGCTATTTTTGTATTTATATGTTAATAATTTGTGAGGCATATTATGTCCTACACATTTACATTTTGATATTGGTATTGGGTATGTGTCATGTTATTGGTGGTATTGCTTTATATACAATTTTTTACTATTTCTTTTATGAATTTGCTAACTGCTATAATTTTTATTGTTCGACTAAGCTTTTCGTCATCACTGACATCATCAGGTCTTCAACAACGTCTATCTACTGTACGTTGTAGGCTTTTATACTTTAGGCCCCTCCCCTTATGTCATCGCCCCTCCTATTGGTTCTAGCTGCTGCCGCTCTTCACGGGAACTTTGTCTACATTTTTCCGTTAGGCATTTTTCTAACGTCCGTCAAATTGTTTTAAGAATCTCCCATTAATTTCTTCATTCTTGACTTTTTTTTTTGTAACCTTTTACATTTTGTCATTTTTAGTGTGTTTTCTTATTATTTTAATTTATTTTTGTTTATTGTTTAATATATAATAAAATATTTCTTCATTTGTAAAATCCACTTTTATATTCATTAATTTATTTTTATCTTCTTTTTTAACTTTAAGTATTTCTAGTTCTTCTATTAGTTTTCTTTTTTGCGGATTGTTTTCTACTTTGATTATTTCCATATTTTCATTTGAATTTATGAAATATGGAAATAATCAAAATAGAAAACAATCCGCAAAAAAGAAAACTAATAGAAGAACTAGAAATACTTAAAGTTAAAAAAGAAGATAAAAATAAATTAATGAATATAAAAGTGGATTTTACAAATGAAGAAATATTTTATTATATATTAAACAATAAACAAAAATAAATTAAAATAATAAGAATAACACACTAAAAATGACGAAATGTAAAAGGTTACAACAAAAAAATTATAAGTCAAGAATGAAGAAATTAACTGGAGATTCTTAAAACAATTTGACGGACGTTAGAAAAATGCCTAACGGAAAAATGTAGACAAAGTTCCCGTGAAGAGCGGCAGCAGCTAGAACCAATAGGAGGGGCGATGACATAAGGGGAGGGGCCTAAAGTATAAAAGCCTACAACGTACAGTAGATAGACGTTGTTGAAGACCTGATGATGTCAGTGATGACGAAAAGCTTAGTCGAACAATAAAAATTATAGCAGTTAGCAAATTCATAAAAGAAATAGTAAGGATGGCTGCTAATTTAAACAATACGAAGAATACAATTTTTTACATAATATTCGCATGGTATGTAGTTATACAAACCATGTATGCATTATCTTGCACATTTTTCAATATGTGTGATTTTATTATTCTATGAATGTATTTCTCGCAATTGTTCAACTCATGTGTTACATTTGTATAACCACGTTGTTGTACTTGTCACTTATGCTATTGTGCCTTATTCATATTTGTAATTAACTAAACTGATTTCTATTGTATTTATTATATAACTTGTATTTATGTAAAACACATTGTTTTTCGCATCTACTGTCTATAACCACGCAACGCCTATATTTTTATTTTTATATTGTATTTTGCATTTTGTGATCACGCATTGCACAATTATTATTCATGCTAATTATGACATACATGTCATTACAATTTGTGCTTGCAATCAGCCAACTATGTATAACTTGTTTTCACATAACAATTTATTGTATATTCCTGAAACATCAGGATAGCATGCATCGTTCAAACTATATGGCGTCATGCTAAATTTATGTCTGTACATGTATAATTTTATAATAATTTTGTTTGCTCATTGTATTCAATTCTACTTGTATAGGTCTACTGGCCTTAACTGGTTCAAGCTAACCACTATGACTTGCATAAATGTTACAGTTTATCGGGCCCATCATGGGATGAGTCACCGATTATTCATCATTAAACATTGTTAATTTATGTATTTTCATGTCTTATATCGTTCAATATTGTATACATACAATATGTATTGGCAATACATTGCTAACTTTGCATTTTACTCATGTTTCATTCAAGCTGCACGCCAACCTTGGCCTGCTTAACTCTTATCATCTCTCAAGCTTATCGCTAAGCAGTTAATGTCATAACTGTTATCTAAGACTACAACTCAAGGTTCAATGCAGCCTACTGAGATTAACCTTTATTATTAAAAACTCTGTATTTTTCTACAATAAGTTATTAAAATGTATTAAAAAATCTTTTGATTTTTTAGTGGGCAGTTATGGACAGTAGTGTGGTAATTTTCGTATTTGTAGGTTGGCTAATCTGTACGCTTTCTGAATCGTTCTTATCTCGTTTTTATAACGTTACAGTGCTACGAGCCTTGGCCGGCAGCGGACGTTGTTACGTTTGCTGCCTGACTCTGTCATTCTCATTTCTTGTTGTCGCGACAATTATTTAGTCCTTAGGCCTCCACGTTTTCGATGTAACTAAGTGCACACATTTGTGTCGCATCAAAATGTAGTTTCATTTCCGAATCAGTTTCTTAAAATTTAATCTTCAGCATTAGCCAACCTTACTACTATGAGTTGAGTGTAAGAAACGGAGAAACTATCTATTAATACAGCCCACTATCTTTATCATTTTGCATCCTGGCGATAACACACTAAGTTTCATTCTTTCTGATGGAAAAAGGCATACGTGCCGACATACAACACATTTTTACGCAGTCCACTCGGCCACAGCTCAACATAACATTTTATTTGCTCCTAACGTGACGGATCAACATTCTTCTTACTAACCAGTACCAACATGTCAGGTGGATTAAGACTATACTCAACCTTCGTGAGGAAGGACTGTACTTTTGGATAAAATGTCTGTAGGTTGAACGAAGAGCTAGCTAAAGGTATATCTGCGATCTGATTCCTGTAATGAAATTGGACTCTCGCTGCGAGGGGCCGAGGGATGTCTATAGTGTTATCAAAGTCTTTCCTGTCAATACTATACTAGTCATTTTTCTTTTTTAAAATCGAGTCTTGATTTCTTTCTTTCCATTTATCTTCTGATTTCCTGAATGACTATTCTGTTCACCCATATAATTATAAATTTCTCACCAAAACATTTCTTCCTTAATACGTTTGTGTCTTCTGTTTAACACCCACCATTCTGATCAATGTCATAACGCTATATTCCACACAGGCTAGTAAATAACTAGGAAGGTCAAAAGGAGGGGCAAACAATTTTCCAAAAAATTATTTGATTCTGTTTGTATTTGCGGCTGTTATCGTTTGCCATATAAAATTCACTTGTTAAAAAACGTTGCAGGTAAACTACCCCTTTCCCTTAACCGATCTTCACCAAAAACAATAGGTCTTGAGAACTCTACAATTTAGGGCAGTATGCAAATAATCTTTTGATTCTGTTTGAATTTGCGGCTGTTATCGTTTGCCATAGGAAATACCCTTGATAAAACATAAAACGTTACAGGTAAACTACCCCTTTCCCTTAACCGACCTTCACCAAAAACAATAGGTCTTGAGAACTCTACAATTCAGGGCTGTATGCGAAACATTATTTGATTCTGTTTGAATTTGCGGCTGTTATCGTTTGCCAAAAAAAAACATTTCCCTTGATAAAAAAAAACCGCTGCAGGTAAACTACCCCTCTTCCTCAACCGATCTTCACCAAACACAATAGGTCGTAAGTACTCTACAAATCAGAGCTAAATGCAAAAAATTATTTGATTCTGTTTGAATTTGCGGCAGTTATCGTTTGCCACAGAAAAAAATCTACTCACAGACAGACAGACAGACAGACACACACACAGACACTTTTCGGAAAACGACTTTTTTTCATGTTTTGAGTGTAGTACAATCAGAATCTGCAATAATCTCGAACACGATTTTTTTTGCCATCACCATACTTCCATTTCCTTAAAGAATATGGAAGTAAAATGATCTCCTCCCTCATCAATACCATTTTAATTTATAGAAAATTACCCCCTTCCCCGTCAACTACGGTTTTCATTTATAGATATTTCATCTACCTTTCTACAGTGGATTATTATGACCTTCTTTTAGGGATACTTTATTCATCAAAATTAAGCACTTTACTCTTGTTAAAACGTAAAAGGTTCCAGGTAAACTACCCATTCCCCTTAACCGATCTTCACCAAAATCAATAGGCCTCGAGTCCTCTACAATTCAGAACTGTATACAAAAAATTATTTGATTCTGTTTTAATTTGCAGCTATTATCGTTTGCCATAGAAAGAATCACACACACACACACACACACACACACACACACACACACACACACACACACACACACACACACACACACACACACACACACACACACACACACACACACACACACACACACGTGCGCGCGCTTCAAAAAACGACTTTTTCCATGTTTTGAAGGTAGTACAATCAGAATCTGCCATTATCTTGAACACGATTTTTTTCGCCATGACCATACTTCCATTTCCTTATGGAACATGGAAGTAAAAAATATAGAATTTTGTTAAAGTGAAATGAAATTTTTCCATATAAACTACTTCTGTAACCTCTCTACGCTTTAGAGCAGCATGGAAGCGTGCTGGGCCCATAACCCCATAACCCAGAGGTCCGTGGATCGAAACCACGCTCTGCTACCATTTGTAACCTCTCTATGCTTTTAGTATTTTTTTTTTTTTTTTTTTTTTTTTTAATCTCCTTGCTTGTTAGTTTTGAAAGAGAGGTTACAAGTTATTTAGAACTAGGCAAGAGCCTAGAGAAGCTAAAATTGGGCTGGGTCCAGTATGATGGGACTTGCAAATGAAACACTGAACTTAAGATAACAACAACAATTTATTGTTCTTGGCTAGTACAACATGTGAGCCTCTAAAGGCAAGATAAATAAGTCTTTTGATCGTTAAATATAATTTCATTAATATGTGCCTTGCCAAAAGTTGAACAAGGAATAATAACTATTAACAGCACTAAGTATTGAATGATTATTAATAGCTGAACCATCATTGACTAACAAATCGTGGAATGTTACATAAATAACAAATTATAGTTATAAAATACTACAATTATAAAATGGCACACAGTTTCGACCTGCAAGTAATCACTTTTTATAACAAGGCATAAATATACAGAAATATACACAGGCTTAATCAATATGACAAGTAACAATTATGTAAAACAACACACACATATAATTAACATCAACAAACGTTTATATTTAAATAACCCATCACATGTTCACCCTGGTTATCAGCGCATGTAATAATCTTGTTCAACACCCATAACCCCCTTATTCTGACCAAGTGTCCGGCCCCCCTTACTGTTTAATTAATAGGTGACTAAACCCCCTCCCCAAAACTTCAATTAAAATATCCCAGAAGTGGAGCAGACATGCCCCCAAGTTTTAACAAGATAAGTGTTAACTGAATGTTCTCTGTAAGCCACGCGGCCAGCGCACAAATCCCATGCCGATATTTAATTATCAATTCAATCCCATCAATTACCATAATGAAGAGTAGCATCACAAGGTTAACATGGATGTCCGGTTGCCTAACTGCATTTTATGTTTCTTTTTACTTTCAAAACAGAATCTAGAAAAATAGTGGAACTTGACCACCATGAGTATTCATAACTGACATTGATTAATCTTGTGTGTTCTTATGGTTAACTAATTGTTATAGTGAGCAATTACAATTATCGTTACAAAGATTTTTTATGGTAAATACAAACTGTGACGATGGTAATTTTAAAGTGTGCAATTTAGCTAAAAGGTGGAACAGAATGTGTAATACGGAATCTAAGTCATAAAAGTATTAAGTCAGCTCACAGTGTTCCAAAACTTGACTACCGGCAGGGTCAGGCATCGGACGGGATCTAGCAAGATCTGACACAGACAGACTTGCAGTGGACGTCTCCAACGGGAGTCGCCCACGGTTTAAAACCACCCCCAGATATGAATGAATAATAACACACGTGTCCAGATGGAGCAAAATCGTTAACATAATTATCCCAACATGCTTAAAACAGAAATAGAATGAGATTCAACTCTATCTACCAAACTCCCCTCGACCCGGGCGGTGCGTGACTCCGGCCGAGTTTTCACTCTCAGAACGAGATATACATGATAGTAACAGAGGAGGCGTAAGCCTTACAAAATGCAATTAAAACATTCCACCCATTGTCCGGAAATAACTGTCCACACTGGAACGTTTCATGAAAGTCTCACAGAGTAATTCGGCCACAAGATTTAGTTTAAAAATGGTTAAATTTCACCTGGTTTGAAGGGTGTATGTTGAGGGCTCTGTAGTGTGTGTCCAGTCCATCCTTCCGGCTGACATAGCTGATGAAGGGTTTTGGAATTACATCGCCTGAGGCAGTTGTTCGGCCATCCTTCCAGAGGGGGGCAGATTCCCGGCTACCTCGGAAACCCGGAGGTCACGTAGCTTTCTACTTATTCATAGAAGAAGCTGGGAGACGAAACTGTTGAATCTACTCTGCCAGCCGGGGACTAGAATGTTAGGCGCTGATAGCTAAAGTCGAACTGAATAAACCGGCTGCTGAAAAAAACCGTACGTAACATAGATAGGGCGCGCGCGAGTCGGGCGGACAAGGGGCAATACAGCATGACAAAGTCCAACTGACCGTACCAAAGGACAACTTCTGTCGCGTCGACAAATACGTAATTACTTTAATTAATCACAATATAGACATCGGAACATCGCCGCGTTTTCCAAAACGCGGCACACTTCATTGCTGTCATTAACGTATTACACATATAGAACTTATAAAATTTATTTCTTCCATCATCAACTACCATTTTAATTTATTAAAAACATTACCTCGTCTCCCCTTCAACTACCCTTTTCATTTATAGATATTTCATCTACCTTTCTACAGTGGATTATTATGACCTTCTGAAACATTTTATTTTACCCTTTAAACTCTACTCTATTATTTTCAGACTTTGTTTACAACACTCACTTCGACTTTTAGCCGCCATCTTTAATTACTACCAACTATGAAAAATTCACTTACCTCTGTCCAGGGTTCGATTGGACGAGCTGTGGAGCAGATAATGGTCGTTTGAAATAAACAATTAGTCTAGCCCAGTATTTTCAGTTTAACATTCTATATCTTTATTAATTTATTAAAACTTATAAATTTGTATGTGATTTTCGATACCAAATAATACATTCTTATTGGTCTAACACACAATCTTATCTCACTTCCTTAATTAGATTTTACTATTTATTACTACCCATGAAGAAAAGCTATATTATTCTAATCAAACAGAAATCATTCTAATCTAAATTCCGCAAACCAGCGCTCCTTTTTCTAATATAATTTTCACCCCATGCACACACACACACACTCTCGCCCAGTACCTTTATGAGATCTCCATTTATTTATTTATTAATTAATTATTAAAACCAGAAAAACATGGTATGAATTTTGCTACCCCTTGTTTAATTTACTTTGCATTCCCTGAGTGTTACTCATCTGAAATTCCTTGATAGTCCGAAACAGTTCAGTCTCCTCACTTGTTTTCCTTCACTCCGCACAATTCCTTTTTCATCTTTTATACCGAAACTGTTACTTTAATTTATATTAATGAAAATGATATAATAACGGCTTTCTTTTATACTTCATATTTTATTTAAGTTACATGGTTATGTACGGGCGCCCGCAATTTTGTAGTTTCGAAACTTAGGTTGTACAAAATGGGCAAGTATGCAGCCCGCGTCCGTCGCCGTTAGGTGTTGTTTGACGACTGATGTTATACGCCAAGCGTTGACAAACTCTTGGCAACGATCCATCAGGTTAGCCGACTTTAATGCTTGCATTCCAACGTGACGTAGTTGGGCTAGGCTCTTGACGTCATATAGCGTGACTTCTGTTTTACAAAGTTCATAGGTCAGATGTCTAAAAATAACTGTCTCCTGCGCTCGACTGACGACCTTGACACTAGTATGTTCACAATGTTTATAATCCCAAATCAAATTTACAATTATTATTTATTTATATTTACCCAAAATATCCCTGGGTGGGTTACCTGTACCGTTACAATACCCCCTCAATGAGAGGTTTTATGCCGAAGCATAAAAACTCTCATTGACACTCACATACTTCTTTAAGGGATCAGTCTGGATATGTCGCCACAACCCCCTTTATATTCTATTAATATCATGGGTAACCTACCCCCCTGATCCAGTGACTGTGACCGCACCTGAATGACCTTACTGAACTTCCCTCTTGAGATCTCAACACCGCAAGGCCAGACAGACACTTGACGCCCCTGTTCTGATGCTCAGGCCAGCACAGGACCGCCGCCACATCATCACCAGACACTGAAACATTAAACCAAAACTATCAAATAGTGGCCTTGTGTAATACCATATCCCTAATTGATCTGGTTCCCCTTAGCTGTGCTGGTTTTCGTTAAGAAGCACTGGTTTTTTCTTTACTTCTTACATATACATGTATACGAGGGGGGACCCAAAAGTAACGAGAATTTTTCTCTGGCAGTTGGTAGAACGCTAGTTCCGACTTCTCCTGCTAGGTGCCTTCACTAGACACCATTTTGTATCAGTTGCCCTAGCGGCATTGTTGTGGAAACATTAGTGCGGTCAGTGTGACTATTTTTTGTAAGCACTGTTTCACGTTTTCGGTGATTTGTCAATGGCAGACATTAAATACCAACGTGCTAACATCAGGTCCTGTTTCCTGTTAGGGAAATCAGCAGTAGAAACTGTCGCAATGCTTCGGACGTCTTATGGGGAGGAAGCTTTGAGCCAGACAAGGATTTACGAGTGGTTTTCTTGTTTTAAAAGTGGTCAAATGTCAATTGAAGATGAACCACGACAGGGACGTTCCTCGACTTCCAAAACGGATGAAAACATTGAAAAAATCCGTGTTGCGATCATGTTTGATCGTCGTAGAACAATCGATGAATTGGAGGAAATGACTGGAATATCCTGTAGTTCATGCCAACAAATTTTGACTGAAGATCTGAAGATGAAACGTGTTGCAGCAAAATTCGTTCTGCGTGTGCTTTCTGACGACCAGAGAGCCAATCGTTTGAGCGTGTGCCAGGAATTGAAAGAACAGTCAGAAATTGATCCAGATTTTTACGCAAAAGTCATCACGGGCAACGATTCGTGGTGTTATGGATAAGACCCAGAAACCAAGCAACAATCCAGCCAGTGGAAGACTGCTTCATCACCGTTTCATCTTCAGATCTTCAGTCAAAGTTCGTTGGCATGAACTCCAGGACATTCCAGTCATTTCCATGTAGGGGTATCAAATTAGATTTGAAATCAGATTTAAAATTAGATTTAAAAAATTTATTATTTATTAAAATGCATGCTTCGGTTTGTAGTTTTGGATCAAATGAAGAGGAAATGAACATCCTTAATAAGGGCATCAAGTACAACTTACCTCTTAATAATAAACACCAAATCTTACAAGAAATTATCAGTGCAGAAACTGCAGTAAAAACAATTGCCGATCCAAAACTACAAACCGAAGCATGCATTTTAATAAATAATAAATTTAATAATACCATAAAACACCATAATTTTAACAACCATCCTCATGGTTTACAGAAACATATAAGATTTTCCAACGAGTTCAAGTTATTGAAACAAATCAAAGCTAAATTAGTTGATAGTAATGCTCTCATTACTAAGGCAGATAAGGGGAATACTCTTGTTGTCATGGACTTCGATGTGTATTAAACGAAAATAAACGACTTTATTTCAAACAACAATATTAGAACCTTTAAATCTGATCCTACTGATATGTATGTCAAGACATTGAATAACAAAATGTTAGGAAATGACTGGAATATCCTAGAGTTCATGCCAACGAATTTTGACTGAAGATCTGAAGATGAAACGTGTTGCAGCAAAATTCGTTCTGCGTGTGCTTTCTGACGACCAGAGAGCCAATCGTTTGAGTGTGTGCCGGGAATTGAAAGAACAGTCAGAAATTGATCCGGATTTTTACGCAAAAGTCATCACGGGCAACGATTCGTGGTGCTATGGATACGACCCAGAAACCAAGCAACAATCCAGCCAGTGGAAGACTGCTTCATCACCGTTTCATCTTCAGATCTTCAGTCAAAGTTCGTTGGCATGAACTCCAGGACATTCCAGTCATTTCCTCCAATTCATCGATTGTTCTACGACGATCAAACATGTTCGCAACACGGATTTTTTCAATGTTTTCATCCGTTTTGGAAGTCGAGGGACGTCCCGGTCGTGGTTCGTCTTCAATTGACATTTGACCACTTTTAAAACGAGAAAACCACTCGTAAATCCTTGCCTGGCTCAAAGCTTCCTCCCCATAAGACGTCCGAAGCATTGCGACAGTTTCTGCTGCTGATTTCCCTAACAGGAAACAGAACCTGATGTTAGCACGTTGGTATTTAATGTCTGCCATTGATAAATCGCCGAAAACCTGAAACAGCGCTTACAAAAAGTAGTCACACTGACCGCACTAATGTTTCCACAACAATGCCGCTAGGGCAACTGATACAAAATGGTGTCTAGTGAAGGCACCTAGCGGGAGAAGTCGGAACTAGCGTTCTACCAACTGCCAGAGAAAAATTCTCGTTACTTTTGGGTCCCCCCTTGTATATATATACTTAGCATAACATGAAACATTTCAAATTTTACTATCAACATTCTGTATGCCCCTCTCTCGTTAATTCTTATCCCAAAATTAAAAATATTTCCCTGATTCCAATCAGAATTTAAATAACCATTTCCCATTACAACATTACAAATATCTGTCATTTCCCAAATTACATCTCAAAATATTTAAATTCATTATTAAAATAGTAGATTATAGATAAATAAATGACCTTGTGTCCGTCGTGTGACTTCGTTGTACGTTGATTAAAATGACGCGTTTCGGAACAAATGCTCCATCATCAGATTAAATCACTCTATTGAGATCGTTAACAGTTAATATCACATGTTACACATAATTGTCAACTAATGTACTCACTCGCTTTATAAATGGTGCGCACCACAGCGAAGCCGATCGGACACTGAATTATTATCTGAGTGATTACGCCTAAGCAGGTTCAATGCTGTCGTATAGCGGGTTGGATTTAAAATTTAAATGGTCATTCAATATGAAGTCTCGGCTGTTTATGTTATTATATGCTTTGTATATTTTGAACTCTTCTATTGCGTCCATGTAACGGCCTTTGTTGCACACATGTAGGGGTATCAAATTAGATTTGAAATCAGTATAATTATGATTGTGTAAGATTGTGTTGTCCTTTCAAATTAATTCCACTATTTTATTAAACGCATTTTAATTACTTTAATTATCAAATTGCTTTAACTACTTTAACAAAATTCACAATGACCAACTGTCAGTTATTAAAGTTGAGTATACTTAACCTTACTACATAAGTACATTTAACATCAGCATAAAAGTATATACAATCCACATTATTATCTTTTATCGTTTACCACAAATCATTTCATAATACAGTCCATTTCAAAACCCACTACTATTATAATTAAATGTTCATAAACAATAAGTATTTACCCTCCGTCATCAAACAATAATCTTGTCTTACGTCTACACAATTCATTTTTAATTAAATACATTTTGTTACTATTATTATAATAACTATTTAATATTTTAAATTGTTCCTTTACCCCAGAATAATAATCCTCTGGATTAATCCATATTATTCTATCATAAAACCTGTCTACATCAGTATTTTTGGTTGTCTCCTTTGTTTTCTCTTGACACAATTAAATAGGTAATCAAGTCATCATGACTCTCACCTGCTGTTCCAACTGTTTCATCGCCAGGTAAGTGCGTATTATCTTCGATATCAAATTCATCTACTACTACGGTACTCATTTCTACATAAGGTAAGTTTTTCATATAATCTACTCCTTCAAATTTTAACTTCTTAACTAACCCTTTATAACTTCTACTAACCTCAAACAACTCTATCTCCCCCCCCCTCTCTCTCTCTCTCTCTCTCTCTCTCAAAATCACTTTCTTTACCCCATTTCATTTTCTCTCTACCATTCCATGCAGAGGGTACTACTACATTAAGACACCTCCTGGCTCTTCCAGGAACATCACAAAAACTCAGATGACAATTTGAAGACACATCGTCTTCCACTAAGGGACTCTCGCCCTTCAAAAACGCCAGTGAACACCTTGGTTCACAATAAACCCGGGGAAAATTTACCCTCTGCTCCATTTCCACAAAATAACTCTCTTCATATTCTCTCTAACTTACAAACACTGATTTCTATCCCTTTACAACCCCCTACTCCCATTACTCTCTTACTCTCTCTTACTATTTCTATATTCACATCAACACTATTTTTAATTATATCATCATAATTACCACTGGTTTTAAACTCATCACTTACCTTGTTATCTGTACCTTCGTTATTTTTGTTCTTGTTACACTCACCTGTAACTGTACCATTTTCTATCACCACTACACTCTCATAATTATAATTAACACCATTACAACCACTTACCTGTTTTGATTCACCTTCTGTATCCTCCTTTAATCTACGTCTATCTCCTTTCCACTTCTCGTCTCGTTTATTCATTTTATTAATAATGTTATATGCACTTTTATTAAAAGTTTCCTCCATTTCATTTATTTTATCCCCTAGCTTCTTAAAATTACTTTCGATCATCTCATTAGTATTTTCAAAACATTTATTAATTTCATTGATATTGTTTTTTAAATCATTATTTTGCTCATTTAACTCTTTAAAATTACTCTTTAATTCATTATTCTGTTCTTTCAACTTTTCATTAAAATTACTCTTTATCTCATTGATTTCATTCTTTTGTTCATTCATGTTAGTGTCATTGACATCAAAACGACTATTTATTTTATCGAATTTAACATCAGAATCACTCTTTACTTCATTAATATCCCTTGATATTGCTCGTAAAATACTCATTATATCATTATAATCGTCTTTCTTAACTGGGATAGGCGTTGATTGATTTGTTACGTCTTCCATTATTATCGACTCGGTTTCGCTTACTTCAATATTTAACTGACTTTCTGTATTTCTGTCAGTGAAGCTGACTTCATTGTTAGTATTTTCACTCATACTCATTTTGATTACTTCTTACAGTACACATAAACAGATCATATCACATTATAACATAACCTTCATACGTACATTTATTTATATTTCCTTGATTTATTTCGAACAACCGCTTTGTTCTCTAAAACAGGCCCACATTTGCATAAATAATATTTATGCAAACGTCCCTGTTCGGGCGCAATTGAAACATTTTATTTTACCCTTTAAACTCTACTCTATTATTTTCAGACTTTGTTTAGAACACTCACTTCGACTTTTAGCCGCCATCTTTAATTACTACCAACTATGAAAAATTCACTTACCTCTGTCCAGGGTTCGATTGGACGAGCTGGGGAGCAGATAATGGTTGTTTGAAATAAACAATTAGTCTAGCCCAGTATTTTCAGTTTAACATTCTATATCTTTATTAATTCATTAAAACTTATAAATTTGTATGTGATTTTTGTTACCAAATAATACATTCTTATTAGTCTAACACACAATCTTATCTCCCTTCCTTAATTAGATTTTACTATTTATTACTACCCATGAAGAAAATATGTATTATTCTAATCAAACAGAAATCATTCTAATCTAAATTCCGCAAACCAGCGCTCCTTTTTCTAATATAATTTTCACCCCCCCCCCACACACACACGCTCTCGCCCAGTACTTTTATGAGATCTCTATTTTTTATTTATTAATTAATTATTAAAACCAGAAAAACATGGTACCCCTTGTTTAATTTACTTTACATTCCCTGAGTGTTACTCATCTGAAATTCCTTGATAGTCCGAAACAGTTCAGTCTCCTCACTTGTTTTCTTTCACTCCGCACAATTCCTTTTTCATCTTTTATACCGAAACTGTTACTTTAATTTATATTAATGAAAATGATATAATAACGGCTTTCTTTTATACTTCACATTGTATTTAAGTTACATGGTTATGTATGGGCGCCTGCAATTTTGTAGTTTCGAAACTTAGGTTGTACAAAACGGGCGAGTATGCAGCCCACGTCCGTCGCCGTTAGGTGTTGTATGACGACTGATGTTATACGCCAAGCGTTGACAGACTCTTGGCGCCGATCTGTCGGATTAGCCGACACTAACGCTTGCATTCCAACGTGACGTAGTTGGGGTAGGCTCTTGACGTCATATAGCGTGACTTCTGTTTTACAAAGTTCATAGGTCAGATGTCTAAAAATAACTGTCTCCTGCGCTCGACTGACGACCTTGACACTAGTACGTTCACAATGTTTATAATCCCAAATCAAATTTACAATTATTAATTATTTATATTTATATTTCCCCAAAATATCCCTGGGTGGGTTACCTGTCCTGTTACACTTCTTTTAAGGATACTTTATTTATCAAAATTAAGCTCTTTACTCTTGTTAAAACGTAAAAGGTTCCAGGTAAACTACCCCTTCCCCTTAACCGATCTTCACCAAAATCAATAGGCCTCGAGCCTCGAGTCCTCTACAATTCAGAACTGTATACAAACAATTATTTGATTCTGTTTGAATTTGCGGCTGTTATCGTTTGTCATAGAAAAAATTCTACACACAGACACTTTTCGAATAATGACTTTTTTCATGTTTTGAGGGTAGTACAATCAGAATCTGCCATTATCTTGAACACAATTTTTTTTTGCCATGACCGTAAGGAAATGGAAGTAAAAATGTAAATAGCTTATTTGTGGTAACCCAAATAAGCATTGCATTTGGGTAATGTTCACATTTTATTTATGCTCTCTCTCTCTCTCTCTCTGTGTGTGTGCGCGCGCGCGCGCACGCGCGTGTGTGTGTGAATAGATCCAAGCCAAACTATAAATTTTGTTTCAATTAATAGTTTGATTTGTTATTTAATATCATTTATGTCTTTGGTCAATATGAAAAAATAAATAATTATATAAAATCAGACATGTCATTAGTAACCAGTTATAATTTTGACATTTGTTGAATAAAATAGTACAAATTTTATTAAATTTAAATTCATTTAAGCAAACCAAAAACAATTTCACCTTTCAAACTTTCTGTCATCTGCTTTTTGACTATAATTTACCTTAATTTTATTATAGGAATGTTGTTACTGTACTTACATATGTATTATTATTTAAATAGAAGTTTCGGTTTATCAAAAATTTCGTTTATCCGAAACGGGCGCGGTCTCATCAAATTCGGATAAATGAGTTTTTAGTGTACTATGTTAGTTGTATGCGGAGGCCAAGGCTCACCATGGGCTGTAGTGCTGGAGAGTAGTAGTAGTAGTATGTTAGTTGTATTTCATTTGAAATTTCATAATCTTACTGCACTGTGAGATCCAAAGTGTTTTATTAGTTCTTTAACATCAATTGGTCTAATAGTTTTATTTACCACACTTAGTACACTAAGTTCGTTCAGCCTTTCTTGAGACATTGTCTGATTATCTCTGCAACAATGGGTTGTATTTACTCAAAAGATTAATAATTGCCAAAACATTGTCACTCTTGGGCTGGCCTGTCTTCTCTTTATGGTGTCTAAAGGCTAAATTGTATGCTGCCAATGTTAGAATAACAGTTACAATGTGATCAAGTACCCTATTTATTAGTTTCCTGTCGTAGCTCTGATTCCATGCAAACATCAACCGTGTTTTGTTGTTGTTGTAATTTAAACACTACACGTGATTTAACGTGATTTAACTGAATATTGCTTGCTGCATATTATGTCAGTTTATTTTTTTTTTAGTCCTTACCAGTCTTATACACCATCAGTCCGTAAGGAAGGCGATTTATTTTTTCTTTCTGCAAATAATGAGCAAGCTACACAGTAAGCAGCGTCCTTTTTTAGTTCATTTTTGGTTTGGTCTCCAAGTTGCGTTTAATAAATTATATAGACTGGTAATTACCTTTATCTAATTCCTTCCTTGCAACTTTTGATTGTTTGCGTAACGACGCGTTTCAGGAACACAGTCCCATCATCAGGTTATAAAAATGAAATCATGAACTAATCACTTGTCGTTAAGTTTAAAATAAAACCACTGCACAACACTCGAATTCACGCGAACACATAGCTATGTGCATTCATACAGGTGCGCGTCGTCGTAAAGTTAAAAGTCGACTCTTAATCACTCTTGTCCTTTTTTAACAAGTAACAAAATCATTCTCATTGCTATTGAGTTAACCCTGTTTTTGTGTATTTTCATAATATTTTTCAGAAACTGATCGGTTATTTTGTTTTGTATCTTTAGGAAAAAGACCATGAGGTTTAAACGCACCATTTCTAATTACAAATTTATGCATATTCATCATCTAACCTTCTTCTATGATGTAACAGTTCAGAGTCAAACCTTAGCCTCCGTAATTATCCGCCCCCATTTTTCCCTGTCCTTGGCAATCACTGTCCATAATCTAATACTTTAGGGAAATTTGTGCAGTCTGTTGGAAAGTCAGCTGTTACAGTCAGGGCCAGACCGGCCCTCAGGAAAAGGCGCAGACCTTAAGTTTTTCAGGGCGCACCCCTCAAGTGGAGTTTAATGTAATCCCGACCTGGAAACTCGCCATACAACACCGTTTTGACAAGAATACCATTTTGTTGATTTTGTATTGTTCACTATTGATTTCCGTTAACCTTTTACTATTGATAATGGGTGTTAATATATACTAGCAATAAATACCAGCTCCTGAGGCAGCTCCTTTAAAGCTGAGAACGAAATAATAAAGAACAGACACACAAGAGTTGCATATCTAAAAAAAAATGAGATAAAGTACGGCATTTGAAATAATTTATAATTTGAAATTAAACCTTTTTTAATGTTACAAATGTTTGTACTACAAATAAAAATAAAGGAAAAATCGAACATTAGCTTTCAATTGAAACAAAATATTGATTGATATCTTTGTACATCAACAAAATACCTTTAAAAATCAAACGTTGTGTTAAATGTTTTGTTCAAAAAATATTATTACAACGGTCTAATTGATCGTCGTATGATACCATGGAAAACAAAATACAAGACACCAATTACGTCACTAATCACCAGCTTTAATTATCACAGTTATACGGTTTGTAATTAACCAGACAGTCTCTTACAACAAATCAATTAAAAATAGTTCACACACAATAAAAATGTTAACTGATATAAAACACAATTGTATTAGGGGAGAGTGGGGTAACTCCGATCACCTAAGGGAGAAATTTGATAAAAAATTGAAGAATTGGCTAAAAGTTAAAAACAAATGTAAAAAATTGTTGATATAACAGAGCAGATTATTAGTTATACACTGTAAGCGTTAAAGTTGAAAGGGGCTTTTCTTATTGCTTAAAAAGTAAAAAATGGGCTTTGATCGGTATCCCCCCACCCACGGGGTAATGACGATCAGTTGATTTCCTATGCAAATTAAATGGGAAAAAATAAAAACCTAAAAAATAATTGTCAATGTAAAAACCAAATGATATATTGATAAAAGATCCATTAGAATGTTACTTATATTTACAAATGATCCTTACTACATTCTAAGTCTAAAAATAAATTTTAAAAATCAGGGTTTGTTTTAGTTCATAAGCCAGTGTACTATATCCTGTGTATTTTATATGGGAAATAATGCAATTTAATTTTTGTGTGTATATTTTCTCCATATAGACCTACTAAAATCTTTCCTATAATACACATTATAATAGTTTCTCATTCAAAAGATACTAATATTGACAATCTTTGACTCTGAGGGTAACTTTTAAATTAAGATACGCCATAATAAAAAAAAGTTTTTGTTAATCATTACAAAACTCAAAAAAAAAACCTAGCTACGCCACGGAAAGTATCATGAACATATAAGGGCAACGCATTAGTATTTAATAGTACCTAACTCAGTATGGTGTTGTACAGTTGTAACTCAGTACACTTGATCGTCATTCCCCCACTCACCTGATCGGTGCTACCCCACCGCGTATACTACTGAGTTTTATAACCTGAGACTACAGTAAGTTATTTTAAAACCGTAAATAACGAATTAAAATAATGCTGAAAACGTTAACAGTACATCTGTACAATTAAATAATTCAAAATTTAAGTGCAAATATCATTACGTTGCTTTAAAGATGTGAAGAAATAAGAAGAAATTTGTCTAAAACATACTTCTGTAATTCACTGAAAGTACAATGGCGGAAATGGTTAGCAGTCGTTTTTAATTAGTTCACTGTGCAACTGGCTAGAGTTCAGCATTCAACAGATATCGCTACAGTGTACTGTACTCTCGTTACCGATATGATCGGGGCTACCCGCTGATCGGTGCTACCCCACTCTCCCCTACAATAATCTCGCACAATTATAAAACACGTAATACTTCACCACAATACTACAAACCACACTCCAATAATTCGCAACTCAAACTCACTGTGTAATCGTCCGATAGTAACTGATCTAAGGCCGCTGACGCCTTGTATTTATATCCCGCTCACACACCAGAACATTCCACATACCATGCATTAGCGCTACACTAGGACGTAATTGACTGCAGCCTTGACACAGTGTACGCGGCTGGCGACGTCTAGAAGAATCTCGCGAGCGCATGTTGAAATCACATACGCACACAACATTACAGCCGGATTCCTCTGGAACATTAGAAAAGCACGTAGATTGTTCTGTAATGTCGTAACAATATCAATGTCACTTTTAAGAATTTACGGCACCTACGTCTTAAAAAAATCACTGAAGTTAATACATAATAATCAGTGAAGCTAAATTCTACTCTGTACAACTTTTTGTTATCAATAAATAATAAAATATAAAAAAAAACAAAGTTTTAACTTGAATCTGTAAAGAGGCTGTAAATTTAAGAAAATGTTATGATTTAAGTCTAGGTAAATTTCAAAAACAAGCTACAAAACGTTTACTAATTTGCTGCCGACTTTATATTTTGCTAACCTGGAAATAAAGTCAATGGTGATTGCAAATATGAGACAAAAGCAAAAATAAATAACTAAGGATAGTACACTTTTTACAATGTCTAACTCTAATAATTTAGTATTCAGTAGGAGAGTAGGCGTTGCTTTCTTCACTCTGACAACAGACTTCGTTTATGATGACATTTTTGTAAATTGCTGTGATTCTCACATCTCTCACATTTTGTGAGAAATGTACGTCTTTACAGAGTCTAGATGAGCTTTCAACTTTTTATGTTCTCTTATACTTTGTGTCAAATGCCTATAACAGTCATACCCTTGACAAAAAACTGAAGATCCGTCAGTAAAAGCCAAACAAACGCTACAAAATAGTTTTTTGCTGCTGATGTGGTAGGTTAGCCAATTGCGCTTGAATGTTTGGCCGTCCCCGGAATGAAAATGAAACACCTTGTCATCAAAAGGTAGAGGTTCAATAGTTTTTCTATGTTGAATGGGATGAAATTGAAAGAAGGAGTTAATGTCTTTTGGTCCGGGTTTTTTGAAATACTCGTTGGGATTCAGCAATGGATTTTCTTCGAAACGAACATCAGAGTCAACAACGCTCACATCTTGAGTAATAGCTTGAGTTGGGAGACATAATTGAACGCGCTGATCACAATCATCATGTCAGTCACAGAGTGTTGTCAATTTTTGATGTCTGTACTTTTGTACATGATGACGCAACAGGAACTTCGCTGTCGTCCGATATACTGGTTACGATTTCTGAAAGATGGTGTAGCTATGATAAGTGCTTCGTCCTCATCCAATACATTTTTATCTGAACTGCAAGTTGTTTTTGGCATACAAAAACTTGTGATTTTTGGGCAAGACTTGGTAGCGTTTTCCCTCTCTCTAGCCTCTTTCTCTCTTTTGAACTCGTGTCCTGATTTTCGTTTTTTCTTCGGTCTCTCTTCCATTGTGACCTAAAATAATAATTTGCTCGATTATTTTACAAAATATAAAATCTTATTCATCATTTACAGAAATGAAAAATTACAGTAAAAAATTTTGCAATTACGGATGTTTAATAGAAACAAGGTAGGGTATGGCACGTTATTATTAAATATCACGTAAATGAAAAAACAGCACGTGTTTAAAATGCCGTGAACATTTTGGAATGAGCCTACATGAGCAGATGGGCTTTAGGCGCTGTAGCGCTCGAGGATAGAGAGAGTTTAGGTGTGAGTCATGTCATCAGTTATTGCTTAACATTTGTACAGCTCGTGATAACATAATCTGCGTGCCAAAATAAGAATAAACACAGTTTTCATGTTTCATAAATATACGGTAGTAAATAGTTACTATTTTCTTACCTTAATGGATATAATCAGCCGAAAATATAAATAACGTGTCAAATAACTTGTGCAATCTGTCAACTCACAACCATTCCTGACATTTGCGTGACACTGAGAGTAAATGTGACACCACTAAACTTATTGGAAAACACTACTGTACTTCCACTTGCACAGCGCCTGAGTGGAGGAGGTAGGAAGGGAGTGGAGATAAGGGCGCAGTGGCACTGCCATGTCCAGCGTTGAGGTCATTGACGAAACCAAGTCGCACAGCACAGATGGGTATGTACGGCGCACACCCTCGCCGCACAGCGCTCTCTGCCAGACTCGCACTCGTACACGTCATTTTGCGTTGCATATGCTTTCTTTACTGCTAATAATACAGTTAAGCAATTCGTTTTTTAAATATATTTAAAAAAAGGGAGTTTGATCCGATTACCAAAAACATATTCTCGTGTAAAAGCGTGACAGCATTTTCAGAGCTGGCTGAGGGCGCAGGTCGGGTTTTATTTGAAAAGGCGCACCGGCGTGCGGGCCAGTCCGGGCCTGGTTACAGTCAATGCATAGTTACATTTAGTTTCAGTTGGCCCACTATGAAAATCCTTACAAATAGTGTGTTTCTTTTATCTTCACTCATCCTTTGTTGATCAGTAGCTGCCGTACCTTCTTCTAAGGTCCCTTCATTTTAATCTGTCACATTTTCTGCATCACTTTTATTAATTTCCACAATTTTACAAGCTTAAACACAGCTTCTGCTTGTTGTTTTTTTAATGTATCCATTTGGGCACCGCTTAAATGTTCATTTAAAATGTTTCATATTAATACTGCGCTATGCTGAGGAAATAAATAGTAACGCATTGCTGAGTGTTTATGTTATTCAGGGCATGCTGGGGCACACGAGCTGTTCTAGTCATTTGGAGACTATCCTGCGCGGTGGGATTGCATAATGTTCTGCATTCTTCAAGATGGTCCATGCCCTTCCAGACATTTACTCAACTACTTTACCAGCAACCAGGCCCACTATCTGACTACAACGCAAAGTAGCAGAGGTGTAAATTCTGGATTGTGTTCAGTTACACCTAATGATTTTATCAGTGCAGTTCGCAGTGACTGTTGCTGTTTATGGAGAAGTGATTTGTGTCTTAATTGGTACAAAACTGTTATAAAGTGATATTTATAGTTGGTAAAATTTAACTAGAATTACTGTGTTAGAATGCTTCATTGATTTATTACTGGTGTATGTGTCTAATTAAATTTTATAATTAGTGACTTCATTGGTGTTAGTTATTCTGTTTCCACTGTACCCATGATGATCGGATGTGACCATCGTAACAGTAGCATCAGAAGTGGATGTAACCTGTAACACTGGAAACAGAGAACACTTCATAGAGAGTAGTGCGAGTAGTAATTACAGTAATATGCAAACATGGATACCGGTAAGATGATGGAAGCTTTCCAAGTGCTTCTGCTGCAAACAGAGGAATTACAAAAAGAAGAACACTCAAGGAAAGCAGAAGAAGGAGAAAAACGACGGGATGAGAAACACTGACAGGAGGTGTAAGAAGCAGAAAGACGACAAAAAAGAAGAATGCTGACAGAAAGCAAAGGAAGCAAAAAAACAACAAACTGAGAAACTTAAGCAGGAAGCTGATAAAATGAAAGCTTTTTTTTAAGATATTCCAAAACATGAAAAGGCATACTAAAGCACAGTTGGGTCTCCTACATGGTGACTTGGGTGAATTATGCGGTGATCTGAATGGCCAAGAGATAAGATTTTCTACAGTAGAAAAGTCTGTCTCAAATATAGAAAGACGTCAATAAAAATATCTGCAGTAGAAGACTCAATTACAAACATAAGAGAACAAATTAGAAGTGAAGACTTGCTGTGGAGCTACTACAGAAAGTGCCGTGTGACTGCCAGAACACCTATGCCAATTTGATGCCATAGAATTATGGTATGGTGATAAACTTTGCGTGATGTGTACTGTACTCAGTTGAAAGTGAGGTGACAGCATTCCAGGGAGAGTCTTAAAGAGTTTGAAGCAAGTATCAACAGACTGATGTTATCATGAAGCACCAGAGGATTTTTGAATGAGGTTTGCAGCAATGCAGATATTTATTCGTATGTCAAAGATAATGAACTACAAGTGTTACGAATGGTGAGCCACTGAAATAGTTTAGAAGCTCTTGTTCATGCCCTTGAGCTTGAAACTCCCAAGGCAGCGTGTCACTATGTTAATGAGTTTATGTCATCACATTGTGATCAGAATATCCCAATATCACACTGCCATTATAAAGGGGGGCAGAAAAGAAATATTACAAGACAAACAATTCAAATGGTTAAGAGCACCATAACGATTTGAATGATAGGAAAAAGACAGAAGACCAAAATGTTATAAATGTGGGAAACGTGGATATCTGCAGGTAGATTGTTGGGAGAATAAAATACAGAGAGAAGGGTGTTATGTACAAATAGGAGAAATAAAGCTCCAACATTTAACAAGAATCCACATTTACATTTGACATGGGCGCAGCAGTGTCCAATGTGCGGCCCGGTTTAGTCAGCAACAGCCAGCCTCAATTTAGTTCTTGTACCATACAGGCTGTGATTGGGAATCCCGTCAAAGTGTTATGAAAGGTCGACATACGTGTACACCTGGGTCTCCTCAAGTTTAGCAATCAAATACTCATTGCACACATTGTCAATGAAGTGGTTCTTGACACAGATGTTATGAATGCCTGCAGGTTCATTCTAGACTTACAAGAGCAAGTCCTGAGAGTTTGCCAAAAGAAGATAAAGATTTCCACAATTGAAAAGATAGGATCAGCCAACCATTTGATCAAGCAAGTGACAGTGGCCGAAAAAGAAGTCATCAGGCACGGGGAAGAGGAACTCTTGGATTTGGATGCAAACACTGAAGAACTAGTAGATGAAGGACCAATTTGTATGGCAACAGAAGAGGTGATTGGAAAACCTACTATGGTTGTCGAGGAAAGGTTCTTGTTTTTCCTGAGTTAAAGAAAGCACCCGGGGGATAAGTCACTGAAGAGGATGTAATGCAAGAGGTAGTTGATGAGAACCAAACTGACTGGAAAGGCAGTTACCCTGTGAAAAAGGGAATCAATGATGTTCCTCAAGGTTGCCCACCGAGACTGCCTGGCCAAGTATTACTGTAGACATGGCTTGCCATTTTGGGATGAACAGGCTTAAGGAAGGAGCAGTGCTATGCTGAGGAAATAAATAGTACCACATGCTGAGTGCCTGCATAACTATTTGCATGCTGGGGGACGTGAGGCAGTTCTAGTTGTTTGGAGATAACTCTGCATGGTGGAGTTATGTAATGTTCTGGATTCTTTGAGACTATCCGTACCCCTTCCAGATGTTTACTCGACTACTGTACCAACATACCTCACTACAATGCAAGGCGGTGGAGGTATAAGTACTGGATTTTGAAACAGCCCCGTTCAGTTACATCTGGTGATTTTTATCAATGATTGCAATGATTGTTGTGGTTTATTGAAAAGTGATTATTGTGTTAATTAGTGCAAAACTGTAATAGGGTGATATTTATTGTTGGACAATGGTGACGTGAGTTATTGTGTAAGAGTATTCATTGATTTATAACTGCTATTTGTGTTTAATTAAAGTTTGTTATTAGTGACTTCATTGGTGTAGGTTATTCTGTTTCCATTGTACACACGATGATCGCGTAACAGTACTAACTAAAGGGGGCCCTACACGTATTGACATGTTTGAAAGAGTTATATGTATGTACAATAGCGTGGAACCAAAATGGCCTTTTTTTAATTTTTTTTTTTTTAGTTTTGTAATAGTGGGGAAAAGTTGCCTTTTAGGTTCAAAAAGAAGAAAAAAAAAATTTGGTTGCTATACTATATCTTGAGGTGCCGCAAAGAGCTTAAAGTTTGTAAAAAATTAAAAAAATTGAAAAATTATAAACTTTGATAAATTATTTTTTATGGTTTTCTCGTACATATAATGTTACAAAAGATAGTTGTAAATACATATATAAGCATTAGAATTGGAAAATATTATTAATTACAAAATATAATAATAATAAAAAAATATTTTTTAATGTCAAAAAGTTTGTATTTTTGCTAATTTTGAAACTTTTGCGAACATTTTGGTTGTTACAAATAGTAGTAAATAAGGTTGAAATAAAAGCTCGTCAAATCAATTATATATTTTTTTTATTAAACACATAAAAAAATATCATAATACACTTATATACTCTTGGCTCTATCACAATAATCTAGTACTCAACATAAGCAAGTCTGTTTTTATCACCTTTGGAAATTATAGAGACTCTGTTCCGCATGACTTTGAAATTAAGATAAATGGTCAAAAATTGAAAAGAGTTAAAACTAGTAAATATCTAGGAATAACATATGACTTTAACATGAAGTGGGATGTGCATGTGGCTAACATTGTAAAAAAAACCAAATACTTAGTCTACGTTTTTTACAGACTTAAACAAATTTTATCAAAAAAGCAACTACTACAAATATACTATGGACTATTCCATAGTGTGGCAGGGTATGCTATCATAGGCTGGGGGGGTCTATATAAATCATCTCTAGACGCATTGGATCGGCTGCAAAAGTGTATTCTTAAAATTATAGGAGTCAATGAACAAGATTCGAATAAACCATTAAATATTAAACAGGTGTTTGTAGTGAATTCTATAGTTTATCAATACAATGATCTAAAAAGTGAGTTTTTACAAAATCGAATCAACACATGGTATAAAAATATTATATTGCCGCGACACCTATTAAGTATTGGGCAAAGAAGCTATGTGTATTATGCCATAAAATATTTTAATGAATTACCTAATGAACTGAAAAATCTAAGTGTAAATATAAAAGTGCTTAAAAAAAAAATCAAAGAAAAAATTAGGAACATTGTTATTGAATAATCAAAAAAACAGTCTATTATGATATGGACCTTTTTTCTCTTTTTTTTTCATTTATTTATTGAATTGTATTATAGTACAAACTAAAATTTTGTTAAAATTTAAAAATAATTTATTTTTAATATATTACTATGATCGGTGAGGTAAAACTCACAATTAGTATGAAGTATATAAATATTAATTCTAAGGACCAACCTATGTACGGGCATTTATGCCCCCTATAGGTCCTTTATTGTATAATTTTTATTATATGTAAAGGAAAATTGGTAATAAATATTATTATTATTATTATTATTATTATTACTTTTAAAGACATTGAAATTTTATTTTTTGTGATTTAAAAAACCCTTAATAATTACAAATGTTACAGCTGCAAAATGTTTGTTTCTACTTCATTGACACATTAAACTGTTTTTTTGTATCAAATTTTGGCATGTTCTCACGTGAGTCAATTTTTGCTCTTATATATCCTTCTCTTGTGATTGAACCGCAGACATTTTGAGCCGATTCGGTCACCAGTTTCACAGCTCTTTCCACTGCTTGCGTGTGACAAGGAAGCCGGGGAAAGTCGATAAGCGGGTCCACTTTACTATTTGGTTGAGCTTCAGATGTCTTCCGTATAAAGTCTTTGAGAGAGTCAATGGAAACATGTTTTACGAAGGGGGGTTCAGTTACGTCATTTTCAGCCCAAGAGATCATGTCGATGTAATCCTTTGCATCAAAGTTTATCTTTGGAACTTTAAACTTTCTGACTTCGCCTCTACTTTCTGTTCTTGCTTTTAAAACACGTCGTAAACCAAGTTCTCTTACATTTTTGCGCTCATCACATAGCATGGACAAAAGGAGATTTTCTGCAGCAGCAAAGTACCCATTTCTTTGAATAACCGGGTCTAGAACGTTCTTGAAATCATCAGAGAGATAGCGTGAATATGAGATAAGCTTAAACAGATGTTTGGAACCATAAGTACATGAAGGTTTTAACTTAATGTTAAACCACACAGGTGCATATACTTTCACAATGTACTCAGCCAGAGTCTTGAGGTTTTCAGTTGGATTTTCAGTTGCCACATACAATCTAAGTATATGGTTTGCTAATGTAAGCCACCTGGAGTGAGCAAGTTTTCCAGGGTTTCTTAAAGATAAATCTTGTGAGCAATTTCCACTTGACACAGCGATACACATATCCAATAAATACTTCTGATCTGTACTTAAATCATTTATGTTCTCCAAAAGAGGAAGGTTATTTTCAATTGGCAAGAAAGTAACCACAGGAAGAGTAGCACAGTTTTCCAGCTGCTGACCTATTTTGCCTTTAAACTCACTGGGTCCCTTCGTTTTACCATCTAAATGACAAAAAAGATGTCGCAAAGGTAGCTCATTTCCATGGAACAAACAAACTAACCATTGTAAAGGTCTTCCTATTTCATTTTCTATCAAAGAAATCACACCATTATTATGTCCAGTGTTTACAACGGTTCCATCACACCCAATAGCAGTAAAGTTCAAAAGTTGTTCGTCGTGTTCTCTATCTTCAAGAAACTCCAGTCTGCTATGTCTTTTCCAGTGCCAGATTTAGGTGTTACGTGGCCTAAAAACTTTGAGTTTGGTTCCTCTATTAGTGAAACGTGCTCTTCTGAAATAACTTTTTTTGTACAACTTAATTCCTTTCTTTTCTTGAACAATTGTTTTGTCTCTTCTTCCATCAAAAAACAATCCTCTATTTTCGGTTATCTGATCATAAAGACTGTCATTAATGAGATCTCTTCGATTTTTTGATCTTGCTCATCTAATTTTCATCCTGTCTATTACTTTGGTTTTGTCTTCCCCTGTGATTACACCCAAGTCCTGTAAAGCAGCACTAGCTATAGCTGCAGCAGCTCTATCTGATATTCCGGTACGGTCACAAATGGAAGCTACAGATGGCAATTTAATACACATTTGAGTGCTTATCTTTTTCTCTTTTTTCAGTTTTGAAGGGCCTGGTAGATTTATTCTTCTTGTATATTTGAAGGACCTGGTTGGTTTGCCTCTTCAGCGCTGTCATTGTCATCAGTAACCGTTTCTGATACACTAGTATTTTTTGTCCGTTCTTGATTAAACTTAACTGTTCTCTGTAGTTCTTTACTTTTTCTTGCTTCTTTCTTCTTCAAAGCGCTTGTGGTAGCTATATTAACATTACCTATAACCATTTTCCTGGTAGAGCGTTGATCTTTTAGAAACTCTTGTTCTAAAACTGGTACTTTTTTTCTTTTATACAACTACAAGTATCAAAGTTTTGACACTTGCAGGCAGCAATATCAAATAAAAACGTTCAGCTTCTTCTCTAAATTTTGCGAGGTTCGAGTCAAACTTATCTGACCCTTTTCTACTTTTAGACCTTAATAAATTCCTATATTTAGCATGATAAACTTTTATCATTTGTGAAATTCTAAGGTTAGAAACAACGGGAATAGAAGCTATTGACCATATTTGTTCTATTTTTGGAACTAAAGTCTCAGATATTTCACTTACAGTAGGATCTTTCCCTGACGCAACTTTGAGGTTATGTCTAATAAAACAGTAGCACTTCATTACATCTTCGTAAGTAGGCAGTACAATTTCACACAAATCACTAAATCTTCCAAAAATAGGACATTCCGAAATTTGTCTTGTCTTCACTTGTTTAGACTGAGCCATTTTAACTCACAACAATAAAGTAGCACACAAACTAACAAAATATTACGTTAATCTGTTACACAATAGACACCAATTCAACTGAACTCGGCAAAGCGACTGACACCTGAACTGAGCTTGTCACCACACGCAAACAAATCTCCGCCTTCCGCCCCTTCCCCCTCCCAACATCCGCTACGGCGATGACTCATGCTCCCGGATGCCAATGCAATAGTTAAACTGTTTTTATCTTTCTATTCATATTAAAACGCCTATTTGAAACTTTTTATTGCATAATCGAGACACGTAAAATTCTTTGAAAAAGTTACAAAAAGTGTGTTTTTATAAAACTTTACCGCTCTTGCGGCACCACAAGACATAATCCAAAAAGTTAAAAAAAAATTGTATGTCTTTTTTGATATAAAAACTGCTTTTTTGACAGTATTTGAAATTTAAAAAAAATTTTTGACAACTTCTTAAAAAAACTTAAAAATGTAGCGAAAATTGCAATTTTATGAAAATTTATCGTCCTTGCGGCACCTCAAGACGTGCTCCAATATTTTTCATATCTTTTTTTTATCTTATCTACACCAAAAGGCAACTTTTCCACGCTATTACAAATTAAAAATCCAAACTTGATTTTTCCGTTCCACCCTAATGTACAAGTCACCAGTATGTCAGAGTAACTTTTACTTGTATGTACATACATTTTTCTTACAACATGTTTGCACATACATATATTGCCACTACACACTGGACAAATTTATCACACTTGTTGCTTTGTTGCTTCTAACATGCATGTACAAACAGGTTTCTTCATTTAGGGACTACACATGTATGGCAAACATGCATGCACATACATGTCTGTGGTTGTCTGGCAGAGTTTGATTTTTGTTCAACATGTTAGTGTGAATGCCGAAGTGTTTATGGGTAGTCTTCGGTACCACACTATTGTTTTAAATCAGATATCATGTGTTGTGTGACATGCCAAATTATTCGAAAACGTTCATACAAGAATTTATGGAACTCTACAGAAGCTATCCTTGTTTATGGAAGATAAAAGCTAAAGAATATAGCAACAGAAATCTGAGAAACGAAGCTTAATTGGTTTAATTTTTTTCTAATAAAATTTTAAAATGTATTTCGTCTATGCGCAAAAACTTTTTTAGATCGTTTTATGAAGACGTTCTTAATTCATTCAATAAATTAATATGCGACTGACTGTACCGTTTTTTAAACCACTCTTTACACCACAAATGACTTTTTTTTTGTTAAAATGATGTATTATTATTATTATTATTGCTGCAGCAGCAGCTTGTCTGTGTGACATGGTTAACAGGTAGCACAAAACTGGGACCTGGGTATGACAATGTAGGGCTTTGACTTGTATGCACCAACATTCAACGCACTCACATTTGTATGACAAACATGTGTGTGGCCTACACTGTAAGATGTGTTTCTACAGACATTGTTTACAACAAATAAGAGTAATTTTGTTCGAACGTTTGGGGGCATTACGTGTATGACTGTCTTGGTTGAGTATTTCAAAAACATGTTACAGCCCCACACACTCAGTAATGTTTGTACAAACTTGTGCATTCATACAAGTCTTTGATAATGTTGCAAGGTGTAGTGGCTTTTTATGTATGAACAGCATGTTTGTGCAAACAAGTCAAACGCACAAGTATGTACGTGTAGGGCCTTAATACATCATACACATACAATACAGTAAGGCAAAAACAAAAACTGTAGGAAAAAACACTCTTGCAACTGTACCAATAATATAATGAGTGACTGAACTCAGTCATAAAGTATTAACAACTGAGTACCAAGACGTAAATAAAACAGGAACATGTTATGACATGCACTTGAGTAGTGGGGCAGGAGAGAGATAGAGAAAGTCTTCCACTCCCCTGCCACTCCTCTAGCTCTGGCTCAAATCATAACAAACAAGGGAGACCTTACCAGTGGTCTTGGTGCATTCTTAACTGGAATCACCATTCTATTGTGCAGTTAACCAAATAATTTATACTTTCAAAATACATTATTAGGTATAGGTAAATTACCAGTAAAAAAGTAAATTTTGTTTATATTAAAATATTATGGGGAAATTAAGTTTTACTTAAGTTCAGTAGTTTATATCCATTCTTAAAAAAATAAGAGAAATGTTTACACAGGCTCCCTGCATTGTGGGCCTGGCAGTTACGCCACTGTGTAGCACCCAATCATCACCTCTACCTGGTATGATCTTTCTGTGGGGCTCACTTCAAAAGATATTATTCAATAAAGTATTATTAGCTTTATTTTAAAAGAAACTTAAACAGAAAAGGAATCTAATTAGTGTATGTGAATTGTGCAATAAAAACCTGTTGTGGACTGTTTCCATACTATTTACTTTGAGAGAAGAGGGAGGGTAAGATGTGAACATAATGTAATGAATGTTTCGTTTGTGTAGAGTCTGAGTGGTCACATAACATCAGTAGAATGTGTAAGGTTTAACCCAACTGAAGAGCTTGTTGTTGCTGGATCAAGTGCAGGAGCTCTTAAAATATGGGACTTGGAAGCTGCAAAATTATTGCGCACTTTAACTGGTCACAAGGCTAGTGTAAGGGCAGTTGATTTTCATCCGTATGGTGATTTCCTTACTTCTGGCTCTCTGGATGCAACTATTAGGGTGAGCTATTTTGTGTGAAGACTGAATTTTTAAAAACTAATTGTTACTTTTAAATTCTTGGATTTCGTTGTCCATGACGTGTCCGTTACTTAACTAAATATAACTATTACATTAACGACTCGGAACACAAAGTTTTTATAAGTAAAAACATAAAGTTTTACCTTACAACCTGAACCGGTTTTCAAAAAAAGTATAAAAAACTTTGTGTTCCGAGTCGTTAATGTAATAGTTATATTTAGTTACTTTTAAATTTTGTTAAATTAAACATAAATTTTCTGTTTAGTTATGGGACATAAGGCGGAAAGGTTTCATATTCACATATAAAGGTCATAAGCAGACTGTAAACAGCTTAAAGTTTAGTCCTGATGGCCAGTGGATTGCTTCAGGGGGAGAAGATGGTCTAATTAAGGTGAGGGAAATTATAAAAAGTATCCATATATTAAAAAGTTATACTTACTTTATATAGAAATACATGAATCTACATACATGTAGAATATACGTCATTTAAATGTAAAAAAGGATATGCACGTACTCTCTGGTGCTCTGAAATAAGTAGTACTGTTCTGTGCATTAAAGTTCATATATAAATGGGTGAATAGAGTGAAGGACAGTAGTATGCTGCAGAATAATGTTCTGATTTTTTAACAACGTTGATAACATTTTTTTATATTAAAAGATTAGACAACTTCAAAGTTTTTCACAGAAAATTATTTTTATTTATTTTTTGACTGGCCTCTTAAGTTTAATATATGTAAACTTGTAATAATATATAGTAGAATGAATTGTAATTAGAAGTCTTTAATGCGAATGGATAACTCATAGTATTACCTTTGTGTCAATTACAAAAATTTGAATAAGATTTTTATAATATATAATAAATCAGTTAACAAATATGTTTTGTGTAATTTTTTTTATGGAACCTGTTGAATTGAAAATTTTAGTAGTAGGAATTGTGTTTATTTTACAAATGTGTGTACCATATACATGGAACTGTTTGTTTGCAGCTGTGGGACTTGAGAGCAGGGCGTGTATTGCATGAATTCACAGATCATACAGGGCCTGTTACGTCTGTGGAATTTCATCCTCGTGAATTCCTTCTTGCTTCAGCTAGTACAGACAAAACAGCGTACTTCTGGGATTTGGATAATTTTGCTCCAGTGTCTACAACTGAAAAAGAAAATCCAGCCATTAGGTAATAGAATAGAATAAAAATATTGCTTCAGCCTAAGCTGGAGTATGTTAGTACATTGTTATTACGATACAGGTTTTAATAACCTGTCAAATGATATAGACATTTTATTTGACATGGGGCTGTTCAAGTATTACATAAGCACATTATTGTCATTTTAGACCCTTAGGAGGAAGAGGAGGAGAGAAAATTAAATTTAATTTTTGTTAGAATACACATATTTTAAAAACTGAATAATGTTTGCATAGATTTAATTGTTATTTGTGTCTCTGTTTTCATTTGGTTCAGTGACATGAAAATTGCTGTGCAATTTGTTGTGTCTAAGAACTGTAAGCTGTTGTTATTCACATTTTGTGAATATGAGGTGTATTTCAAAAGTAGGACTGATTGGTTATAAAACAGAATAAATAAGAAAATGAAAAAAATTATTAGTGGTTCCAAATACACACAACTTACATTATTTTTCTACATAGTAATTTATTCCAAACACTTTTGACATTGTAAAGCAAGCTTTTTCAAAGCCTCTGCATAAAATTCCGCTATCTGGAATTTCAGCCAGTTTTGCACCAGCTCTTCAGTTTCCTTGAATTGTTGAAATGCAAGTCAGTTTTGAGGTGTAGGAAGAGATGGTAGTCACTTGCCACGAGATCAGGACTGTAAGGCGGATGATCAAAAGTCTCCCACCGGAGTTTTTGAATTGATTTGGTAGTGTGGGCAGCTGTGTGTGGACGTTTGTTATTGTGAAGGAGAACAATTCATCACCTCAGAATTCCCATTGTTGGTTTTTAATGGCATGGCACAATTTATAAAAAAATTTCACAATAGCCTTGTGATCGTTGTTCCAGCCTCCATGAAATCAACCCCAAAGCCCAAAACCCCTTTTTGGTCCCAGAAGACAGGTGCCATGATTTTCCTTTGAGACTAGGTTTGCTTGAATTTTTTTGGTTTGGGTGAACTGGATGACGGCATTGGATGGATTGTCGTTTTGATTCAGCATTGACGTACAAAATCCATGTTTGTACGTCCATGTATCACCAGTGACGATATAGGAAAAAATTCATCTCTCTCTCTGTGAAAGCAGTCCAAGAAAGCACGTGGAGATGTCGGTCTCTGGTCTATGTGAGCATTTTAGGCACCTATCATGCACATAATTTACGATAGCCTAGAGTGTCAATCACAATGCTGGACCATGTTGTCTTTGAAACTTTCTGAAAATTCTTTGCAAAGGTCAGTTGATCATAAAGCAACAATTTTCTCTGACTGTCTTATTCAAATGCTCAGCAAGATTGTTGGTTCAGATGCTAGACCTGCCACCCCTCTCTTCATCATGAATGCTTGAACGGCCTTCCCTAAACTCACAATACCTTTACCTCACTTTTCTTTCACTCATTGTGGTAGGCCCATATGTTTCACACTATTGATGGTGAATTTCAGCAGCATTATGTCTTCTTGCATTAGAAATCTAATCACTGATTGGACTTCATAACTGTCAGGATTGTTTATTTTTGCACTTATTATAACCCATTGTCATGCAGAGGCAAACAACAATGGACCGGTGACAGTCTGGCAGCTACATGCCCTACAGACCAGTTAAAACTACTGTGCATGTGCAAACTAATCAGTGTTGCCAATTGCTCTTTAACCAATCTGCCCGTACTTTTGAAATATGCCTCATATATACTGTATTGTTTTATATGATTATGAGGCCCTGATATTAACTTACCTTACATCTTCAGAAGACCCTGAGAAAACAAAAAAAAAAAGCTACTAAAAGACAGGGCCACCACCACATTTTTACAGGCGGAATGTGGAAACCGTAACTCTGTCCCCATTAAAACAACTTAAATACTTCTATTTTCTCTTAATAGAATTTCCTAGCTTCGTTTAGGTGAACTTGTTGAGCACAGGTTAGGTTAAGGCAAGGTGATGGTAGAAATAATTCATATGCATTGTTATCCAAATAAACTCATTTATTATGATTAACTATTGTTGGCTTTGTTAACACAAAATCATTTGCATTACATTGCAACACAACTATTATTCAGATTGATCATACTAAATATATAAATTTACCAAAGGCTGAAATGTATTACAAAAGAAATAAAACAACCCACAACTTTGTTAGAAAAAAAAAAATAATAAAATAAGTATGGAGAATAGGGTAGAACGAAAAAATCAAGTTTGGATTTTTAATTTGTAATAGCGCGGAAAAGTTGCCTTTTGGTGTAGATAAGATAAAAAAAAAGATATGAAAAATATTGGAGCACGTCTTGAGGTGCCGCAAGGACGATAAATTTTCATAAAATTGCAATTTTCGCTACATTTTTAAGTTTTTTTAAGAAGTTGTCAAAAATTTTTTTTTTATTTCAAATACTGTCAAAAAAGCAGTTTTTATATCAAAAAAGACATACAATTTTTTTTTAACTTTTTGGATTGTGTCTTGTGGTGCCGCAAGAGCGGTAAAGTTTTATAAAAACACACTTTTTGTAACTTTTTCAAAGAATTTTACGTGTCTCGATTATGCAATAAAAAGTTTCAAATAGGGGTTTTAATATGAATAGAAAGATAAAAACAGTTTAACTATTGCATTGGCATCCGGGAGCATGAGTCATCGCCGTAGCGGATATTGGGAGGGGGAAGGGGCAGAAGGCGGAGATTTGTTTGCGTGTGGTGACAAGCTCAATTCAGGTGTCAGTCGCTTTGCCGAGTTCAGTTGAGTTGGTGTCTATTGTGTAACAGATTAACGTAATATTTTGTTAGTTTGTGTGCTACTTTATTATTGTGAGTTAAAATGGCTCAGTCTAAACAAGTGAAGACAAGACAAATTTCGGAATGTCCTATTTTTGGAAGATTTAGTGATTTGTGTGAAATTGTACTGCCTACTTACGAAGATGTAATGAAGTGCTACTGTTTTATTAGACATAACCTCAAAGTTGCGTCAGGGAAAGATCCTACTGTAAGTGAAATATCTGAGACTTTAGTTCCAAAAATAGAACAAATATGGTCAATAGCTTCTATTCCCGTTGTTTCTAACCTTAGAATTTCACAAATGATAAAAGTTTATCATGCTAAATATAGGAATTTATTAAGGTCTAAAAGTAGAAAAGGGTCAGATAAGTTTGACTCGAACCTCGCAAAATTTAGAGAAGAAGCTGAACGTTTTTATTTGATATTGCTGCCTGCAAGTGTCAAAACTTTGATACTTGTAGTTGTATAAAAGAAAAAAGTACCAGTTTTAGAACAAGAGTTTCTAAAAGATCAACGCTCTACCAGGAAAATGGTTATAGGTAATGTTAATATAGCTACCACAAGCGCTTTGAAGAAGAAAGAAGCAAGAAAAAGTAAAGAACTACAGAGAACAGTTAAGTTTAATCAAGAACGGACAAAAAATACTAGTGTATCAGAAACGGTTACTGATGACAATGACAGCGCTGAAGAGGCAAACCAACCAGGTCCTTCAAATATACAAGAAGAATAAATCTACCAGGCCCTTCAAAACTGAAAAAAGAGAAAAAGATAAGCACTCAAATGCGTATTAAATTGCCATCTGTAGCTTCCATTTGTGACCGTACCGGAATATCAGATAGAGCTGCTGCAGCTATAGCTAGTGCTGCTTTACAGGACTTGGGTGTAATCACAGGGGAAGACAAAACCAAAGTAATAGACAGGATGAAAATTAGATGAGCAAGATCAAAAAATCGAAGAGATCTCATTAATGACAGTCTTTATGATCAGATAACCGAAAATAGAGGATTGTTTTTTGATGAAAGAAGAGACAAAACAATTGTTCAAGAAAAGAAAGGAATTAAGTTGTACAAAAAAAGTTATTTCAGAAGAGCACGTTTCACTAATAGAGGAACCAAACTCAAAGTTTTTAGGCCACGTAACACCTAAATCTGGCACTGGAAAAGACATAGCAGACTGGAGTTTCTTGAAGATAGAGAACACGACGAACAACTTTTGAACTTTACTGCTATTGGGTGTGATGGAACCGCTATCTCTCTGATGATTTCAAGAACGTTCTAGACCCGGTTATTCAAAGAAATGGGTACTTTGCTGCTGCAGAAAATCTCCTTTTGTTCATGCTATGTGATGAGCACTAAAATGTAAGAGAACTTGGTTTACGACGTGTTTTAAAAGCAAGAACAGAAAGTAGAGGCGGAGTCAGGAAGTTTAAAGTTCCAAAGATAAACTTTAAAAGGATTACATCGACATGATCTCATGGGCTGAAAATGACGTAACTGAAACCCCCTTGGTAAAACATGTTTCCATTGACTCTCTCAAAGACTTTATACGGAAGACATCTGAAGCTCAACCAAATAGTAAAGTGGACCCGCTTATCGACTTTCCCCGGCTTCCTTGTCACACGCAAGCAGTGGAAAGAGCTGTGAAACTGGTGACCGAATCGGCTCAAAATGTATGTGGTTCAATCGCAAGAATATAAGAGCAAAAATTGACTCACGTGAGAACATGCCAAAATTTGATACAAAAAAACAGTTTAATGTGTCAATGAAGTAGAAACAAACATTTTGCAGCTGTAACATTTGTAATTATTAAGGGTTTTTTAAATCATAAAAAATGAACTTTCAATGTCTTTAAAAGTGTATTATGATATTGTTTTACGTGTGCTCTAATAAAAAAAATATATAATTGATTTGACGAGCTTTTATTTCAACCTTATTTACTACTATTTGTAACAACCAAAATGTTCACAAAAGTTTCAAAATTAGCAAAAATACAAACTTTTTGACATTAAAAAATATTTTTTTATTATTATTATATTTTGTAATTAATCATTTTTTCCAATTCTAATGCTTATATATGTATTTACAACTATCTTTTGTAATATTATATGTACGAGAAAACAATAAAAAATAATTTATCAAAGTTTATAATTTTTCAATTTTTTTACAAACTTTAAGCTCTTTGCGGCACCTCAAGATGTTGTAGTATAGCAACATAGCAACCAAATTTTTTTTCTTCTTTTTTTGAACCTAAAAGGCAACTTTTCCCCACTATTTAAAAAAAAAAAAAAAAAAAAAAAAAAAAAAAAAAAAAAAAAAAAGCCATTTTCATTCCACGCTAATGGAGAACCATACATGACTTCCATGTTCTAATTAATTATAAAATTATTTTTAATATGTTGAACGAAACCAAATATATCAGCATGCTTTTGGTAAAAACGCTGAGAAAGATAATCAAAATACGAATTGCACCTAGTTGTTAATATTTAAAAAAAAAATAATTAATTTGATTAAATTATCTTTTATTTAAACAATGGGAAAGAAAGCGAATACTGGTCAGCGTTTGTTATCTGTGGATTTCTGAAAACGAAAAATTATTTTGTTTAACGTATCTGTGGTGACATATCATGGAACGATATAAATTGTTAATATAACTGAAAACAATTGATTTTTTCTATTGTTCACAGGCATGACTCTGATAACAATTAGCATGAATCTTAAAGAACATAAATAAAAAAGTGTAATATGCTTAATATATAAACTGTCTAATTTGGTTATTTTACCTGGTTAACTGTTTTGCTGCGCAACACGTGTGAACAGTGTAATGTGATTATTTTATAAATGTAAATGTAACTGTTCAATGTAATCAATATCCTGTAGAGCCCCAAGTGGTTGGTGATAATTTTATGTAAAGTGAAAAGTATTTTATTAGAAATGTTCAGCTTTTAATTATATGTGTTCTGATTTTTTAATCAAATCAAACAATTCAATTCAATTTTCTTTTTTTTTATAGATTAACTAGGTAAATCTCTTGGATTCACAACATGTTTTATGGGTCACAGGGTTGTTTTTACAATTTATAATTAAATGATTTATTCTAAACTTATTTTTACTTGTCCCTGATGTACATAATTAATTTCTAGTGATATATTCCACTAGTTATATCATTGTACACATTGCTTAATCTTATTAGATTAGTTACATCGTTATTTTATATAAATTACATGTGTTACTCAATGTTTATATTATAACAAGATATATTTCCTAAACACTTTTATTTCACAAAATTCTGAAAACTTATACATCTCTTTTTAACATTAATAGCTGTTATTTTCATTATTTTCACCTTTCTTACATTAGGTAGTTGGTAATTATGGGTTTAATATTATTTTAATTGTTTTTTTTTATATTACTTGTAGCCTGTAGTAAGATTACATACAATAACTGTTTAAGGTTCGCAGACGTCTATATAGTTTGATAGGCTCATACCATAACAAATGTTTTCTTACTTAATTACTAAGTAATAGACCTGAGCATCTTGCAGAGGGTTCATTCCCCAAAGACCAAAAGTCTGTCTATGAAATGTTCCTCTGTAAACACGTGCAGTTACACTGGCCAGCGATCCACAGGAACCAAATCGCTGTCCACCTTTTCGGCTTGCTGGACGCGTTGTGTTGGTGTGGGTTTCGGCACTTTTCATTTAAAAAGCGTGCAAACATAAGGAAATAAACATGAGTGAGGCCAGAAATAACGCGAATTGTGTGTGTGTGTGTGTGTGTGTGTGTGTGTGTGTGTGTGTGTGTGTGTGTGTCCTCCCGGCCTTTTTATTGCGGTAATCACAATAATAAAACATTGGAAAAGTAAACATTACATAATTGAGATATGCTTGTCTGCCAGGAACAATATATTTTCACTCATACGTGATTTAAATTAAAATGAAAAATAGAATTTTGTTAAAGTGAAATGAAATGTTTCCATAGAAACTACTTCCTTGTTGTCAAGAACGTAGTACACATATAAAACTTATAAAAATTTACCTCCTCTATCATCAACTACGATTTTAATTTATAAAAAAAAATTACCCCCTCCCCCTCAACTACCCTTTTCATTTATAGATATTTCATCTACCTTTCTACAGTGGATTATTATGACCTTCTTTTAAGGATGCTTTATTTATCAAAATTAAGCACTTTACCCTTGTTAAAACGTAAAACGTTGCAGGTAACCTACCCCTTTCCCTATCTTCACCAAAAACAATAGGCCTTGAGTCCTCTAAAATTCATGGCTGTATGCAAAAAATTATTTGATTCTGTTTGAATTTGAGGCTGTTATCGTTTGCCATAGAAAAATTTCTACACACAGACACTTTTCGAAAAATGACTTTTTCATGTTTTGATGGTAGTACAATCAGAATCTGCCGTTATCTCGAACACGATTTTTTTCGCCATGACCATACTTCCATTTCCTAATGGAACATGGAAGTAAAATGAACATTAACCTATTTTGAAGATTATCTTTCGTGGTGCAGTTGCCTTTAACATATTAAAATTGTGATAAAACCTTACTCTATTAGACCTATACTAATATAAAAACAGATCAGTACTCTTTTCTAAGCTTCTTTTTTCTCCCTCTCTCGTACCCCTCTTCTCTTTTCATTCTCTCACTTGCTTTCTCTCTTTCATACACATGCTAATGTCCCAATGTCCTGAATATTGCTTATTTCATTTTTGTGACCAGAATTCTCCCACTCAATAGTTTAGTTTGTTTACTTATCTGTGTACACTTATGGTTGGTGTAATTGCAGTATTGTCCAGTAAGTCTTTCTGTTCATTCACACACAACACGTGACTGGTATTTTCCATTATTTGCACTTACACTTGCTTCGTTCCCCAGCTTGCTACATACTTTTTATGATGAAACTGTGTCCAAAATTTTATATATCGCTCACTGTGTTTATTGTAGGGCTACAATTCGCATTTTGCTTTTGTGTTGGTTCTGTTGGGTATCTGGATGCCAACTGTTAATAATACTTTTGAAAACTTTTAATTACATTTTTACTGAGGCACAACTGACAATCAATATTTCACTCCGATGTTATATTTTTGTACTGTTTACATCTTTTACCAAGACATGGCCTTGTTGAGTCACTGCTAGTGTTGTCTGTTCAGTTCGATGTTTACTTGCGGATGGTAACTACGCTTGTGGCTTAGCATCCCTTACCTGGACCCCACGCTAAATTGGTTTTTTCCAGCTCTTCTGTGGGAAACTTAACAGGCGCGACGTCTTTCGTCAAATGCAAGACTCCTTAAGCGTGAGAAAATGTGTTTTGAGCTTTGAGAATGTATGCTCGTTAGAAACTACGCACTTTCCCATGTCCAAAGTGATGCACAAAAATTCCATGCAGTATGATGTACTGTTTCACACACGTAATCTGTCTTTTTATTGTGCTAAATCATCATTGTCATCATCATCTTCACAGATTAAACCAAAAATGGTTTGTTCCGGTCTCAAATAGAAAAGATTAGAGCTGGTCACTCCAGTGTTTCCTTGGACGTCCCACACCTCTCTGTCCCCTCGGCTTATAGGTCCAGAGTTATTTGGGGATGCGGCAGTCATCCATTCGGCAAAGATGTTCCCACCAATTCAGCCAATACTGGCCAATCCTGTCGAGTATACTCATAATATTCAGTTCCTGCCATATATCTATGTTTCTTTTATGATCATGGAGAGTATACCCTGCCACATGCCTGAGAAATCTCATTTCATTCGCCGGATGTGACTGGCCTGGCCTTTCATTAAAGTCCAATTCTCAAACCCATAAAGAAGTGTGGGAAGAGCCATCACCTTGTAGAATTTTAGGCGTGTTCCTTTACTTGCTGACTTAAGGGTTTGCCTAATGGTCCCGCACATAAGGTTGAACTTATGCAACTTATTCACAACATCATTGCATGCATTATAAGACACACTGTAGCCCAGGTATTAAAAATTGCTACCTTGTTACAGGACAGTACCATTTTTAACAATTTTTGCCTGTACGGGATCAGTTCCATGAAAAGACATCATCTTAGTCTTACGTGTGGATATCTGCAACCCAGAGTCTTTGCAGATTTGATTTAACAAATGTAACTATGTTAAATAAAAACATATTTATTGGATTGTTTCATTACAATACCATTCTTGAATGTGAAGTAATTCTGATATTCAGCTTTTTTGGAAAGGACAATATTATATGAGACTAAGTAAGGTAAAATACTATATGGGATAAAGTAAAAATGAACTTTGTTCGACACTGGTTAGGGGCATATGAGTTTTAATCATCTGACATAAGTCAGGAATTTTTAGTAATTTTCATGTAGTTTCCAGTTATAAAACAATAGCGAACAAATTTGTTACAAATTAAATAATTACATTGTGTATGCAGGTGTATAGAGTTCAGCCAGAATGGTGATTGCCTGTATGGTGGAGGTCAGGATATACTCAAAGTGTATGGTTGGGAACCAGCTCGTACTTTGGACAGCATACCTGTAATGTGGGGAAAAGTTCAAGACATTGCTGCAACAAGTACACAGCTAGTAAGTGTTCATTTTGTGGAGTCAGGTTTTACAATTTATATAAACAAATAAAGTTGAAAATATTATATAATTTAAAGGATGGTAAACATGGTCACATGTGTCATTATATGAATTGTTACCCTACCACGCGTGCGCAAGTGCATGCCTTCATGGATGTGCAAGTGTGTGCGTTTATGTTGTGTGTGTGTGTGTGTGTGTGTGTGTGTGTGTGTGTGTGCGCGCGCGCGCGTGTGTGCGTGTGTGTGTGTGTGTGTGTGTGTGTGTGTGTGTGTGTGTGTTTTAAGAGAAGTTTCAGAATATAAAATGTGTTTTTGTAGGATAGTTTATAATTTGAAACCATGAGGTCACAAAGCAATATTTTCCTTCTAAATCGTATCTTTATATGGTGTTTTTACAAGATAGTTGTGTACAGTATGTAGTCATGTATAGTCTAGGTATAAAAATCTGGTGTTCGGGGCCTTCATAACATTCTGTTATTTACCTGTTTATTAATGTAATTCAGATTTAATCAACAGCACTAGTTTCATTTATAGTTGTAAGTTATAGCAAATTACACTAAAATGATATTATGTTAAGTGTACTGTATAGTCTCTGTTGTATCTCAGCTGGGATTAAAATACCTATAACTACATCCCATTATTTCTTTTAACATTTGTATCAAAATAGTATGATGTCACAAACTAATTTTTATTTAAATTTTGTTATTTCAGTAGTTTTGTTATTGAAATTAGTTTGATAAATCTCTAAACATATGTATCAGAGACTCAGTGAATCACTTTAATTTTACTGTAATATTTTTAAAACAATTGTGTAATGTAAAACACTAATAGTAACTATAAACCTAAACCAAGAGTTTGCCTATGGACTCTTGTGTTGTGTTCCCATAAACAGATTCTTCCATCCTGATTAATTTTATAAATCTATAAATTCTCTATCACTTTGAAACCTATTATTTAAAAATCATTCAAATCATTATTCTGATGTATGGATGATTGATTACTACTGGTCACTCTCACAAAAACCTTGCTACTAATTTTATGATGATGTAAATTTTTGGACCAGTCTTGTTGTCAATCCTTGATTGGTGAGTGTTTGAGGGGGATGCATCCATTATCGTTATACAAAAGTATTCTTACTCTAGGAGGGATGCCTAATCTATGGAGTGCTCATACTGTGATTGGTAAATGTTTGAGGAGGGTGCACACGTTGACTTGATCTTAATCTGGATGTTAGTACACTGATTTGATGTTTGTACCTCCATGGATCCATTAAGTTGTCTACCTCTTGATCTAGACATGGTCTGCCCACACATTGCTTCTGTCAGTTATAAATACAGCAACACCACACTGCTGAGTTTAATTGAGATTTGTGATCCTGTGTAAGCGTGTAGGGTAGATAGCAGCATGTAGTGTAAGATGTTACCGTGTGCTAATATTTTTAACAGAGTAACATTTATTATTTGTATTGATAATTTGTATTAGGTAATTGCATAACTAGAACTGTTGTATATGTGAGTTTTTGTTTATTGAAAGTGTAAATAAGGTGTGAGTAGCAATTTATCTGGTGTTAAAGCATTTTTCCACTGTTTAAAACTCATGATCCGTACAACCGTGAAAGAATTCTCATTTATTTATTGGGAAAATTTTAGTAATAAAATATTTAGTAGTTACAGTAGTTTTAACAAGATGTTAAGAGGTGAATTTCAGAACTGAAAATTGCTAGAGTAAAGTGGGTTATGTGATTTACTGAATATAAGCAAAGCACAGATTATCATATTGTGCAGAATCTGTCTGTCCAAAGTAAATATGGTATTTTTCAGTAAATGTGATATATAGACACCACAGATGCTGAAACTTCAAACATTTTCTTATAAAACCATTATTTGAATTTTTAGGTCAAAGAAGAGTTATTTTCCTTTATTAGTTTGTGTGTTAGCTTGAAGTGATATGATTGTTTCATCTGACAATACTACATGTTAGATGTTAGTAAAATATTCTTGATGATGAGAGTAATCACAATAAAATTTTGTAGATTGGTGCCTCATTCTTCCTTACCAATGTCTCATTATGGGTTGTCGATCTAACCAGGGTTGCATCACTTGGTGGAGTCCCATCACCTCAGACATCACCTTTCAGTCATGGACAAACTATAAGAAAAAGTTTTTCAAAAAAGCCATCTCCAGACAATAAAGCATCGTAAGTATCGGAATAAGTAAGATTAAATGATCCATTTAGTCAGTATGAATTGATATTGACATTTTGAAGTTTTCTTTTTTGGTGTGTTAGGAAGTAGTAGTCCATTATACTTTGTTGTCTTAATAATTGTCAATAAAAAGAACTATACTCGTCCTTAACAAAATTAAAAAAAAAAAAAATTATAACCAAAATTTATTGTGTCATCCTCAGAAAGAGTGTAAATTATAAAAATTAACTTGTTTGTAATTGTGTTTATCCCAATGCTGTGAGTACTGGTTACTTCGTTACAAGCATATTCAAATCTTATTAAATTTATAGACCTACTTTGAGGTCCTGATTTGACATGAATTCAGTATTTAGAGTTGCAGTTCTCATCTAAACATACTGGATTCATAAAATATAATTTAAATACTTCTGTTCTGATAAGAGATTAAATTTGTGTGTGCTTTGTAATAATTTTAAAATCTATTTGTAAAAGAATGTAGTTTTTTTAAAATAAACTGTTTATTAAGTACAGTGAACCTTCTTTTATATATTTTGGACTTAAACAAATTTTTACAGCTATACAATCATATTCTGAAGTCCCTGGAGATACAAAAAATATCATTTATATATTTAAACATTAATGCTGATATACATTGTGTACATTGCAGAAATTAATGTCTGAATACAAACATTTGGGACAGATTGTACATTTCTAGGAAATCATCAATTAGTGCCAGTCAGCTGAGTTTGTGTGACCTTTGAGCTACCTTTGTAATTAAACTTTATTGCTGTTTTATTAATTAATTAGTTACATTTAATTTGAAGTGTATATTAAGATATCGGGCGCCATGTTGCAAACTGAAATACCACAAATATGTGTACTTACCTAAGGTCAGAATTCGTGTTATACGAACCAGAGTCGAGGAATATATTACCTGAAATAATTCACTCGTGTTTCTGTTTGTTACCATTGAAATTACCTTTTATTGTTAATTACGTACAAATGAATGTGACTCTACTGTGTGTAAAACAAACATGCTACTATTCGCCATGAGGCGTAATTCAATTCTTCAAGTTAAATTTCCCCTTAAACATTTCACAAGCCCTCCAAAATAAATATGTATTATAATATTAAAATGTTAAACATATTAAACATATATATGTATATAAATTTACAGTGGCACAACCCAGCACTTTTTAATATATATTATCCACTCTTTCACTCCCCCCCCCCCTCTCTCTCTCTCTCTCTCTCTCTCTCTCTCTCTCTCTCTCTCTCTCTCTCTCTCTCTCTCTCTCTCTCTCTCTCTCTCTCCCCCTCTCCCTCCCTCCCTCCCTCCCTCCCTCCCTCCCTCCCTCTCTCTCTCTCTCTCTCTCTCTCTCTCTCTCTCTCTCTCTCTCTCTCTCTCTCTCTCTCTCTCTCTCTCTCTCTCTCTCTCTCTCTCTCTCTCTCTCTGTGGTACAATTATTTATTATGAGCTCATTTAAGTTAATTTTGTTACTTGATTACTTTTGGTCATATTAAGAAAGATTCTTTGTATACTTTCGAATATTAAAAATTTTATATAATTTGGTTACAGCCAATTTGTACTTAGCTGTCACTTCCTGTACTTTTGAGTTACATCGAAAAATTTAAATAATTACACTTCGTGAATTTGCCGGCCGTGTGAATTGGCCGACCGGCGCACTTCACGGTCCGGACGAAAATGACAACGTTTCACCACTGTGCATTGCAGAGGTGGGGCAACAACTACGTCACTGGTTCTTTGTTCCACGGCCAAGCCTCTGGCTTACAATTGTATGTATGCATGCGCATCGCATTCCTTCGTCTGACGTAATCATGGGCTAGTCTTGTTTACCCGTTATTGTGAGAAACAGTTTTTTGCTACTTTTGTAATTTTCCACTGAATTCGACACAAATCCTGTTAACTCAATATTGCGTTATTGAAAATTCTCACCAAAACTTTACCAATCTCTTATATGGGATATAAAATAAAATACAATAATTATGTTTTGGAACAATAGTTTCCCAAAATTATTAGGGTACCAGAATTGTACCGTTACAAAACCCCCTTAATGAAAGATTTTATGCCGAAGCATAAAGACTTTCATTGACACATTCGTACTTCCTAAAGGGATCAGCCAGGATATGTGGCCACAACCCCCTTACTATTTATGTAAAAAGAATATAATAACTCACCCGTGGTCCGATGATGATGACAGTACCTGCATGACCTTACTGGACTTCTCCTTCGAGATCCCAACACCATAAGGCCAATCAGGCGCGTAACGCTCCTGCTCTGACGCGCTGGCCAGCTCAGGACCGCCGTCACAACATCACCAAACACTGAAACAATAAATCAAAAATATCAAAATAGTGGCTTGATATAATACTATATCCCTAACTGATCTGTTTCCCCTTAGCTGTGTGCTGGTTTGTGTTAAGAAGCACTGGGTTTGCTTCAAATCAACAAGAATTATATAGAAGTGCCATTCTCTTATACTATTACATAATACATATTACATAATACATAATAATACACTCATCATTATATTAATACAGTAATACGGTTAATACATTAAAATAACCAATTCACATTTAAGCTTGATTAAAATTTCCTTAAATTTACGTATCAAATTATAAGCATTACATTTTAATTATAATGATTATTATAATTAATAATAATTTTAATTATTAAACTTTTATTAATTAGCCATCAATTATTTATCATTTTATTCTATAGAATTCAAATTCATTATTGACCTTCATATTACATTATTATTATTTCATTTCTTATTACCTTTCTACTCTGAACTTTCTACTTAACCCTTCACATTTTAATCATTAGTCTGGGTGACTCCTGTATTCACTATGATTTGACTTATTATGTAGGCACTAACATTTATAATCTTACTCACCTTTCTTTCTACTAACCACTACTAACAACCAGATTTATGACACCAATCTCTCAATTATAAACACCTTCACTAATTCCATTTAAATCCTTTGGCACCGCTCGTCTTTGTACTTGGATGTGTGTTTCCTACCTGGCCATATACATTCATAATATTTTGCTCTTCCAAAATATCGGCAAACACCCCCTTAACTATGCTATTACCTGCCTCAACACTATACGTTGATCACTCCTTATCACCTCACCCCCACTACAAAATATCATCAGCAACAAATATATATTTACCCTTTACTTTACTCACCTCTCTACATATAATACACCCAGGCTCTATCTCTTTTTAAACACTTTATATTTCTGTGATCATTGACAATTGCATTAGAAAAGTCATCTCTCACCTACTAATAACAGCACGTCTCAATATTCAAATATATATGTATATATATAGGAATGTTAATTATCGACCGTATTATTATACTGTTAATGATTTCGAGGTTCAGTCATTAATCATGAAAACTCAGTTTTGCGACGTTTCGAGATTTATTCTTCTCATAATCATGCCTACAACATTAAAATATAGTCTTACTACAATTATATTATTTGTAAGTGTGTATAGGTGTGTGTAAAGTCATACATTACTATAACTATTTACTTACATTAACTGTGAGATGAGCTACAGCAACTACATTACACTAAACACTTATCACTGTTCCATACTTATACACATATAACACATTACATTTGTATAGTGTTAGCGTTATGAAGTTATCTGACAGACTGCCAGCGATATAAAATTTTAATAGTACCTTAACTAGTAAGTTGTTCAGTATTCCTATAACCTGTAAACCATTGTCCATTTTAAAAAGAGTGAATAAGATTAGAATAACACTTGCTAAGACTTTGTACGTCCGTTTTCTTGTTAACTGAAAGGTGTTTATTCTTCTCTATTGTTAGCATTTCTAAGAATTGCCGTTTTAAGTGATTACTTTCTGCATGAATTACTTTAGCTTTATGAAACTGAAACGAGTGACCGTGTGTACGGGCGTGTTGTGTTAGGGCCGTGGGATCAGGTCTGTTAGTATTTACTTTCTGGCAGCTATATTTATGTTGATAAATACGTCTTTTTAAATACTGTTCAGAACAACCGTAATATTTTTTTCCACAGTTTTCTTCACACGGTATTTCATATATTATGTTGGATCTTAGTTCTATTTCATCCCTGTCTTTAGTATGCGTAAAACATTTATTATTGATAGTGTTAACGTTTTTGAAAGCTATTTTTGTATTGTGATTAACATTAGTGAGGATCTTGGAAAGTCTTTCTGATAATGATTTGACATATGGAAGGGAAAAATATTTTTTAGTTGTAGTAGTGTTATCTTGATTACTGGATGTTGTATTCTGTCCTACAGGTGTATTACCATTTATTTGGTTATTAGTCACGTCTAAGTTATTTATTTGGGTTTTAGTGTTTTCTACCATGTTATGATTATGTCTGTAACTTTCTCGCAATATTTTGCAAATTATCTTGTGGGGGTACCCATTTGTTAGCAATAAGTCTACTAGTCTATTATCAATTTCTTTTTTGTAGATGTCTGTTGTAAGTCTGTGTGCACGATTTATCAGATTTTTAGCAACATTAATTTTGTAGTGGTATGGACAATGACTCGTGTAATGAATGTATCGTCCTGAGGTTTGTGGTTTTTGCCACCATTTTGTGTCAAGTATACCATTGGCTTGGTGGAGTAATAAAACATCTAAAAATGAGATTGTGTTGTCAGATTTTTCTAATTCTACAGTGAAAACTATACGTGGATGAAAGTCATTGAATGTATCTATTATTATATTCTGCATATTAATCGGTATTGCTGTAATAATATCATCAACAAATTTGTAAAGGAATGGTATATCAAATGGAGTGGGAAGTTTTTTATCAAGATATGTATCAGCCAAGATAGGGGCTATTGGTGAGCCCATTGGGCATCCAAATAACTGTAAATAAAACTCATTGTTGAATTGAAAATATCCCCTCTCTAGGCATAACTTAAGTGCTTCTAAGAATTGTTTTTTAGGAATATTTGTGTGAGGTCTGAGTTCATCAAACCTGTCAGAAATAATTTTGGTTACTATTGGTACTGATATATTGGTAAAAAGGGATGATACATCCAGTGAAATAAGTTGATACCCAGGGGGTAATTGAACATTGGATATCTTATCGTGGAAATCAAATGAATCCTTCACGTTATATTTGTAGGTGGAGAGACGTGTTAGAATAGTGGCAAGATGTCTAGCTAATCCATATGTTGGGGAATTTATAAACGAAACTATGGGTCTGACTGGGTTCCCATCCTTATGGTTGTTTACTAGAGAGTACAGCTTAGGGGAAGTTGGTGCGTTATTCACAAGTTTTCTGCAAGTGTGTTCATCTATGTATTTGTTTTTTTGTAAGAACCGTACGTACTTGTTTGTATCATTCATCAGGCTGTGTGTGGGGTTACATGAAACTTTTTTGTACGTATTATGGTCATTTAATAATTGTTGGGTTTTTTTTATATATTGTAAAGAAAGAGACTAATGGACGTCCTCGTTTTCGTTTAAGCCCCACGTTGCAGGCGGCAATTTGTAACAAAATGAAATATATAGAATGTGTCGAGTACGTGTTTAAATAAGTTCCACGTTGTTATGTGCCAATTTGTAAAGAGACTAATATGTGCCGGTGCTAGCGAAAATGTCCGTCTTATTCAAACCCCACTGTTGTAATCAATTTAGTAACGAACTGCTTGTTAATTATGTGAGGACGTATGTAATAATGTATGATACCAGCTGGAGACGTCAAATTATAAAGAGATCTTGTCTATGAGTGTAATTAGTTATAAGAGACTCCGGTGTAACAAACGCCAAGTAGTACGTTGTAGGTGGCGATTCGTAACAATTAAAATGCTGTTACCTGGTTTAATTAATATGTTATTAACTAATATACCTTGCGGTTGTGACCAGTGAAACCCTCAGAACACAGATTATTAAGTCCACAAACTTAGAATTATATTCCTGAATTTATAATGGTAGTATTCTGTAGACTTAATTTAATTCTCAGTGGTTGTTTAATATGAGCAATATATATGGAGTATTTACTGAATGTAAGTGGTTTTTGTCTCAACCCTAGTCCCTCAACGATAACAATTTCATTCAAATTTAGTATGGCAAAACCCGTTAGTTCAGCAATCTCCCGTCTCACCAGCTGCAAACTTGGAGCGCTGTTATTATAAATAAGTGTGCGTATAGGTTAGTTATTCTGAGTGTTTGTATCAATCTGTTAATAAATTATTACGCCAATTACATATAGTATTTTCTCTGCAATGATTAAAACGTTATCTCATACAACAAATGTACTTTATTTATTTTTCTCTGGTATTTAACCAGTTACGTTGTCTTAGACAAACAATAAGACAATACAATCGACTATCCCAACATGTATCGATTCTTAATTATTCGAACTCTAAAAAGAAAAACATATATATACTTTGAAAATAATGACAAATAATTCTTATACCAGGGTTCGTGTAGTTCTTTGAACCATTAGTAAGGCCAGGTAAAACGCATAATTAAGGTTGTTCAATTTACAAAAAGAATAAAATTATTTACTTAAAATACAATGATATGAAAATAATTTGTTTTTTTACCCAAGCGGCGAAAGCTTCATTAGGCGGTGAATGTTTGTCAACTACGATCAAAATGCAGGTTATATCGTCTTCACCCAGTAAAACTGCTCTGGTCTTCAATGAATGGATGATGATAATCCCACGGGAACTCTGGTGCTTCGAGTCTTCTTTTGCGTCTTCACAATTCTTGGTCCCAACGAACTGGAATTAGGATCTCAGCTTCCGCTGTCAATGAAGGTTATTTCGTCAACCGAATCTTCTGTATTTCCAAATATTTCCGTTAATTCAGGCTTCAACTCTTTATTGGTCTTCAATTTATAGCATGAATTGGTTTGATACCAAATTCAGCGGAATTGTTTAGTGAATGAGGTGAGACGCTTTCAGTTCTTTTTTATTGTATTCATTGATAATTTATAGGGTTATTTAATTTGTATGATTCATTAACATTCCAGTATAATTGTTTTGCAAAATGCTTTTTTCAATTTGGATATATATTTTCTTTATATTTATTCATATATTTTAAATATATCGGTTCATTTCAACCTAATAGCTTGTAACAATCAGTACCATCTATTTAAAATCAACAAGTTACTAAAAATCAGTTGCCTTAACAACCAGGTTTTCTATATATCCTTGAGCCGGCATTATAGAATATTACTACTCCTTTCCAATAAAATACTCCATGCTTGGATTAATATTGAATCACATAAAATTCTCCCCTAACCTTCCTTATTAAACAGTAAATGTTTTACTAGAGTTTCGTTGGACTGGGTTTACTAAAAAGGTATTAATTTCCTTTCACTAATATGGAATTTAGGCCTATAGATTCATTTACAACCATTATAACATTATTTGGTTTTTAACTTAATTTTCTTTTTACCTGACCTACTGTACAATTAATTATTGATTACATAGTTAATTACATGAATTTTAATTTACTGGTGGTTATTTGTTTTTACATTAATCAATTGGTTCTGGAACCCTTTATTAATTTATGACATAATTGTCAGAACTACTTGTTAGACTTGAAACACTGGTCACACTCCTGATCCAGTTTATAAACATTAATTAGAACAACAGTATCTTTCAATTTTATACAATACTGACAACTTAGTACCGTGCCTAACATTGGTAACTATATTGTGCTGTATAAAAACAAATCTAATATAAAATATAAACATAATTATTGAGTAAGTATTATTATCAAACAACATCATTTCATTTTTAACACATTCAACATACAATATAAATATTCTGTAGACCATAACATGTCACAGTACAAAACAAACATTTCATTACATCCAATCATTCATTGGTCTGGCTCTTTTACATTTAATATTAGTCATTGCCTCCTTTTTACTTGAGGTCCTTCTCAAACATATGAACTATCGAACAACCTTAAGTCAGGGTATGGTCTTTGACCATATTTCATTCAGTCTTTTATGTAACGTTGGGGAACCTCAACTATGTTGCGTTACAAAACACCCCCCCTTCGAAATAAGTTTATTTTGGTATAAACAAAGTTTAGCAAGAAATAAACTTCTAATTTGTATCTGGCCAATTGGTTTCCTATTTATAGTACTTTTATATTTCCCAATTATTCGTTATTTTATTATCATTTCTTCGTTCCTTCTTAAAGTCAATTATTTCCCAAGTTTAAATCTTATTTCTATAATCATTCTTGTGACATTCTTCATTAATTATACATTTTGGATCTGGTTTTATTTAATTCTCTATATCTATTTGTGAGTTTTCCCTCTAATATTTAATTTCCTAAACCTCCCTAACATTATAACTGGAATCGAATCGGTGGTGCTCTATCGGCTAACCAATTACCGTCGTCCGTTACATACTTTCTGGGATCAGAGGAACATCATCTCTGCCCAGTCAAATGATCGCTGGAATATTCTACAGTCAATCTTCATTAATAAACCTCGTAAGGTAGTCATCATGTGACCTTCAATAAAATAATAAATAATAATCATATTCTAGGGATTATTCACTGTACTTTAACTCAGATCATATTATTTCTTCATATTAATTCTTCCTTCTATTATACACTTTTTCTCTCCAATACTTGGCTATTTTATTGACATTTATTAATTGGGTTTTGTTTACGGATAATTCTTAACCATTAGTTTTTTTTTTCTTTTCTTGTGATCCTTTTGATGGTTCCATTTTGGCTTCTTCATTCTCTTGTCTTCATTGGCTCATATTCCTTTGTGATCAATACAGCTGGTTATGAGATTTTGGTCAGTACTATACATTACATTATGTAGCTATATTCTTCTGGCACAATCATTATTATTTCTTTTACATTCTAAATTATATTTCTCGCTATTATATTATATCAGATAAACTCATTTCGTCTTCTGGTTTTGATGATTTTTATTAGGTTGAATTAGTGTAAAATATTTTTCTTCTTTCATATCAGTTTAAATCAATTTCTTCTAAATTGTATAGTAAGGTGTTCTTACTTATTTTTCGACTTTGGTTGTTCTTTTTATCTTCAAAATTCTCTTTCTTATATAATTCATAAATTGTTTTCTTAGATACTTGTTTGTAAGTTGAGCTTACTTCATTTTTTGAATTTTGGGGTATTTATTCTCTTTATTTTAAATCATACTGTTTCTGAATAATTATGAGTAAGTTGTTCTTACATCCTTTGGAATTTTGGGTTTTTTAGTTTCTTCATTTTAAATTGTATTGTTCGAAATAACATGAGTAAGATGTCCTTACGTCTTTTGGAATTTTGGGTTTTTTATTCTCTTTATGTATTCCATCTGTCGGCCGTGGCTTCTTCTTCATTTATTTCTTGTCTTACATCCTGGGATGTACTGGGTCGGTGGCCATCTCCTCTTAGGGGAATCCAGCGTTCTGGTGGGTTCTGTTGATTATAAATTATTCGGACATCCCTAGATGGATCGTCCCTTCTTTGGTTCTCGCTTCCGGATCTGGATTCTCCGATGTTATTGCTCCGTTGTAAACACTCATTATCATTCTCCCCTTGGTGTTGATCACTCCTTGGACCATTCTCTTCGGCCCTTATAAAATTCACCATTGGTCTGGAAACCCGTAATGGACGATCCTCTTCGTAGTTAACCCGGCGGTAGTCCTCCTGACTCCGACTTCTGCCCCTATTAGTTCTAGTCTCCCTTCTATCGTTATTACTGTACTGGTTCCAATCGGTGTCCCTATCAAAACTTCGACGTCCTTGGTAGTATGTCCTCCCGTTATAATTGTCGTACGCCCCCACATAATTAACTCTTCTGTAGTTTTGGTTTTGGTTATTCGGGTTACGGTTACTATTATCATAATTTCGGTTGTCCGTGTTCCGATTCTGGTAATTTGGGTTATACGACCGGTTATATTGGTTGTTCGGAATACTCTGTCTATTCCCGTAATTGTTTCCGTTGTTCCTTGGGCTGTTGTTGTTATTTTGCCGTTGGTACGCCTCATTACCATAATTACCAGGCCTGCCATTATAGTTCGTTCGGTTATTGTTATTGTTTCTATTGTTATAGTCTGGGAAATCCCTGTTCCCGTACTGGTCGTTTCTCTGACGACTCCTTCGATAGTGTACTTCACGCTCGTGCTCTTCCAATAGCGTTGACATGGCCTGTATAGTTTTTATTTGTCCACCCGATCGTGCTATTGATATACCATTATCATAGTGGTATGCTAACCTGGTGACGAGAATTTCCTCTGGGATTTTTGGTTCAAGATGTCTTGCCAAACATACTTTTCCCAGGAAGTAGGCGGTAAGTGTTGTTCCCCTGCTGGCGTCATATCTTCCATAACTGATGCTCTCCCTCACTACGTTCTGGGTGGCGTCTGACCAGTATCTGGCTTTAAAAGCTATTTTAAATTCTTCGTAACTTCGTATCTCGTGCCTGGTGGCTGTCCACCAGTTATCATAAGTTTCTTTAAAATGATCGTCTAAATAACGACGAATTATTGGCCACCTGTTTTCACCGGTTCTCATAATTTGTTCGCCGACCCGTTCCAAGAATTCCATTGGATTTCTCCTGTATGTCTTAAAATTGATGGTCTCCCGGTCGTCTATATGTTGTGTATATGGGACAGTGATCGATCGGTTGTCAACTGACCGTTGTAGGTTCTCGATTCTATCCTGGTTACATTGTCCTTGCTCCTGTACTTCGTTCATGATCGTATCTAAATTTCGATGCTGGTTTCCGCAATCAGTTCGTATTGATTCCACTTGAATTCGGTTTTCTTCTTCTATATGGCCTAGCTTGACCTCTAGTTCAGCTCTATTTCGTGTAATAACTTCATCGGTCGCTTTCAGTTTTCTATTTGTTTCCGCGATCTCCTGTTTTCTTTCGCCGTCGTTCTTAACTACCTTCTGGCTGATTGCCTCACTAGCGTCCTCAATTTTCTTATTGATAACTTGTCTTAATACTTCATTCTGTTTTTCAACATTTTCCCTTATTTCCTGGTTAGAATGTTCAATCCTCTCATCGATTCGTATAAGATTATCCTCATTGATTTTCTCAAGATCTGCTTTCATTCGTTTATTGTTTTCCTCAAGTTTTTCGTTCATTAGTTTGTTATCGTCTTGAATCTGTCTCAAATTCTCGTCATTCCTGTCAAACTTTTCATTCATTTGTTTGATTAAATTTTCGCTCAAAATTTCGTTTTGTTTTCTTGAGTTCTCATTAATACTGTCTATTTTATTTTCCAGCTTTTCTGAATTTTCATTTATACTGTCTATCTTTTCATTGATTTGTCTAAAATCGGCCTTCAATCGTTCATTATTTTCATTTATGGTTTGCCTTAAAAGTTCACTAGTACTTTCCTTAATACTGTCTATTTTTTCATTAGTTTCCTTAAATTTTTCGTTAGTTTGTCTTAAACTCTCATTAGTTTGTTTATTATCCTCCTTCATACTACTCATTAATTCCATTAATTTTTCCCAATTTAATCCTCCTCTGGCTTCCGCTTTTTCTGGTTGGTCCCCTTGGGCATCCTCTTCCACTATTTCCGTTTCCGTATCCCTAACTATTTCGGTTTCTTCTGTATCACCTGTCTGTTGATCCATTTCGGTATCTGTACCTACCTCTGTTTCTTTTTCCCTCCTATCTTCTTCTGTTTCTTGTTCCTTCTCCATTCTTTTCGTAAGAGCTCTCGTATGCATTCCTGTGCCTCTAATGGTTGCCTGCTCAAGTTAAGTAACAAATAATATGAGTTTTTACTTAACTAAAGCCCACTCGTTGAGCGCCAATTTGTAAAGAAAGAGACTAAGGGACGTCCTCGTTTTCGTTTAAGCCCCACGTTGCAGGCGGCAATTTGTAACAAAATGAAATATATAGAATGTGTCGAGTACGTGTTTAAATAAGTTCCACGTTGTTATGTGCCAATTTGTAAAGAGACTAATATGTGCCGGTGCTAGCGAAAATGTCCGTCTTATTCAAACCCCACTGTTGTAATCAATTTAGTAATGAACTGCTTGTTAATTATGTGAGGACGTATGTAATAATGTATGATACCAGCTGGAGACGTCAAATTATAAAGAGATCTTGTCTATGAGTGTAATTAGTTATAAGAGACTCCGGTGTAACAAACGCCAAGTAGTACGTTGTAGGTGGCGATTCGTAACAATTAAAATGCTGTTACTTGGTTTAATTAATATGTTATTAACTAATATACCTTGCGGTTGTGACCAGTGAAACCCTCAGAACACAGATTATTAAGTCCACAAACTTAGAATTATATTCCTGAATTTATAATGGTAGTATTCTGTAGACTTAATTTAATTCTCAGTGGTTGTTTAATATGAGCAATATATATGGAGTATTTACTGAATGTAAGTGGTTTTTGTCTCAACCCTAGTCCCTCAACGATAACAATTTCATTCAAATTTAGTATGGCAAAACCCGTTAGTTCAGCAATCTCCCGTCTCACCAGCTGCAAACTTGGAGCGCTGTTATTATAAATAAGTGTGCGTATAGGTTAGTTATTCTGAGTGTTTGTATCAATCTGTTAATAAATTATTACGCCAATTACATATAGTATTTTCTCTGCAATGATTAAAACGTTATCTCATACAACAAATGTACTTTATTTATTTTTCTCTGGTATTTAACCAGTTACGTTGTCTTAGACAAACAATAAGACAATACAATCGACTATCCCAACATGTATCGATTCTTAATTATTCGAACTCTAAAAAGAAAAACATATATATACTTTGAAAATAATGACAAATAATTCTTATACCAGGGTTCGTGTAGTTCTTTGAACCATTAGTAAGGCCAGGTAAAACGCATAATTAAGGTTGTTCAATTTACAAAAAGAATAAAATTATTTACTTAAAATACAATGATATGAAAATAATTTGTTTTTTTACCCAAGCGGCGAAAGCTTCATTAGGCGGTGAATGTTTGTCAACTACGATCAAAATGCAGGTTATATCGTCTTCACCCAGTAAAACTGCTCTGGTCTTCAATGAATGGATGATGATAATCCCACGGGAACTCTGGTGCTTCGAGTCTTCTTTTGCGTCTTCACAATTCTTGGTCCCAACGAACTGGAATTAGGATCTCAGCTTCCGCTGTCAATGAAGGTTATTTCGTCAACCGAATCTTCTGTATTTCCAAATATTTCCGTTAATTCAGGCTTCAACTCTTTATTGGTCTTCAATTTATAGCATGAATTGGTTTGATACCAAATTCAGCGGAATTGTTTAGTGAATGAGGTGAGACGCTTTCAGTTCTTTTTTATTGTATTCATTGATAATTTATAGGGTTATTTAATTTGTATGATTCATTAACATTCCAGTATAATTGTTTGGCAAAATGCTTTTTTCAATTTGGATATATATTTTCTTTATATTTATTCATATATTTTAAATATATCGGTTCATTTCAACCTAATAGCTTGTAACAATCAGTACCATCTATTTAAAATCAACAAGTTACTAAAAATCAGTTGCCTTAACAACCAGGTTTTCTATATATCCTTGAGCCGGCATTATAGAATATTACTACTCCTTTCCAGTAAAATACTCCATGCTTGGATTAATATTGAATCACATAAAATTCTCCCCTAACCTTCCTTATTAAACAGTAAATGTTTTACTAGAGTTTCGTTGGACTGGGTTTACTAAAAAGGTATTAATTTCCTTTCACTAATATGGAATTTAGGCCTATAGATTCATTTACAACCATTATAACATTATTTGGTTTTTAACTTAATTTTCTTTTTACCTGACCTACTGTACAATTAATTATTGATTACATAGTTAATTACATGAATTTTAATTTACTGGTGGTTATTTGTTTTTACATTAATCAATTGGTTCTGGAACCCTTTATTAATTTATGACATAATTGTCAGAACTACTTGTTAGACTTGAAACACTGGTCACACTCCTGATCCAGTTTATAAACATTAATTAGAACAACAGTATCTTTCAATTTTATACAATACTGACAACTTAGTACCATGCCTAACATTGGTAACTATATTGTGCTGTATAAAAACAAATCTAATATAAAATATAAACATAATTATTGAGTAAGTATTATTATCAAACAACATCATTTCATTTTTAACACATTCAACATACAATATAAATATTCTGTAGACCTTAACATGTCACAGTACAAAACAAACATTTCATTACATCCAATCATTCATTGGTCTGGCTCTTTTACATTTAATATTAGTCATTGCCTCCTTTTTACTTGAGGTCCTTCTCAAACATATGAACTATCGAACAACCTTAAGTCAGGGTATGGTCTTTGACCATATTTCATTCAGTCTTTTATGTAACGTTGGGGAACCTCAACTATGTTGCGTTACAATATTCATCTTTATCAATTGCTACCGTGTGATTTGTTTTGTCAGTTTTAGTTATGTATATGTCTGGGTTGGAGCTTAGGAATTGTTTTGTTTTTTTTTAATATCAGTTCATCCCTATGTTTTATACCATTTTTATTCTTATTTTGATTTTGATAATTTGTAATCATATTAACACATTGGCCTCTGACTACTTCCCTGTCTTCTTCAATTACACTCTGTTGGATGAAGTATTCTACATCACTAATTAAATTTTCTATCGGAATTTTGTTATTTATAGATGGAATGGAATATTTGGGTCCTAGTGATAAGAATTGTTTTATATCTACGGGGATGTCTTTTTTAGTCAAGTTCACAAACCATTTATCATTACCTATGATATTACATGTTTCTTTGTGTAATTTATTGAATTTATTTATTTGACGGGTTTTAATTATTTCATGTTTTTGGTCATGCAGTATTTTTTGTTTTTCTTCAAATTCTACCATTACTGTGGGCGGTAAAATTGTTTTGCAGTAATCTCTACATTCCACTATGGTTCTTTCTGTTCCAATGATATTATAATTAGAGCTCTTAATTTCTAAATTTAACAGTGTTTTCTTAAATCTATTAATAGCATTCTCAAAGTCTTTGTAATATTTATGGTGAATATGACAAGTGCGATGTAATTTCTTAAAATAGTTATTAATGTGTGAAGGTGTGACGTCTTCTGCCCGGCACCGAAGTAGGAAGATGCGGTTATTCTTAGCATGTGTCAATTTCTTGTATGATTTCGAAAGTAATTTCAATGTTGAGACTGATGAAGTACCATGTATGTCCTTTATATTCTTCTAAAAACCCATATTTCATGTTGTAGTAGATATCATAGCTCTCAGCAATATTATAGGAATGTTAATTATCGACCGTATTATTATACTGTTAATGATTTCGAGGTTCGGTCATTAATCATGAAAACTCAGTTTTGCGACGTTTCGAGATTTATTCTTCTCATAATCATGCCTACAACATTAAAATATAGTCTTACTACAATTATATTATTTGTAAGTGTGTATAGGTGTGTGCAAAGTCATACATTACTATAACTATTTACTTACATTAAATAATGTAATATTAATAATTACATTAATAATGTCTCTCCACCTACAAATATAACGTGAAGGATTCATTTGATTTCCACGATAAGATATCCAATGTTCAATTACCCCCTGGGTATCAACTTATTTCACTGGATGTATCATCCCTTTTTACCAATATATCAGTACCAATAGTAACCAAAATTATTTCTGACAGGTTTGATGAACTCAGACCTCACACAAATATTCCTAAAAAACAATTCTTAGAAGCACTTAAGTTATGCTTAGAGAGGGGATATTTTCAATTCAACAATGAGTTTTATTTACAGTTATTTGGATGCCCAATGTGCTCACCAATAGCCCCTATCTTGGCTGATATATATCTTGAGTATATTCTTGATAAAAAACTTCCCACTATACCATTTGATATACCATTCCTTTACAAATTTTTGATGATATTATTACAGCAATACCGATTAATATGCAGAATATAATAATAGATACATTCAATGACTTTCATCCACGTATAGTTTTCACTGTAGAATTAGAAAAATCTGACAACACAATCTCATTTTTAGATGTTTTATTACTTCACCAAGCCAATGGTATACTTGACACAAAATGGTGGCAAAAACCACAAACCTCAGGACGATACATTCATTACACGAGTCATTGTCCATACCACTACAAAATTAATGTTGCTAAAAATCTGATAAATCGTGCACACAGACTTACAACAGACATCTACAAAAAAGAAATTGATAATAGACTAGTAGACTTATTGCTAACAAATGGGTACCCCCACAAGATAATTTGCAAAATATTGTGAGAAAGTTACAGACATAATCATAACATGGTAGAAAACACTAAAACCCAAATAAATAACTTAGACGTGACTAATAACCAAGTAAATGGTAATACACCTGTAGGACAGAATACAACATCCAGTAATCAAGATAACACTACTACAACTAAAAAATATTTTTCCCTTCCATATGTCAAATCATTATCAGAAAGACTTTCCAAGATCCTCACTAATGTTAATCACAATACAAAAATAGCTTTAAAAAACGTTAACACTATCAATAATAAACGTTTTACGCATACTAAAGACAGGGATGAAATAGAACTAAGATCCAACATAATATATGAAATACCGTGTGAAGAAAACTGTGGAAAAAAATATTACGGTTGTTCTGAACAGTATTTAAAAAGACGTATTTATCAACATAAATATAGCTGCCAGAAAGTAAATACTAACAGACCTGATCCCACAGCCCTAACACAACACGCCTGTACACACGGTCACTCGTTTCAGTTTCATAAAGCTAAAGTAATTCATGCAGAAAGTAATCACTTAAAACGGCAATTCTTAGAAATGCTAACAATAGAGAAGAATAAACACCTTTCAGTTAACAAGAAAACGGACGTACAAAGTCTTAGCAAGTGTTATTCTAATCTTATTCACTCTTTTTAAAATGGACAATGGTTTACAGTTTATAGGAATACTGAACAACTGACTAGTTATGGTACTATTAACATTTTATATCGCTGGCAGTCTGTCAGATAACTTCATAACGCTAACACTATACAAATGTAATGTGTTATATGTGTGTAAGTATGGAACAGTGATAAGTGTTTAGTGTAATGTAGTTGCTGTAGCTCATCTCACAGTTAATGTAAGTAAATAGTTATAGTAATGTATGACTTTACACACACCTATACACACTTACAAATAATATAATTGTAGTAAGACTATATTTTAATGTTGTAGGCATGATTATGAGAAGAATAAATCTCGAAACGTCGCAAAACTGAGTTTTCATGATTAATGACCGAACCTCGAAATCATTAACAGTATATATATACTTAATCATTTATTATTCATTAGAAACTTTCTTCATTACAAATTAATAATTTCACTTCATTACACAAACTTTCTTTTATACCACATTAATTGAGTAATTACTCTTCAATTATTTAAAATTTCACTATTACTTTCACTTGTTTAGTCAAAGCAAAAACATGTTAATTGTTATTATTACGAGGGCTATCCAGAAAGTAACAGACGTTTTGAAATAAAAAACCCAGGGCTGATGTCTCCGAAAGTGATGCCAATGTCTTTTGTGGTAAAGCTTTCCAATGAGCCCAGTTCGTCACAATTGTACACTTGTTCCCTAACGAGGTTTAATTTGGCCACTTTCCCTTTAAATTGTTCTCTGTACTCGGCAATAACTGCGCTATTTGCACTAAGTTTTTCACCACTAATGTCTAGTTTCCGAATGCCATGGCGACACTTAAACTTATCGAGCCATCCTATGCTTGCTTTAAAATTAGGATCTCCGTCAAGTTTTTTGTTCATTTCAACCGCCTTGGCCATTATTACGGGGCCTGAAAGTGGGATTCCTTGACTCCGTGCTTGTATAAACCATTGATACATAACAGTGTCCAGTTGGTCATATTCTGCTGATTTCATGGTTTTACGAGTCTTAGGATCTCCATCGATGTTTTGCATTTTTGAAACATGTTGTTCTATTTTTTCAGCATCGCGTTTAATGTCATTCACTGTCGTTCTTCCAACGCCGTAAATGAGAGCAATACTAGTGGGAGTTTCATCTTTTTTCAAACGTTTAATAATCTCAATTTTCTGGTTGAGATCTAACACGACCCGTTTACGCTTTTCAGCCATGTTTTAGCTGTTGCACAAAAACAAAAAAGAAAAGAAACCTTAACAACAAAACTTACTGGTGTGAATGTCACTATCGTATGCCGAAACAATTAAGCCACTACGCAACAAATAACGTACAGCACCGAGCACAACAGCTTCTCAGCCACAACTGAAACTGACCATGTGTGCGATAGCTAGGCGGCGGGCCAAGAACGTGACTCATCAATAGAACAATAGTGCGCCACTCCGGCGCCTCCGCCGCTCAGCAGTAAAGCGAGGATGATTTTTCGCGGCAATCTGGTTACTGTACATAGAGTACGGACTGACAGTTAACAGAGTGACGGTTAACAGAAACTGACGGTTAAAAGAGTGACGGTTAATCGAAGTTTCACTGTAAGAGGGGCACAGACCACACGCTACCACAGCTGGATGCGTACTGAGTGTAGGAACGTTCTGACACCAAGATGGCGGCTCTATCCCCGCCCACCGTCGCGGTCGGTCAAAACGTCTGTTACTTTCTGGATAGCCCTCGTAAATCAATTAAACTATAATTTACTGTTACATACATAGTTTGCATAACATTACCTGTAATACACAACATCAAAATATACAAATACATTGACATTAATACACAAAAATAAAATATAGAATCCAAACTCATTATTTTATCCTTGATCAAAATCAGTTCATAAGCAGTCCATTTCCAAAACCACTGTTCACATATATTAATGTTCATATACAATAAACACTCTACCCTCCATCATTGAATACCAGTCTAATCTTAGGTCTATACAACTTATTTTTTAGTAAATAAATGATATTTATATTAGTATCAATATCATGTTTATCTAAGACTTTATATTCTTTCACAATCTCATTTCCAGAATTAATAGGTTTATTCCATATTAATTTATCATATACCATGTCACGATCGGGTATGGTTCTGTCTACCTCAGTATTATCTGTCATATTCATGTAAGTCATGTAGTCATTACTATCGTCTACTACTACACCCTTTACTTCCCAAGGTAAGTAATTGTTATCATTATTATCATCATCTACTGTTAATTCTATCTCAATTTCACTATAAGGTAAGTATTCACTATAATTTTCCACCATCTCTACTCCTAACCTTTCTACAAATTCTCTATACTTTCTATTTATCTTAAAAATCTCTGTTACTCTCTTTCTCTCTCTCTCTCAATATATTTCTTCCCATAACACCAAGTTACACTCTCTCTCCAAATATGCAGGGGTCACTAACTCATAATTACTGCACCACCTATGAGGTACACAAAAACACCAGGGAACTCTATTTGTAGACCTATCGTCTCCCAGATATAAATCTAAGAAACTCGCGTCCTTGCTAAACAAACGTGAAGACTTTTCTTCACCCCCTAATACAACATCAAAGGAAAATTCTACCCCCTGCATCCCTTTTAAAAATATACTTTCTCTCAGCTCTCTCTCTCTGACTCAACACACACAAACATCTCATTATCACTCCCAATATTCTCATTATCATTTTCTGACACTATATTCTTAATTATATCATTGTTACTACGTGTAAACTCATTATACAAATTATCATTGTTACTCACCTTGTTAGCACTTAAACTAACACTATTTTCTGTAAATGTATTATCATTACTACCCCCACTTTTATTCTTGTAATTCTCGTCTACTAACGTTACTGTTTGTTCTGTCATTTTATCGAAATGCGTATGCATTTCATCGATTCTTTTATCAAAGTGGCAATTTTGTCTTTTAATTTCAGTCTTTAATTCATCAAACTTTACATCAAAACTATTTCTGATTTCATTTTTCTGCTCGTTAAATTTTTTATCAAAATTATCGAATCTTACACTCTGTTCATCAAATTTGTCATTCAAGTTATTATATTTAACATTAGAATCACTTTTTTGCTCATCTAACTTCTTGTCTAACTTTAACAGTAATTGCATCATTGCACTAATCTCATCTGTTTTATTTTCGTCTTGAGTTGAGATGGGTGTTAATGGAACTGGATTTAATTCAGTGTCTCTGGTTTCACTGATCTGACTAATTGGGGTTAATTTAACGTCCACCTCACTCGTAACTGTTTCGTCTACATTATCATCTTCACCAGTATTCATTTTGCTTATTATATATCTAACACATATAAGTCTATAACGTAACTTAACCCTACCTTTCGCACGTGTTTACGTACTTTCCCAATTATCTCAGGTAAATATTCCGTTTCTCCAGTATATATACTCTACATAAAATTAGGTTTTATGTAGAGTCCCTGTTCGCAAAAGCCATTTGTAATTAATACCTTTATTACTGTTTTATTAATTAATTAGTTACATTTAATTTGAGGTGTATATTAAGATATCGGGCGCCATGTTGCAAACTGAAATACCACAAATATGTGTACTTACCTAAGGTCAGAATTCGTGTTATACGAACCAGAGTCGAGGAATATATTACCTGAAATAATTCACTCGGTTTTTTGTTTGTTACCATTGAAATTACCTTTTATTGTTAATTACGTACAAATGAATGTGACTCTACTGTGTGTAAAACAAACACGCTACTATCCGCCATGAGGCATAATTAAATTCTTCAAGTTAAATTTCCCCTTAAACATTTCACAAGCCCTCCAAAATAAATATGTATTATAATATTATAATATTAAAATGTTAAACATATTAAACATATATATGTATATAAATTTACAGTGGCACAACCCAGCACTTTTTAATATATATTATTATCCACTCTTTCACTCCTCCTCTCTCTCTCTCTCTCTCTCTCTCTCTCTCTGGTACAATTATTTATTATGAGCTCATTTAAGTTAATTTTGTTACTTGATTACTTTTGGTCATATTAAGAAAGATTCTTTGTATACTTTCGAATATTAAAAATTTTATATAATTTGGTTACAGCCAATTTGTACTTAGCTGTCACTTCCTGTACTTTTGAGTTACATCGAAAACGTCTCCTCTTCGATCACACACTCTCAAATCTGGACTGTCTCATCATCGCTGATCACATGCTCCCGAACCTGTCGCGTCCAATCTTGGATTACCCGCTGCCGATGTTTTAACTCAAAAAATAACTGTTATTAACAGTTAAATATAACTACAAATATAACTGTTGGTGGTATAAAATTTAAATAATTACACTTCGTGAATTTGCCGGCCGTGTGAATTGGCTGACCGGCGCACTTCACGGTCCGGACGAAAATGACAACGTTTCACCACTGTGCATTGCAGAGGTGGGGCAACAACTACGTCACTGGTTCTTTGTTCCACGGCCAAGCCTCTGGCTTACAATTGTATGTATGCATGCGCATCGCATTCCTTCGTCTGACGTAATCATGGGCTAGTCTTGTTTACCCGTTATTGTGAGAAACAGTTTTTTGCTACTTTTGTAATTTTCCACTGAATTCGACACAAATCCTGTTAACTCAATATTGCGTTATTGAAAATTCTCACCAAAAATTTTCCAATCTCTTATATGGGATATAAAATAAAATACAATAATTATGTTTTGGAACAATAGTTTCCCAAAATTATTAGGGTACCAGAATTGTACCGTTACACCTTAAATTCCTAGAAATGTACGGTATTTCCTTACTGCTTGTAAGTTTGTTACTGTTTCTACTAGAGATAACATTGTGAGTGGAAAATGAGTGGAAGAAAGAGGAAGTGGATTATGATCGCTGAGAAAGTAAACGTTTTGAAAGTAGTTAAGGTACGCAGGAATAAGAAGCTAGCAGACATTGCCAGATAATTATGTATTGCTCCATCGATGTTAATTCAATTGTGGCTGAAGCAACTGAAATTCAAGAAATTGCTCGTGCGTTTGATGTTCCTGGTAATAAGTGAACACATTCAAGGCTGAAAATATGAACACTTGGAAGACTGTTACAGTGGTTCCAGCAGCTCAGAGATGGAAGGATTTTGTGAAAATTAAAAAAAAGACACAGCAAATCAGTACTGGCCAATGAACTGGGGAACAGGTTCGGTGACGAAGACTTTCATGCATCAGTGGGCTGGCTACATAAGTTTAAGATGGCCAGCCACAGCAACAGCATCAACAGCAAGACCGTGTGCAGTGAGAATAAGAATGTAGATGTTAATACAATGCATGTTTAGAAAGAAAACTTTTTTAAAGAACTGATATCTCAGTATGCTCCCAAAGGCGTGTACAGTGCCGATGAAATCTTTTTTTTTTTTTTTTTTGCTACCTGATCGCATAATGGCATTTAAAGGAGACCAACTAGCATGGAGGGGAAAACAGTAACAACAGTGAAAAACTGCCTCCCCTAACTCTAGGAAAATTTGTGAAGTCACAGTGTTTTAAAAATGTTGCGGCACTTCCTATGAAAGATACTTATAACAATAAGTTGTGGAACACGACAAAAGTGTTTGAAGACTGGCTGTAAGGCATTGATCGTTAATAAGCACAAAAAGTCATGAAACCCTTTTGTTTGTGCACATATGTATGACACACACTACTGATATATTACACCTAAAGAATGTGACACTGGGAATTCTTTCCTTCAAATTTTACAAGTGAATTGCTACCACTGGACTTGGGATAATCCGTAATTTAAAATTACATTATTGCTGTTCGTACAACATATGCCATCAGTTGTGTAGACATTGGAAAGAAGAAGAAATGTTAATTCACATTTTGCAGATAAGATTTCCTTTTGCTTTTTATAACTTGCAACTACTATAATTAAGTGAAATTAATTCCATACCATGTATTGTACATGATGTTGTGAATCATCAAAGAAGAATATCTGAACAGGTATTTCGTATATGTACTGTTCCATAAATAATGAATAGATTGAAATGAAAAAAGTATCAGTATGTTTAGAAAGAGTAAATTTTTGTACAGCTACCCCACCATCTTTATGCCTTAGTATAATTTATAATTACTTTGTTGGGATACAAACAAAGTATAATTAATAATAGGGGTACTTTGTTTTATTATTCTGTCCTTATGTTTTGCAGAATTAATGTGAAGACAATAGAAGAGGTGGATAGGTTAGAGACTGATCCAGAAGATGAGACATTAGCAGACATTCCAGATGTTAATGATTACAAAGCAATTTTTCAACCAAATAGATCACGTAAGTATATATATATATATATATTACAACGTTACTCTTAGACACTTACTTTTGCACATATGCTGTTACTCATTTGTGCGCACTTACCCACGTCTCAAAGGTATACTCTTCTTCTGCAGTATTTACCTTGATGTTCCCCGGCTGGGTCGCAGGCTTTGGTAGTTGATTGAGTGTGGATAAGCACGTGAATATCATTATACAATTTTAATACAAGTAAAGAGTATTGGTACTGGTTGTAAAATTAGTACGACTGTGTTAATAAAATCATATTCATTTTGTTTATTATTTAAGAAATTCAAATTATCATATTTTTTATTATTTTGTGTGGGTTAATTACTATTTGAACCCTTATATTCGATACGAATATAATGTAATTGTAACGTGTTTAAAATCTTATCTCTTATATTCTAAGACATATTATACACAAATATAAGACATATATGACCTGGAATATTTACACAGACATATAATACATAACACATATATTATTATAATATGTGATTAACACGTATAAAATTGAATATTCATCTTGTCTTCGCAAGTGTGGTTTTTATTATATACCACTTAATTAAAAAATTAATTAATTAAACATTTATTAAAAATACTAATAGAGACCATTCTATTACTTTAATTATATTATTAATGTCTCAATTAACACTCTTCAATTGAAGTACTCTCATACTTGAATTTAATTATCTAATAAAATATAAAAATATAATAAAAATATGGTTCTATACGGACCATTTATTTATGAGATTAATAAATTTATATTCTCTGTTATCAATTATTCTTCTTTGAACATTTATTGATTATTCATTATAAAAATTAAAAATGTAATAATGTTTATGTAAACTTGTATATGGAATCTAGAGCTTTCTTTTGATAGACCTCAGGGTCATTTATAATATTAAATAAATGTCTGACTTCACCTGCATGTTTCTGCAACCATTTAACTGTGTCATTACCGTCATCTGGACTCTCGAGTTTGTTGATCCTCTTTGGTATCACTTTCTCTGTCTGCGTCGTTGAAATTACTCTCACCGTCTACTGGATGCTCAGTTCTGACATGGACCTCTGGTCGTGATGATGTACGGCTGGATGTAGCTGCAACCATTTAACTGCGTCATTACCGTCATCTGGACTCCCGAGTTTGTTGATCCTCTTTGGTATCACTTTCTCTGTCTCTGCGTCGTTGAAATTACTCTCACCGTCTACTGGATGCTCAGTTCTGACATGGACCTCTGGTCGTGATGATGTACGGCTGGATGTAGCTGCATGTGGCTGTCCCTGCGTCCTCTCGTATTTAGCTCTGGTTCCTCTCCTCTTCTTGTCTTGTCTCTCGTGGATGTCTCGAAGTTCATCGACATTACAACTTCTCGTAGATTACGATATTATAGTCTTTTAAAATAAATTGTGTTTCACTAATACTTTCACCGACGTAGTGCCGGTTCCATCGCACTTCAAGTTATTTAATACAGTTTAAAAACATTACTTGACTTTGTAAAATTTGCGGTTGCGAGATGCGTGGATTTCACATACTGTCTGTTACTGATCTGAGAAAGCTTGTGTCGCTCGCTGGGGTTTTATACTGCTGCCGTCGTTCCATTCCTGTTGGAAACTGTTTGGACAAAATTGAACAGGTCCGCACGTCGAGTAATTACAACCTACGCGTCTTTCTATGAAGCGCACAGTTTTTTATAAATATTATTTCACAAATCATTAGGTACATTATTAAACTTTATTTATGCAACTTATGAATATTAAGGTGTGTAAACTATGGAAGTTATGGCAAAATTTCACACGGTGGCTGAACGGTTCCCACGATCATTGACCACTTAATCTTCAATTGTAGCGCCAGGCGCCAGCTATGTTTTTACATATGTCGCTGATTCGTGTGACTTCTGGTTTTCGTTCAGTACTTAAAAAACTGTGTAAATTTTCCACAATCGTATGCATAATTCAACTTGTTCTTCAATTTATACACTACCACTAACACACACACGCAGACTGATACACACACGGCTACCTGTCGCTATGATGTCACCCTTGCCGGTCGGCGCGTGTCTCTCTCTCCCCTTCGCTGCGTTTAAAAACCAATTAAGCGTTTAATTCCATATGCAGGCTCACTTACAAATATTTATTTATTTAAAATTAAATACTACCTTTATTTCTTTTATTATCTCTTATACCTAACGCTTAATTATTACATTATTTTTATTATTTACGTCTCATACCTCTCATACGTGCGTTCGTATGTTATCATACCTCAGTCAGGGGTTGATACATAGACTTATGCTAAACGTATCATTGCAATATATATATATATTTGCAACAATACATATATTTGCATATTTGCCCAGGACGGTATGTTTGTAAATACAGTATTTAGCATAGATAAATATATGATGAACAGTTTTTAACAATATTATGCAGGATAAGAATTGTCAGAAAGCGTACACTTGCCCCCGCGAGTGAATACAGCGCTTGTGTGTTTGTGTGTGTGAACACAAGCTACGACAGGCAAAGATGGGGTGATGTGTAGTCTGTAATCAGGTTTTAACCTGATAAAAATAAACTAATTAATACGTTTTAAACCTGTGAACAAAGACTTACCCCAATTATAAAAACACCATTACATTAAGGGATTTTTAACGAATACAGTACAATCTGTCACATCCGGACCTGTGATATCCGGATCCTCCCATATCCGGACGTATCTCCAAACTAATTTTTCAATTTTGGTTAGCTAAATGGTTAGGGATGGAAAAGTGAAAGTTGCAGCTGGAATGTTGTTTGCGGGCCTAGTCTATTCCGAGCGGGGCTGTGGCCTTGACTCGGTCAATGGCTCTTTCCCGGAAACCCATTCCTTTATTCTCAACCTCGGCTGCCGTCTGGCTGCCACTTGCTACCCGCAGTCTGTGTTTGCGTTTTAAAGTGACAGTTTGTTTTGCAAGTGAGTTTCTAAACTGTATGTCAGAAGTGATTGCCGTTGTTATCGTTATTGTTAACCGTTGTTACTGTATTTTATCGTTGCTATTTTATCGTTGTTATTTTTTATTGTTGTTATTCTTTATCGTTGTTTTTTGCTAAAATGGTGGAGAAAAGGAAGAAAACTGTTGTGACAATGGATGAAAAGTTTCGTGCTCTGAAGAGGTTGGATGCTGGTGAAACAGCTAAGAAGATTGCTGCTGACATGGGAGTAGGAACGAGCACTGTGAGTGACTGGAAAAAAACGAGGAGTGAGATTGAGAAGTGGTGCTCATCGCAAAGTGGGGTAAAAAAAAACTGAAAATGATGAAGAAAGCCACTAACAACCAAGTTAATGAGGCTTTATATCTTTGGTTTACCCAAAGAAGAGAGCAAGGATTGCCTATCTCAGGTCCTTTGCTAAAAGAAAAAGCTTTGCACTTCAATAAAGAAATCGGAGCCGATGGACAGTTTAAAGCAAGTGAGGGATGGTTAGAAAGTTGGAAAAATCGTTATGGTGTGCGGAAACTGCAGATCAGCGGTGAAAAACTTTCTGCTAACCAAGATGATGTTGACAACTTCAAAACGTTTTTACACAGCTTTGTAGACGAACATGGGATTTCAGGAGAACAGCTCTACAGTTGTGACGAGACTGGGCTCAACTATAAAATGCTGCCGACCTACACTTTGGCTTCAAAACAAGAAGATAGTGCACCAGGGTATAAAAAGAAAAAGGAGAGAGTGACCATTTTAGCTTGTAGCAATGCTACAGGAGTTCACAAACTTCCACTGGGATTTATTGGAAAATCCAAAAAGCCGAGGGCTTTCAAGAACTTTAAAGATTTGTCTTCCCTGCCAGTTTGCTACAGAAACCAGAAACCAACGCAGCGCATTGATGAACTGTGAAATATTTAGTGATTGGTTTCACAAGCAGTTTGTGCCACAAGTTGAAAAACATTTAGCGAAAAATAATTTGCCAAGAAAAGCAGTGCTCCTACTAGACAATGCACCCTCACACCCAAGTGAAGATGAACTGAAAAATGGTGACATAAAATGTGTGTTTTTACCCCCAAATGTGACATCCCTTTGTCAACCTATGGACCAAGGTGTGCTTGAATCACTGAAACGTACCTATCGCCGTAAGTTACTGACTGTGTTGATTGCTGGAATGAACGAGGGTGAAAGTGTTACGGAATCCTTAAAAAAGGTGGACATGTTAGATGTGGTGATGTGGGTATCCCAAGCATGGGATGAAATAAAACCATTTACACTGGTTAGAACATGGAGTAAGCTGTTAGCTCACGAAGCGACTGAAAAATGGATTGGGGAGAAACCAGAAGAAATCAATGAAACTGTTTGGATTGAAGAAGAGAGTCAGATTGCAGAGCTTGTAAAAAACCTGCCTGGATGTGAATAAATCAATGACGATGAAGTCAAGAAGTGGTTAAGTGAAGATGAAGTCAACGAAATTACAGACAGTGACATTATAGAAATGGTGTGCAATAGCGATGAGAAAATCTCTGAACCCGAAGAGGATGACAACAAGCCTATAATGAGTCACTCTGAGGCATTCAAGACCATCGAATCTCTGATCAGTTATGTTCAACATCAAGATGAAACAAGTGAAACTGAAGTGATGCTTTTAAGAAGGTTGAGAGACATGGCTTCCAAAAAACGTGTGCAGTGTGTGAAGCAGCCGAAAATCACAAACTTTTTCAAAAACTGATGTAGGCGTACTGTAAGTAAAACTTTTTAACCAATTTTACTTTTTGTATTTTAAAGAGTACAGTGTACAAATACAAATGCTAAACCAATAGAAACGTCTAAAAAAAACATTCAACAACAAACGTGTTCTTTATTTATGGCCCTCTAGCTACAGTATTTATAAATGACCTTGTGATATCCGGATTTTTCCATATCCGGATCAGCCGGTCGCCATATTAGTCCGGATATGACAGGTTGTACTGTATAGTGTAACATGACATAAGATAGCACCAAAAAATCACTAATAATTAACGAAAGAAAAGCTTAAGGTAGAAAGAAAAATAAAAACTTATAACCTGAAGATTGATAGCCCAACACTACTAAATAACGATTGACTAAGACACTGACAAAGACTTAACCCAATAGATTGGATAAGGTGAGAGAACAAGAAACCATGATACAACCCAAAACATGACTACAATCAATATAGCCTAAAATGTAACTAAAATAAAATGTAAAATAAATGTACAAAATCAAATAGGGCATAATTGAGATATAAACTATATGAAAAATAAATGTAAAATAGATATCTTATGTGATTTAAAAGAAAAGAAAAGAAAGATAAATGTATAAACCCAAGATAGGAAGATAGGAATAAAAATACCCTATTAAGTAATAAGTTAGCCAAAAGGAAGTAGAATAAAATCAAGCTTAGCAATTGTAAATATGAATACAAAGGTGACAATGGAAAAATAATAATAAAGAAACTGTTAATGACAGATAGCAACCCAGTGATAGTTAGTTAAAAAACATAAACACTATTTTATGAAAGGTGAAGTGTAGAACAGAATAAGTAGAAACTAATGACCACGAACTATGTAAATAACTTAGCATACAAAGTGATGATTATATTAAATAAATAAACACTATGTGAAATGAAAAGTGAAGTGTAAGTGACTCTATGGTAAGATACTAAACTATTAATAATATATCAAACCATGTTAGAGCAGAATGTTAGTTAATAAGTAGTATATAAGACTTGTTATATTATTAATGTAAGGAACGTTAAGTAATAGTAAATAATAAATACTTAGAAATAAGATAAAAATTATATAGTAGAGTGAAATTGGGAGAAAGAGACACTAGATCTTAGTAAAGGAGTGTGTATGGGAGTAATAGTAATTAGAGTAATGTTCAAAAATTCTTATAAGAGTTTTGTTGGTAAATAAACCAAATAGTATTAGTAAATTTAAATGACAAGTAAAATTAAAGTCGGAAAACAATAATAGTTAGAAAGCTTAGTTTCAGGAATGGACCTGTAAAGAAAAATAAGTTAATTATATGAAATGTGTGTAGTTTAAAAACACAAATATTTTTTATTAAGTTAGTTTGTTCCCTTAGTTCAATAACCAAATAAATAGAATTAATAAATATAAAAGATTGTAAAGAATATTGAATAGAAATATTATGAAACCTAGGCATTAGGCCTAGCATGGATGAAATGAATTTTGTAAGTTTGAAGATAAAGCAATAGCAAAAAGTCAATTAAAGTATATAATATGTTTAGGTATTAAAGTAAAAATATAAGGTACAAAAATGGATACATAATGTTTAGTTTAAAGATAATTAAATAAAGAAATATCAATTGGAAAAATAAGAAATATGTTATAAATGAACCAAATGTAACTATAAGTGATATCAAAATAATCTTTAAGAAAAAAGCAAAACCATGGTGTTAGTGTAATTAATATTACAGTTAGCATAAGAAAGTTATAATAATTTAAAGGATTTTTATAAATTTTGAACAGAAAAAAAACGTTAGAATATAAGTGTTATAAGGTGTTAGCCAATGGGAATTAGAGTATCTTAAAGAGTTGCCATGACAACAAAAGCTTATTACATGTTTAACCGTTGTAAAATTATTATTCCATTGTTGACTAGCATAGAGGATGGACGTATGTAGCCCATGAAGACAAATAAGTAATAAAATCAATAAATTTTACCAATTTGTGATTAAGAAGATACAAGAATCAATCCTAAATTAACTACTGATGAGATATCCAATAACTCAACCAATTATATAATAAACATTATATAAAAAACTTGGAAGAAGCGGACCAAGTTCATCAATAACCAACTAATGAAGGAAGAACAGAAGAAACCTAACTGAACCTGTGGATACATCTGAACCTGCAAGGATGATGGAAGCTGAACACCGAAATTAGATTATTTGAACCTGGATCTCATTAAACCATACAAGAAGGGACCATTAGAAGTATTCCAGAAGAAGAAGAGGATCGCCCAAGAGAAGCAGCATTAAGGGAGTGTTGAGTATAATTTAAATGTTTCACCAAAATTAAAACTTTAAATAATCAACAGTAACTGAACAATTTTATTTCACTTCACCAGCCATTTAAATGTTTCACCAAAATTAAAACATTAAATAATCAACAGTAACTGAACAATTTTATTTCACTTCACCAGCCACTTAACTAACTTTTAGAACTGAACTTTATTGAATAATCACCTCTAATAAAACAAAAATATCACTGAATTTTGATTTTGTATTAATATGTTTAAAAAAACGTAAACTTGCTAAGTAAACATTAACCTAGTGAGCACTAATTCTCATTTGCAGTAACTTACTTTCCATACTTAAAATTAATTATCTTTCCATACATATTATGTATTAGTTATAAGGTATATTATAAAATTTTGTGCATTTATTAGTCTGTAAACCAATATTCTGTAGTCCAAAGAACTTTTCCCTGAGATATTAATATAATTAACAAGCGAAGAACCATCCGCCATTGTAGAGTCTACACGTCGAACTGAGCAGACAGCCAACTACGTAAAAAGTAAACATGCCGGTGCAATGATAAATGTTATGTTTTATTTCAGAAATTGTAATTGACCAAATTATATGAAATTGTTAATAAATCCTCATACCTATCAACAACTGTATGTTTGATTTATTCAAGGATTAATATAAAAGTTCAGGGTATATAAAAAATAAAAATACATTAGTTGATGAATTCAACTTCGCCAAACAGTGATAACCAATCAGACGGCGAGGCGGAGAATTCAAACTGAACGGCGAGCATACGGTTGACTTCGTAAGTATTTCTAGTAAACAACTCGTTACTAATTAACGAACGACAAAGTAAGTACTTTAAAAATAAAACAAACAAAGGGTACTTTTACAATAGTGATGTAAAAGTATTGCAGAAATTTGCAGTAATAAAGATGCCAGGTAATTTAATGTTAATTGCTAGTGTAATTAAATAGTAATTAATATGTGTATTATATGTGAGTGACAAAAAAAAATTATGCAAACAATGATATCGCTCATGCTACGAGTATGTTTACAAAAGTGCGAAAATGAACCAAAAAGTGATTTGTAATTAAAAGGACACTTTGCACGAAGTGACAATATCTAACAGGTCGAAAACAGTCCTGGACTTGTCAGATTTCTGTCCAGTATAAATACCACCGGCAATAATGGGGCGGTCTCAGAGGCTCAAGATATCTTCACACAATGTCACGCTGCTGGTCTGCCGATCGATCAGGACATCTTTACCACACACCAAGACTTATGGAGGAACTCTGGACCATCACAAACAACAACCCGTAGAGACAGAGAACACAGCATCTGCACATTATCATCATCATCAAATTCTCAGGATTCAGGGGACACACACACACACGTGCAACGGTAACGTCGGCAGTACACAGGTGATGAATAAACAAATATATTTTTGTTTGTGGAAAGAACTCTCAAAAGAAACTTATATATGAACAGTAAAGACTTAAAGTTCTAAATTTAAATAATAGTTAAAGAAAATAATTTAATTTAACAAGAAAATTTAAAAATTTTATACTAATCTTTTGTTGTATACAGTATTAAAATTTGGGTGTGTCAGTAGAAATAAATACTAGGTTGAAAGTAAATGTTATTTTCTATTTTGTTTATAGCAACAATTAGTTTTATTCTTGAGAGTGAATATTATTTTTGTTTGTAAATGAGTTGCTATTATGTAAAATTTGAGTCAAAGTCAGACACACTGAAATAAAAAGGTTTACATAATTTGTTTAACATGTCTGTTAGCTAGTAAGATTATATGGTTGTTTTTTTATATGTCATGAACAGCATAGAAGGTTACATTGTATTTGTGTAAACTTATAAAAGAAAATATTTTTAATTATCTAAGATTCGAATTTTTTTAATATTTGCATATTTTTCTATTAATATTAATAAATCATAGAATGATTATTTTGAAATGGTTTTAATTAATTATTTCATGTCATTAACATCTCACTCCTCTTTGAAAATTATTTAATTATTTTGCAACTATGTATACTTGACGCAACGAGAATAAAAAATCCTGCGACCTGGCCGGTGTAATACACTTCATAGTTGCGTTGAGTACATGGTAATGTATTTGTGTAATTTTCGTTATAATACTTGTAACGTTGCAATATATATATTGTTACGACGGTCTATTTGATCGTCGTAGGTACAGTGGAAATAAAATACAAGACACCAATTAAGTCACTAATAACCAGCTTTAATTTTTACAGTTAAACAGTTTGTAATTAACAACACAGTCTACTACAACAAATCAAATAAAAATTGTTCACACGTAATAAAATGTCACTAATATTAAACACAATGGTATTACAATTATACCGTCCGATTATAAAACACCACTCTTAACTAATAACCACTTGAATGCGCACAGTAATATCGCGACTATAACTCTCGAACCGGACTGTCAATATATCGCACTAATACTGAACTGAACATCTCTGAGTAATTGTATTTATAGCTGCCGAAAATCTAGATGATTCCACATACTATGTATTATCTTTAAACTACGACATAATTGCTTGCGGCCGTGACACAGTGAGAGCGGCCCCGTGAATTCTCGCACCGTCTAGAAAATGCGTCGGCAAGCACATACGCCACACGCGTTACATTGAGATTCTTCTGGCACATTCGACAAACACGTAGATTGTTCTGTGATGTCGTAACAATATATATATATATATATTATATTTAATTTTTTATAATGTATTTACCTTAAGTTATTTCTTTCCTTATTAGGTACATGTTTCAGGTACCATTTTGTACCCATTCTCAGCCTTCCGGATTTTGTTTCTGGTGAAGTACATGTGTGTTGGTTGGTTGTTATTGTGGCTTCCTGTTGGCTTCTGGTATTTTAAATTGGTTTTATTGTGTGTTATTGTGGTGTATGTATTAGTATTTTGTGTATTTGGACAAACAAAAAAACAACTGAAAAAACGTTATTTTGAACACCTAAACGCATACAAAAAACGAGAAATATACAAATCTAATTTGGCCACACATACACTAAACACTGGACATGAATTCCCAAACATAACCAACATGGCACTGATAAAACACATACCACACAAAGGCACCATAATGAACAATTGGGAAAATTTACAAATATAGAAACATAAAACACAAAACAAACTAATACCTGAACAAATACAAATCAGTACAACACATGACACAATTTTCAAAGCACTCAACATCGAAAATACACAAAATAGTATATATATATATATATATATATATATATATATAATTTGTGATGTTTTCAAATTATATATAATTTTATTTATATATTTTATTTATTTTATGTATATTTGATTTGGCAAACAAATATATATACGGAGGTTTTCATGTAGTTAGTTTATGTCGAATGCTTCCCCTAATTAGTTGTATTATAAAGTATATGTTTGTTGTATTTAATTTAAAATGAGCTTGTATTTGGGTAAACTTCATGTCATGAGTTTGTGTATATATGATAATGTAATATACAAATGGTTTTTAATAACAATTGTAAGTTGATGGATGCTTTCTGGCACATGTTTAATTTTTCTAAGAATGTCACCAGTTTATTTTTGAGTTCATATTTTGTGTGTGTGTGATCTAAAAATCATGTTACCATATTACAGTCGTGAAGGGTGAACTTACTACATTTCAATCATTCATAGATTTCTTCTACTTTTTTTTCATTGTCAGTTTTTTTTTCATCCCATGTTATCCCTTTTCATTCTAAACTAGTTACCGGATGTCAGGTTTGTCTATCTGTTGCTATCTGTCTCTTTCCGTATTCTGTGCTTCCAAAATTCTCACTTATGTAAGTCCTACATATTCTATAAGCTATAAATATCCCCACCAACCCGATTATATCTTCCTTTTACAAATTTCAGTGTGGATTGTTTCTCTAAATCTTCTAGTATCCATATTTCTTATTCTTGTGGATGTATATGTGCAAATAAGAAAATAAATTTTAAAAATCACAAAAAATTACATGTTTTGAAATCTGGAAGTTCAGGTTGGGGTAGTAAAGGGCAGGTGAACAACATTATGCTCTTTGTATGCTGAATAACATAGGCAGCCCATCCTGGCTTTCCTAAACTACTTAGGTGGTACAAAGAAAGAACTGTTAATGTAATATTGTATGCATTGCAACACAGTGTGTATAATATGACTGCTATAATCAATTTAAAAGGTATACTATGACTTTTCTAGGTTTATGGGGATCATCAAAAAGCTTACTTATTGTTAAATACTTTATGTTAAACCATGAAAATACACTTACGATAAAGCCATTTGTGTTTTATAAGTTTTCCAGTCTAACCTATAATGTCATCATGTCCTCAAATTAGTATTATTTTTTTGTAGTTTTTATTTCCTTTTATACCAAAATTGTCAGCTCTTCTGATAGTTATGTGTTTACTTACCATATGTTACATTTTTTTGTCTTTAAGGTGTGTGCTTAAGGTGCTTAAAAGTTTGTTTGTGCTTAAGGTGGTAGACATATTAACATGTATTTCTTGTTTTGTACAAATATGTGTTCCATTAATACTTTTGTGTGCATGTTTCTAATGCTTGTCTCCTTTTCCTGTGGCTTTATCTGCATATCTTTAAAGAACTATATTACGTTTATCAATAATGACTGTCATATAGTCTTGTCAGTTCATCTTAACGATAACTTGAGTACTTTTACATTTTACATTTCCTATACTTTTTACAATTTTTGACTTATTTAATTTATCTATAGATAACGTTTGTCAGGAAAAAATCATGTACTGTTCCATTCAGAAATAATTTTAATGTATTGCAGCCTCGAAATATCGTGTTGCCATACACGTCTATTTTCGTGACCTTTCCGAACTTTGAATTTTTATGTAAGTTTTTATTTGTATTCTCTGAAAGACGTCTATAAAAACATATAAAGATGGATGACTATGATACAGTTTTTGATTAAAATGACTATGAAAAGATTCACAGCCATTTGTGGTCCTGTTACTAACTGCCGATAAAGAAGCTTAGATGTGTGGTGAGAATTCCGTTTCTTTATCCACTATGAGTGGGGAAGATGGGGGAGCAGAGTTGTTATATCTCATTTGGGGCCATTGACACCAGGCAGACGGAGTTGTTGTGTATAATTATGAAATATTTACCTGGCCGAGCAGAGCTGTCATGTGTGTTATTTTCAATAGAGGTAAAACCTGGTTGAAAGAAACTCCCCAGTATATATTTTTTTTATAAGAATAGGTTGTTACTTTTGGGCAGTATTACTGGTGAAACAAGTTCTTACAATTACAAGTCCTACAAGTGAAACTAAAGAAACCAGTTAACGTAACAAAGGTCTTCAAATCTGTTTAAAGCTACAACCTCTTAAAGTTTAATCCAAATTTTAATGTAAATGCATAACATCGGATTCAAATTTTGTATATGTATACTGATTTTATGACAAAATTTATTACTTTAGATTTTAAACAACAGGAAATTTAGATAAGATAGACCAAGACCTACAATTAGTAATTTATCAGAAACGGACTTACAAAAAACTGTAAAAAGGCGTATTTTAATGTTTTAACAGTGATTAACATCAATAATTCCTCTCAAATATGGTCGTAATAATTACTGAAAACAGTTGATTTTCCATATAGCGTATGTAAATAAATTTAGTGAATCAAACATTCCATTGAAAAATATCAATTAACAAAAATTCAATGAAGAAAGTTGTGTTAGTGGTTATAATCACAAACAGAATTATCACTGTTGCACACCACTATAGAAAAATTAATCCGATTAGCGCTTTCAAGTTTCTCAGCTCATCGTCAGATCGGAATTCTGATCTGACGATGAGTTGAGAAGCTTGAAAGCGCTAATCGGAATAATTTCTCTTTAGTGGTGTGCAACAGTGATAATTCGTTTGTAAGTCAGTGATTTCCAACTGGCAGTCTGCAGCACTTTTATCCAATGTGGAACCTACAACCTTGGAAAATCAATTTAATGATTACTATACTTATTTTAATAATTAAATGAATAATAAAATATTATTTTAACTGAGAATCATCAGGAGGAGAAACCTATGAAAAAATGTTTCAGTGATTCACTAATAAATATACAGTAGATTTCATGTTATTTTTTAATGGGGTGTGTATTTGCTCTAGTCCTCTTTCATTTTTATCATATTACAAGATCAGACTTCCTTCTTTCTTTCATCCATCGGCTAGAGAAAACAGATGAGCTTATCCGATGTTTCATCATTGATTCGTGGTTAGTTGTATCTGTCATTCAAAGTGATGGTTAAGTGTGTTCAACTGGAATTGTGTGATTTTCAAGTTGGTCCCTTCCTGCAGACAAAGCAAAAAAGAGGCCAGATTTCTTTAAACTGCTGTCTGATGAATGATTATCAAATCTGTTAAATTTTGTACAGATAATGATGTTGATGTTGGGAAGTACATATAGCTTCACAACAGAAGTTGTCTCATGAATTCTTTCCTGCTTCACCTACTGAGGGTAGCAACACACAAACATGATGTGGACATTCCTGGTTTAGTGGCTGCGGCAGATCAATCTCAGTTTCACATTGAAGAGTTTATACAAAGATACAATGTTTAATATCTTTATATTATTTTATTGATATACCATGAAGTGTGTGTAGTAAAATGTATTAAATGTTTACATTATCTTTTTCTATGTATTTACAATTAAATACTGCTTTTTTTATTTTTATATTGCTTGTCAAAAATGTATTGCTTATGGTGTGGTCTGTCAGTAGGTTCATGAGTTTAATTGTGGCCCTCAGGCGCTTTTTAGTTGGAAACCACTGGTATAACTCATTTACCTACTTAGATATGGCAAGAAAATTAAAATTAACTGATACTACAAACAGAATTTTGCAGGGAAATAAGTGTATTTTCAAAATAAATCGTGCTGTACATAATATATTAAAGCAGTATTTTGTTTTGGCATACCTATTACAAGTATTTGTAACTACTCAATTAATTACATTATAATTGGGGTAATTGTAACGTGTCAAAATTGGGGTCAGTTTATTTTTTACAGTATGGGGTATTTACATTTTTATTTATTTCGTTTTTGTGTGGGATTTTATAAAATTATTGTGCAACGTTATGTCATTATACAACAGAACTCATGGCAAATGGACCAGTGTTTGAACAAAGGCGAGACGCAGTTATTGTTGAGTAACTCGGCGAAGGAATTCGCAACACCCCGAATTTCTTAGAAATCTGTATATGTGTGGCGGCGCGCAGACACAAAATCTCAAGCATGCGCGGTTAGCGACGCCGTCAAAACTCAACCGAAGCTGTAAAACATGGCGCTGGAACGACCAGCCAAGCTACAGGAAATGGAGCTAAGGATGGCCTCCGTGTTCATGACGTCAGTCTGGCCGTGCCCAATAGCATCAGCCAACACGGGGAAAAGACACACTATGTGTTATATTCATAACTGGTAAACCACAGCAAATCACCGTTATACTACGACGAAAATCAGGTGGCCGTGAACGGCAGCTTCCGCCCACTGGCAGTACTTTTACGCAGTCTTTCGCCATCAGTGTCGGCCGGCACAAGCCCAAGTTAGGCTCCATAGAAAATTTTATTTTTTTACCAGTAATAGAGCTCAACAACAGTAAAAGTTTGTGTGACCGCGGTCAAGAAAAAATGTAGAACAGCATCAGACACTTTTTGGACAGTTAACACGAAATTATAAAAGAACAATGTGCGCGCGCGCGAACCACGTGTCGGCGGTTTAAGTACAAGGGCTGGGGGGACTTATTATAAATGTTAAGGGCTAAATAAATTTATTTGTGTGTATGCGTGAGTGAGCAATGCTGGGCTGTTTGTGTTTATAATTGTGTTTGTGCCTTTATAAATGATAAGGTAAGCCATAGTTAGTAAGTTCAGTTACAAGCAAGGTGCAAGAGTTGCACAACATTTGTCGACATATAAATGTATTTGGTAAACAATTTCAATATGTGAGCATTAAACATCATCAATTCTCTTCATAACGATGTGTAGAGTTAGTTATTTCGAGAACCCATGAAACACATGTTTGTATCTAGCGTTCGTACGAAAGAATCCTGGCCCCACACAAAACGAAACTTTCAAGGTAGGTGGAAGTTAATATATTAATATATTTAATTATTATAAAGAGAGAATAACATCTCAATGGCGCCCGAACAGGGACTCGACATCGGATGTCTCCTAGGGCTTAGGATCGACTGACTCTTGTGCAACAGCTGTTCACAAGAAACCCTTCTCCACGTCAGTCCTCCAGGGCCTCGCTGGAGTAATTGCTACTACCACCAAGATCTGCGCCGGCGGCGGCTCCAGGCGGGCTCACGCCCGGACTCTTCTGCACACACCGCCGCGCCTTCCTACTCGTCGGGTCCTAAGGGCCCGGACCCCGTGAGGGGCCCGGCCTCTGTGCCGCCGACGGCCGAGTATAGGCACGACGCTACAGCGCCATCCATTTTCAGGGCTAGTTGCTTCGGCAGGTGAGTTGTTACACACTCCTTAGCGGATTCCGACTTCCATGGCCACTGTCCTGCTGTCTTAAGCAACCAACGCCTTTCATGGTTTCCCATGAGCGTCGTTTAGGCGCCTTAACTCGGCGTTTGGTTCATCCCACAGCGCCAGTTCTGCTTACCAAAATTGGCCCACTTGGCGTTCAAGGATCCGAAGCTCCGGCTTCATGGAGGCAGGTCCAAGCATGCCGGAGTTCTCACCCATTTAAAGTTTGAGAATAGGTTGAGGCCGTTTCGGCCCCAATGCCTCTAATCATTCGCTTTACCGCATGAGACTCCCTCCGAACGCCAGCTATCCTGAGGGAAACTTCGGAAGGAACCAGCTACTAGATGGTTCGATTAGTCTTTCGCCCCTATACCCAGCTTTGACGATCGATCTGCACGTCAGAATCGCTACGGACCTCCACCAGGGTTTCCCCTGGCTTCGTCCTGGCCGGGCATAGTTCACCATCTTTCGGGTCCCAACGTGTACGCTCTTGGTGCGCCCCGCCTCGGCTTAGGAGAACGGGACGCCCCGGGAGTGCGGGGCGCCGCCGCGTGGACGGTACGCCCATCCTCCCTCTTAGTCTGGGGCGGGCCCTCGCGGGCCCGCCTTTGATTTCACTTCGCCTTTGGGTTTAGTACGAGCCCAATGACTCGCGCACATGTTAGACTCCTTGGTCCGTGTTTTAATCGAGTCCCTGTTCGGGCGCCATTGAGATGTTAATAAAACTTAATAAATATATAAAAATGCATAAATTAAATTGACCTACCTGTATCGCTTCTATCCGGGCCAGGGTTCTCGTACGAACGTAGAATGTTAGCGTGATCTACAGGTTACTGAAATAAGTACCTTGACCCATTTTTTATGAAGAGAATTATCTTTTACTTTAATTTTGACTCAGTTACAATTTCTTTATATACTTTACTGCATCTGGTGTAATTTTGTGGAAACCTATTGCTTGGTTACATAATCAGCGTACGATAATCGTACTTAATCTAACTTATACTATCGCTTACCTTAATTTTTTTTATACACACACATTCAAAACTGCCCAGCCTGCATATTTTATACACTCACTCAAACACCCACAAAATTTAGTTATCCCTTAACATTTTATGAAAATAAAATTCCCCCCTCGCCGGCCACGCGGTCTCTGCGCACACGCATTTTTCGGTTATATTTCTTTGTTGATGTCCGAAAAAAGTCTCTGGTTGGTTTTCGCACTTTCACTTAACCGCGGTCAGAAAGATCTTTGTGGTGCTATCTCTTAATTACTGGAAAAATTACAAAAATTTTTGTAGAGAGCCTACTTGGCTCCGTGTTGGCCAACACGTATAGCTTAACTGGGCAGTGTGTTTCTCTGAGTGGGCGGAACTTCGTATTCACGGCCACCAGGTTCTAGTCGCCGTTCATACTTATTTGTTGTTCCGTATTCCTTTTATGCATGGAATATAGCTGGTATATGTGTGGTAACAGGTGACGATATTGGTCTCGGCTATGCTGACATCACTAGTAGTAGGCGTGGCTTACATATATTTCCTGTAGCTGGCTGAATGCTGCTACAGACTGTTCGTTCCAGCGCCATGTTTCACAGCTTCTTCGGATTTTTCACGGCGTCACTCCAGCGCGCCGTCCGGTAATGTTACGTACGGGCGTCGCCACACATACACAAAGTTCTTAGAATTTTTAGGGTGGTGAATTCCTCAGCGAGTTACTCAACACAGTAACTGCGTCTCTGCTTGGTTCCAACACTGTTCAGCTTACCATGAGTTCTCTTGTAATGAAATAACGTTGCACAATAATTTTATAAATCCCACACAAAAACGAAATAAACAAAAATGTAATTACCCCATACGGTAAAAAATAAAATGACCCAAAATTGACCCGTTACATATTGTCCAGACGGCATTAGAGTACTGGTGGCTCAAACAGTTACTTTGTCCTTGTAAGCATATTTGTTCAATGTTTTATAAACATCGTGTACTTTTAAATGATGGCAGGTAGCTTTTATAAAGTCCTGTTTATGAGGGATTGTTCTACAAAATAAAAGATTCAGTTTACATCAAGTTTAATATTTTGAACTGGTAGCATCACTATAACTGCAAGCTAAGTAATAACTGTTCACCAGTGACATTCTGTTAAGTCAGAAGTACTCTAATACCCACAGGAAATATTTTGTGTTAAATGGAGTTTGTGTGTAGTAATTGTGATCATGTTTCTGTATGCTTTGCATGGGTATATGTATGTTACAGTGAATCGAAGTCCGCCACCTGCTAAATTATTTCCTCCTCCACTTAGTGACGAAGGTGAGCTTAATTTCATTTTTATAACTATATATCAAGAATCTTATTTTATATTGTAGGATGTTGAACATCAATGTTCTAGAAAAAGACTGTTGCCAATGTATGTGTCTGTAAATGTGTAAATAAAAAAAAAGATTGTAAATATTTAGATACTCATGTAGAATAGATGTGATTAATCATTTTCACGTGATTATCAAAGATATCCGTTGTTCTTACTTAAAGACGTTCACAGATAGGGTAATACTAACGTTTTGAAGATACGAGTACATTTAAAAAAATAACCTTGAAATATTTTTGTAACTCTAGAATCTAATTTGTAATGTACTCGGTGGAACCAAAACTGTCAGTTGTGTGAACAGTAATATTACTACAGTCACGCATCAGATTTTTATATAGCAATATATTAATAATTTTTACATTAGAGACAGGTAATCGTGTAATGAGTATTTCAGTTCGTTTAGCATTTTGTACCCTTTTGTGTGAGTATAATCATGAAATAAATTTTTGGGGTTGTAAAAAAGAAAAAAGGTGCAGTAACCTGTACAAATTTTAAAGACTGTCCCCTCGGTGGGAGCAAGATAAATTATTACACTGTAGATTCTTAAAACATGAAATTGCCATTCAAGTTTCACACATTCATCATGTTTTTGCCGATATTAATATTTTTGGGTATATGCATGTTTATCAGACCAGTATTAGTTGTATCAAGAACTACATCAACGTAATGTTTTGCTGGTATAACATATTGTTACGACATCACAGAACAATCTATGTGTTTATCGAATGTTCCAGAGTGATCCGGAATGTAACGTGTGTGGCGTACGTGCTTATTGACGCATTTTCTAGATTCTGCCAGACTTCGCACGGGCGCACGGACTGTGTCAAGGCCGCAAGTAATTACGTCGTAACTATACTGGTGCTATCGCACATTATAGAATAATCTAGTAACTTGGGGTGGTATAAAAACCAGTACTCAACGTTCAGTTCAGTATTAGTGAGAGATATTGACAGTGCGGTTCGAGAGTTATAGTAGCGATATTACTGTGCGCATTCAAGTGGTTATTAGTTAAGAGTGGTGTTGTATAATCGGACGGTATAATTGTAATACAATTGTGTTTAATTTTAGTGGACATTTTATTGTGTGTGAACACAAATAAACAAATTTTCATTTGATTTGTTGTAGAGACTGTGTTGTTAATTACGAACTGTTTAACTGTAAAAATTAAAGGTGTGATTAGTGAGTTAATTGGTGTCTTGTAATTTGTTTTCCACTGTACCTACGATGAGCGGGTAGACCGTTGTAACAGTGGTGTCAGAACTGGGATAGAACGGTTAACAGTGGAAACAGTGGACACTTTGTACAAGACGAGTGTATTTTGTAATTAATCGGAAAACAATGGATGCCAGTCAGATGATGGAAAATTTACAGACGCTGCTGTTACAGACAGAAAAACGACAAGATGAGAAAGCAGAAGCTAGACAGAAAACCCTCCTGCTAGAGGCATAGGAACGGAAGCATGAAATAGAAAACATCAAAGCATTAATACAGGAGCAGAAACAGATCCAAGAACACAGTACTGTAGAATTGGGTCTCCTACGAGGTGAGCTTAATAAACAAGTTACTAAAATTTCAGAGGTATAAGAATCAATGACATTAAAAATAGCTGAAGTCGAAAAATCTGTCTCGAGTGTTGAAGAATCGATGTCTAATAAAATAGCTGAAATAGAAAAATCAGTCACGAGTGTGGAAAAAGCCATGTCAACAAAAATAGAAGACTCGATTACAAATATAAAAGAGCAGATTAAAAATGAAGTCGAGCAGTGCCTGAAGTTACAACCAAAACAACTTTGTGAACAGACTGTACCAATGATAAAGACAGAAAATAAGTTAATAGAGAAAGTCACTTTGCCTGCAGTAGGGACAGTTCATGTCAAAGCTTCAACCTTTGACGAAAGCAGTCACTGGGCAACATACAAGCTGCTGCTTGCGCAAATAATTGGACAGAGGAAGACAAGCAGTCTCACTCGTTCTTGCATTAAAAAGACCTGCTGCAGAATTACTACAGAAAGTGCCACCTGACAGCCAAAACACCTATGCCGAACTGATAAAAGCTGTAGAATTACGGTATGGTGATAAACATTTGCGAGATGTGTACTGCACCCAGTTGAGAGCAAGGCGACAGCATTCTGGGGAGAGCCTTCAAGAGTTTGAAGCAAGTATCGACAGACTAGTTAGGCTGGCCTATCCTGAAGCACCAGAAGATTTTCGAACGAGTTTTGCTATGCAGACATTTACTGCCGGTGTCCGAGATAACGAACTACAGCAAGTGTTATGAATGGCAAGACACCAGAACAGTGCGGTACATGCTTTGCAATTTGAGGCCGCCAAATCAGCGTCTCATTGGACAAGTCATAAAGTGTGCGTGCTAAAAGATCGCGACGGCACAGACGATGAAGAAGAAGAACAAGGAACAGAGACTCGATGGTCGCCGCCACAGAATAAAATAAGAAAGGATGGAAGACCGAAGTGTTATAGATGTGGGAAACCTGGACATCTACAACGAGATTGTCGGGTTAGAAATCAGCAGCAGGGAAATGAGCAATAGACGGTACAATGGGGCGTGTGCTAACTAACTGGAGGAACGAAGCCCCTAGACAATACGCAATTTCTACACTACAGAAAAACAGCGGGAGCTTGGTAGTTACCGGATTTGTTCAAGAAAGGCCAACCTCGATTACAGTTGACTCAGGCGCAACAGTTTCTATTGTGCACCCCGACGTGGTGAAAGATCTCAAGCCAATCTGGTGCTCTTGCAGCTTGTGAACAGCTACTGGACGGCCTGTACCAAAGTGGAGATACACCTACGCCTCGGTCGACTTGAGTTTAATCATCAAGTACTTGTTGCAGACATTGTGAATAAAGCATTTCTTGGTGTGGAAATTATGAACACATACGGATTTATAGTCAACTTCAAAAACAATGTCTTGAGAATCGGAGGCGAATGTTATCAACAATGATGACAGCAGAAAAATTGATGGACGTCATAAACCAAGTGGCCGTAACTGTTCCGCCAAACTCCGAAAAGATCATCATGGTTAGAACCGAGGTAGATACTAGGGGCAACCAGTGCTCTATATTCGAACCCCAGGTAGTCAGCACACCGGGCATACTAATTGCCAGAAGTTTAGTAAAACCTGACGAAACCGGAAATGTACCTATTAGAGTGGCGAATATTTTGGATCAAGCTATCACTTTACAAAGCAATACGCTCCTAGGCAAATTGACTCCTGTGGCCTGGGTAGCCGGAATGATGCAACGAAGATCCAGTGCTTCGGATAATTCCAAATTACCAGAGGAATTGAAAGAATTATTGAACAGATCTTCTAACGACCTCTCAAGTGGTGAGGTAAAAGAACTCGGACAGTTTTTACATGAATTCAAAGATTGTTTTGCAGTTCAGGGACAGTCACTGTGCAATATTGCATCAATACCGGGGACACAACACCGATATGCCAACTTCGTCGAAGGCCTCCATTATCTAAACAAGAGGAAATGTCTCGGTTAGTACAGGACATGTTGACAGAGTGAGTAATCTAACCTTCGTCAAGTTCTTGGAATTCGCCTGTAGTGCTGGTAGCGAAGAAGGATGGTGGGTTGCATTTCTGTGTAGACTACCAGAGGTTAAATGACATTACAAAGAAAGACTGCTATCCATTACCTCGCATTGACGATACACTCGACACGTTGTCCGGAGTACAGTGGTTTTCCACATTGGACCTGAAGAGCGGATATTGGCAAGTGGGTCTTCATCAAGAAGACAAGGAAAACACCGCTTTCTCGACCCCAAGTGGCTTATTCCAATTTAACGTCATGCCATTTGGACTCTGTAATGCACCGGCAACATTTGAAAGATTGATGGACCTGGTACTCCGAGGCCTGACATGGAAAACTTGCCTTGTTTATTTAGACGATGTCATAGTCATTGGGAAGACTTTCAAAGACCATTTGGAAAACCTTAAGGAGGTTCTAACTAGAATTCATGGTGCCCAACTGAAGCTGAGCCCGAGGAACTGTTCTCTGTTCCAGAAGGAAGTACAGTATTACTTCCATCTGGGCCCGGGCCATCTGGTTTCGGCAGCGGGTGTTAGCATGGATCCTAATAAAGTAGACACCGTAAGAGACTGGCCAGTGCCGAAGAGTAAACACGAAGTTCGGAGTTTCCTGGGGTTATGCTCATATTACAGACGTTTTGTGAAAGGCTTCACTAGTATTGCTAAACCACTACATGAGCTAACGGAAAATAAACGAAACTTCCAGTGGTCGAGAGAGTGTGACCAAGCATTTAGGACTTTGAAGATTGCATTATGTTCGCAGCCAATTCTCGCTTTTCCAGCTTCCGAAGGGAAGTACATCGTAGACACAGACGCAAGCAATACTGGTCTAGGAGCAGTTTTGTCTCAAGTGCAGAACGGTGAAGAACGAGTAATAGCGTATTACAGCAAGACCCTTTCTAAACCAGAGAGAAATTATTGTGTTACAAGGAGAGAGTTGTTGGCAATTGTCAGAGCTGTGGAGCACTTCCATAAATACATTGAGAGAGTTTTCACTACGTACTGACCATGCCATGCTTGCATGGCTCTTGAGATTTAAAAATCTGGAAGGACAGTTGGCAAGGTGGCTCGAACGTCTGCAAGAGTACAACTTCAAGGTACAACATCGGCAGGGGCGCCTGCATGGTAATGCTGATGGCTTATCACAAAGACTGTGCCCGGAAGACTGCCGACATTGCCACAAAAAGGAAGAACAAAACTCAAGCGAACATGTTCAAGCCATCACGGTAGATTTCCTGGAAGACGGCTGGACAACACAAGACTGTCGACAAGAACAGATAACTGATGAAGACATCGGACCAGTCTTGACAGCAAAAGAGGAAGGTTGCCGCCCAGATTAGCAAGATATCTGCCATGGTTCCGAAGGGCTACTGGGCACAATGGGAATCTCTCACCTTAGAAAACGGATTGCTGAAAAGGGCTTGGGAAAGTGGAGATGGACGAGACGTGGTCATGCAGTTGATAGTTCCCCAAAGTAAAGTGCAGTGTGTTTTGAAGGAGATGCATGATGGAACATCTGGAGCCCATCTTGGCATTAACAAAACCCTTGACAAAATACGGAAGCGATTCTATTGGCTTCATCTTCGCCACGACATAGAGGAATGGGTTCGGACGTGTGAAATATGTGCTGCAATCAAGAGCCCACAAACCAGAAGCAGGGGAAAAATGAGACAGTATAATGTTGGACTGCCTTTCGAGAGAATTGCCATAGACATTGCTGGACCATTCCCAGTTACTGACGATAGAAACCTGTACATCATGTTTGTAGGTGACTACTAAGTGGGTGGAAGCCTACGGAATTCTAAATTAGGAGGTTACCACTGTGGCAAAGCAGTTAGTTCACAACTTCTGTTGCCGTTACGGAGCCCCTATCGAAATCCATATGGATCAAGGGAGAAATTTCGAATCAGGGGTGTTCAAAGAATTATGCCATCTAATCGGAATTCGAAAGTCCATGACAACACCTCTGCATCCTCAGTCGGACGGAATGGTTGAGAGATTCAATATGACACTTGAGCAGCATCTTTCGAAGGTTGTTGATGAGAACCAAACAGACTGGGACCAACGTATACCACTATTCCTCAGGGCATATAGATCATCAGTACACAACACAACCAGCATGACTCCAGCAAAATTGGTTTTTGGGAGGGAAATTCGTCTTCCTGGGGACTTAATGTTCGGATCACCTGAGACTCAGTCCCAAGAGCCACAGAACTATTCCTCGGAATTATAAAACCAACTGTGAGAAATGAATCGCTTGGTAAGAGGACGGCTGAAGATTGCCAGTGATAAAATGAAAACTCGGTATGACATTCGCAGCAATAGTGTGGGTTTCCAAGAAGGAGATCAGGTCTGGTTGTTCAACCCAAAGCGCCGTCATGGTCGCTCACCTAAGCTTCAGTCTAACTGGGATGGACCCTACACTGTGAAAAAAAGAATCAACGATGTTGTTTATCGGATTCAACAGGAAGGGCAGTGAAAGTTCAAGGTCGTCCACCTAGATCGCCTGGCTAAGTACTAATTCAGAGACAGTTTGCCAGTTCGGGACAAACAGGCTTAAGGAGGGCGCAGTGTTACGACATCACAGAACAATCTATGTGTTTATTGAATGTTCCAGAGAGATCCAGGATGTATGCATTTTCTAGATTGTGCCAACCTTCGCGGGGGCGCACGGACTGTGTGTGCGGGGGACTATTAGTGTGAGATAGTGACAGTGCGGTTCGAGAGTTATAGTAGCGATATTACTGTGCGCCATCAAGTGGTTATTAGTTAAGAGTGGTGTTTTATAATCGGATGGTATAATTGTAATACAATTGTGTTTAATTTTAGTGGACATTTTATTGTGTGTGAACAATTTTCATTTGACTTGTTGTAGAGACTGTGTTGTTAATTATGAACTATTTAACTGTAAAAATTAAAGGTGTGATTAGTGACTTAATTGGTGTCTTGTAATTTGTTTTCCACTGTACTTTAAACGAGCGAGTAGACCGTCGTAACAATATTATTTGTGTTTATCCTTGTTCCAACATCCTTTTCATATTTCTGATTTCTTAGAATGTAACTTAAATTTTTCTGCAATATCATGACAGTAATAATTTTGTATTCCATTCAGAAATTAAGACGTGCGTGTCAGTTTCTTTATAATCAGCTTCTAAACTACATTTTGGTATGTTATTACTTTGTATTATATTTTCAAGGCTGCTAGCTTGTACACAAACAAACAAAATTATCATATGAATGACAGTGTAGAATAAGTCACTTGACATTAGACTTTCATCATCAACTGCATTTATTGGCATTGTAAACAGGCTCTCAAGCTTTAGATCAGTTAACAAGCATGGAAATAATTTTTTCCAAGCAAAAATAAATTAGTGGCAATACATAAAATATCTGTTCAATAAGTATCTGACCACAGGCCAAAGGGGAAAATAGCTTATCTATTGACTTCCAACCATAATCTCCTTAAATGATTTATGACTGCACACTTAACTCGGTGGTTTTTCTATTGCTGAAATATTTCTGGAAGTCTGTTTAAGTGTGACTATCAGTTAGCAGTTGTGGGGTCACAGTCTTCCATTACGTTCTCTTGGTTCATAAATTGGGATGCATTCCATGATATTCTCAGCTTAGAAAACAGGTTGACATAATGCAACAGCTAGTTTTTTACTCCCACAGAACAGTCTCTTACACCAAACTGCATCATGGAGACAATGGAGAATGTCCTGATAGTAACAGTTCATTAACAGAAGTTTAATGAAGAAAGTTGTGTTAGTGAAGAAAGTTTTTTAGTTCATTAACAGATTGAGCTTTTTCATGATTCGTAGAGAAAAGGTGTTAGCATCACTTCGACTTTGCTCCTTACGTGTTTTGTTTTCTTTGGCTATGAGAATTTTTGAGTCTTCCAGACTGAGCTTTGTTTCATGAATCATACCCATACACCCAAGACTCATCGCTCAGTTGCCATGGTTTTAAGGAAATCGGGATTACTATAAATACACTTCATTTACTTTGTGTGGATGACACAAAAGTAAGTTTGGAAAAGATTTTGTGGATACTATGTACCAGTATATGAAAATCACATGAGTAAACCATCACCAGATGACAGTCATTCATGATCGTACTGTGTACTTTATTGCTGACATGTGGATCTTGCTAATGGCCTGCCCTGTCACTATTGTTGCTGAAAGCCTGCTGAATCTTAAAAATTATTTCACTTTTGCAACCTTGTGGCAAAGTTGATGCAGTAGTATTGTTCAATGTGTTCCATCACTGTACATAAGTAAAATTGTAATGAGCACATGTTACACAATCACACACTGGCTGCTGGACCACTTGCTCTACAACTCACTCACTTTATGAGACGATCATAATAAATCACACATCTGCATTAGAAACTACTATCACATCCTGTTGTTTTGGGCAGACCTTATTTCTAATAAGAAAAAGTATAAAAAGATTAATTTGGAAGTAATAAAAATACTCTTTTGATTGAACTTCATACACTTATACACTCAACATTTTTCAAGTACGAGTGAGTGTATGTGAGATAACTAACCATTAGTTTCTTATTATTTTATGATTTATTAGTTTAAGTATCCTTTTAAACAACACTGATTATTGTACTATGTACTAATTAAAGGAAAAATTACAAAAATAGCTTAAAAAAGAAAATGATGCTTTGTAGGGAAGAGACAGCAATATGGTGATGAACCAATTAATGGTGACTGTAAGAAGTGTTGTTAATAGGAGCAGAGCCAGGAAAGATTTAATTAATTCTTATAATGGATTTGAATGTATGCAGTAGTAGTAGTAGTAGTAGTAGTAACTTAATACTAAAAGTTGTTCAAGTTTAAGTCTGGAATGCAACATCTATAAGCACGTATTAGATTAGCATTTGTGAAATACTAAAATGCATAGTGAAACAAGTGCATAGTTTATAATTTTATACTAACTATTTGTTGTTTTGTCTTCCCATGGAGTAGGATAAAGGATGGTGGTGAGTTTTATATGTTATCAGATTCATTTATAGAAAAACAGATATTTATGATATTACTTGTATAGTTTGGTATTGGTGTTGGTATAAATTTGGTTTGGTATTGTTCAGATATTGCCACTACACCTAGAATAATTCAGACTCCTGCACCACCACCTCCATCACTAGTTGAGACATTAGACAGACGAGAACCAGAACATCCATTTGTCGAACCACAACCGCCACCACCTCCCAGGTCAACTCAAACACCACCTCCAGGATCACCACGTCGAAGAGTGCCTTCTCCTTCTCTTGTTCCCCCAGCTAGAACTTCTCAGCGGGATCAGCTTAGACGCCTTAGTTCCTGTAAAGATCCTGAACTTACTTCATCAGATTCAGAGTATACTGTCAAGTAAGTGTAATTAACAGAATTTAAACAGTATAATAATGTAACAGTACATACTGGCCCAATACCATAATTGTGGGTTATGTAAGGGTTTTCAATGTTTTATTATGTATTTTTAAACATACAGAATGGTTAGGTACATTGTCCCTTTGGAAAAAGGAACAACACAATTTCGGCCAGAGTAAGACACCAAAGTCGCCGATGGACGTGCTAAACTCAATATCTACCATGGCGGTGTTTGTGACGAAAAGACTACAATACGAATTCCGATTGGACAATAACACTGATCCGTCATAACAAAAGCAATGACGCACTGACGACAACGCATGTAACCAGTCTTAGTCCTGTGTGAAAAAAGAGTGGTGACGTAAAAATGTACGCACACAAACGCAATTTTACACTTGCCTCCGTCTCAATCCAACGTAGTTCTTCAAGGGTGCAGCAGCGATGTATCGCTGTCTGTTCTCATTTACTATAAAAATTTAAAATCAATCAAAGCTAACTTTCAAATGTGATGGTGGAGCGTTAGTGCTCGATTGTATTAACATTTAAATCTAAAAAACATGTAGAATCAGTGATAACTATGTAATTAAAACCAAATAGACTTGAGACGAACACCAGCCATGCAGGGAACATCCAACCAACAGCAGCGAGGGATCTACGCCTATCTCCGTTAAGGGAAGTCAACCTTTTGTCATTTTCTATTTTAATCTAATGAGCTCATTAATTGAAAACAACTAATTAAAATCATGTACCCATAATTAGATGAGTGTATGTGAGAGTGTGAGAGTGAGCGCATGGCCATGAGTATATATGTATATGCCAAGGGCATTGGTTTGTGAATATAGCAAATATGAATTAATAAGTAATTAGAACTGCAGTACAAATATAACATTTTAACGATTTTGATTAGAGACCACCAGAAATATTAATACTGACAGGGCTGACTAAATAGCCACCATTTTCTTTTGTTGCAACTTTGTGCGACGCCATAGTAAGCACATGGTTATATACTGAATCTATTTGTTAATTAAAAAGTTTGATAGTAAATCTATGACGCCCTTACTGGGACATGATTAATTATAATAATAATTAATAACAATTATGGGTAAGACAACATTATTTATATATTTAAAGATTATTGACGAATTGCGTCATAAGTATAAATATAAATATATAAATTTATATTTATTATTAATATCACAAATGGCCCCGAACAGTTGACTTTATATAAAATTATTTTATATAAATAAGCCAGAGTCAGAGACATAGAGGGTGACGAGATGATATCCGGAACATAACAAGAGAGGTTATGGAGGTTATGTTAACAACCAGAGTAAATAGTAATTGTGTAATTTTGTTACAAGTAGAGTGAAATAGTAATTCCAACATTTAAAATAAAAATGGCAGATAATAATAGTAGCATAGAAATAGAAAAGTCAGAGACAGAATCTATTTTACTGGAAAGACACATTAGCTCAACACCTAAAGTAGTCGAAAATAAAATATCATTAGAAGACCTGTTCGCATTGATTAAAACACAAAATAGTGTGTTAAAAGAGATTGACGAGAAGTTTGATAGCCTCGAAAATGAATTGAAAAAACAAAATAATGTACGAGACGTAAAATTGAACCAATTAGACGAGAAACTAAAAAAAGTTGAAAACGAAATACAGAGACAAAATTGTAGTATTGACAAAGTAGACAAGTTAGAGATAGACAAAAAGAAGGTAAGTAGTGGTGATCATTACGATAATAGAAGTAAAAATATAGTGTTAGAAAATAATTGTGTGAGTATTGAGAGTGGTGATAAAAGTATAATGGGAGTAGAATTTGATAATGAAGTGATAAAAAGTGTTGATGAATTAGAGAGAGAGAGAAAGAGAGAAATTGAGATATATAAAGTAAAGAAAAATTATGAAGAGTTTAGGAAAAGGTTAGGTGTAGAGAGGGTATATAATAAAAATAATAAGTACTTACCTTATAATGAAGCTGATATAGCAGTAGTAGGAGATGATAATGAAAATAATGACTTAGTAACTTATCTGATGGTGACGAATTATACTGGAGGTGACAGGACAATGACCAATCATGACAGATTAAATGAGTTTGTGGAAAATAATGAAAATTTGAATGGTATATGCATTTATGATGTTAATATAAGAGATTCAATAATAAGCAATGTATATAGATATAAGATAAGACTATTGTTCGACGATATGGGGTAATTGTTTATTGTGTTATGAACATTTAATTGTGTGGACAGTGTTTTTAAAAATGGACTGATCAGGACTGATTATGGTAAATGATTTAATGATTATGTGAATTGTATATTTTTGTGTATTGATGTCTATGTATTTGTGTATTTTTACTGTTGTGTACTTTATGTATTTTTTTTATGTAAGCATGTATTGTAGGATTTTAAATAACTGAAGAAAGTTTAAATGATATTATGAGATTCAGGTTATAAGGGTTAGTAAAGGATTAAGCAGGTAATAGATTTGGGTATTGAGAGGTATTATTGTTAGTTGGTAAGTGATGAATTTCTAATGGTATATTAATGTTGAGATGTTATAAAGAGTTTGGGAATAGTGATAAATAAGGGCATTGGAGTTAGGTAAATAGAGTTATTGGGAGTTAGGTAAATAGAGTTATTGGGAGTTAGGAAAAATAAAGTGTTGAGATGCTGATAAAATATAAAGAGGTGTTAGATATTTTAGGGACACAGTAGGTAGGGATTATATGTAGAGTTGAGTAATGTGGATGGTAATTTTATTGTTGTTGTTGGTGATATTTTGTAATAAGGGTATTGGTGTAGGAGTCCAACGAGAGATGTTGAGACGGGAGTGGACCGTTGTGTGCCGGAAAGGGTTATCTGAAAGGGTCAGAAACCGATAAGGGAATGAGTTGGTTAGAGGGAATACACACATACTAGTACAAAAAGGCGCGGTGCCAGAGGTTTTAAATGGGATTTATGAAGGGGTTTATTATAGAGATATTGGTGTCAAAATATATTAATGGTTAGAAGCGGCTAGTGTAGAAAAGAAAAAAGGGGTAGTAAGGTTAGGTTGACAGATGCCAAAATAAGACAGAGAAAGTAGTGAATAATAGAGAGTCACCCAAACGAGTAAGGATAAAAGGATTAGAAAAGGAGAATTCATGGTAGGAAGGTGAGGTAACAAAGGAAGGTAATTGTAACTGAAAGGTAAGGACAAATTTGAAATTGTTGTATAGAATCTAAACAAATGTCAAATAATTGAAAGTTAATTGAGAATTGATGTTATAAAGTTTGGTACAAATCATGTAAATTTAAATTGTTTAATGTAAGGTAAATGTAACAATGTTAATATGTAAGGTACAATGTTTTATGATGTTTTATTATGTTGGCAATAGAGTGTGTGGCTAGGAGGTCGTTACAGGGGTAATGACGATAATAAGTGTTAAGAGATAGTATATTTTAAAGTTGAAAATATAAAGTTAAAAAATGAAGTTAAATAAAATATTCTAGTAAGCTGCCATTTACAAAATAGATAAATGATTATAAGTTGAGCAACAAAGTTTAAAGGAAAAGTGTCTGCCATGATAGTTGTAAGTTGAATTTATAGAAATAATTAGGTGAAGGTATTTTGGGGTATAATAAAGAATGATTGATATATTGTGTTATATGTAGTTGCCTATATATGTTGTTTATTTTCTTACAAGGAAGTAGTTGAATTTGGTGGTGGTAAGAAATCAATGTATTTTAAGTCTTGTTGTGGTTAAGTGACACTTTTGAATTAAAAAACAAACCAATGCCCGAACACAAACCAATGCGTCTAAAAGGGGACATATCAGTTGTAGATATGTAAGTGTATTATACCACTATTTTGAAATTTTGTATTGGATGTTTCAGAGTTTTGTGGTGTTGCGACCGCAGTCCTGGGCTGGCTGGAGCGTCAGAACAGGAGTGTAGAGTGCCTCATGGCCTTATGGTGTAGGGATCTCTCAGGAGAAGTCCAGTAAGGTCAGAGGGTGCGACCAACATCATGGGACCAAGGGTAAGTGATGATAAAATTTTTTCGTAACGTTATAGGGGGTTGTGGTGACGTATCTAGACTGATCCTTTTAGGAAAGTGTGAATGAGTCAAGGAAATTTTTTGGGTTTCGACACAAAAATTTTCCTTGAGGGGGTTTGTAACAGTACATACTGGCCCAATACCATAATTGTGGGTTATGTAAGGGTTTTCAATGTTTTATTATGTATTTTTAAACATACAGAATGGTTAGGTACATTGTCCCTTTGGAAAAAGGAACAACACAATTTCGGCCAGAGTAAGACACCAAAGTCGCCGATGGACGTGCTAAACTCAAAATCTACCATGGCGGTGTTTGTGACGAAAAGACTACAATACGAATTCCGATTGGACAATAACACTGATCCGTCATAACAAAAGCAATGACGCACTGACGACAACGCATGTAACCAGTCTTAGTCCTGTGTGAAAAAAGAGTGGTGACGTAAAAATGTACGCACACAAACGCAATTTTACACTTGCCTCCGTCTCAATCCAACGTAGTTCTTCAAGGGTGCAGCAGCGATGTATCGCTGTCTGTTCTCATTTACTATAAAAATTTAAAATCAATCAAAGCTAACTTTCAAATGTGATGGTGGAGCGTTAGTGCTCGATTGTATTAACATTTAAATCTAAAAAACATGTAGAATCAGTGATAACTATGTAATTAAAACCAAATAGACTTGAGACGAACACCAGCCATGCAGGGAACATCCAACCAACAGCAGCGAGGGATCTACGCCTATCTCCGTTAAGGGAAGTCAACCTTTTGTCATTTTCTATTTTAATCTAATGAGCTCATTAATTGAAAACAACTAATTAAAATCATGTACCCATAATTAGATGAGTGTATGTGAGAGTGTGAGAGTGAGCGCATGGCCATGAGTATATATGTATATGCCAAGGGCATTGGTTTGTGAATATAGCAAATATGAATTAATAAGTAATTAGAACTGCAGTACAAATATAACATTTTAACGATTTTGATTAGAGACCACCAGAAATATTAATACTGACAGGGCTGACTAAATAGCCACCATTTTCTTTTGTTGCAACTTTGTGCGACGCCATAGTAAGCACATGGTTATATACTGAATCTATTTGTTAATTAAAAAGTTTGATAGTAAATCTATGACGCCCTCACTGGGACATGATTAATTATAATAATAATTAATAACAATTATGGGTAAGACAACATTATTTATATATTTAAAGATTATTGACGAATTGCGTCATAAGTATAAATATAAATATATAAATTTATATTTATTATTAATATCACAAATGGCCCCGAACAGTTGACTTTATATAAAATTATTTTATATAAATAAGCCAGAGTCAGAGACATAGAGGGTGACGAGATGATATCCGGAACATAACAAGAGAGGTTATGGAGGTTATGTTAACAACCAGAGTAAATAGTAATTGTGTAATTTTGTTACAAGTAGAGTGAAATAGTAATTCCAACATTTAAAATAAAAATGGCAGATAATAATAGTAGCATAGAAATAGAAAAGTCAGAGACAGAATCTATTTTACTGGAAAGACACATTAGCTCAACACCTAAAGTAGTCGAAAATAAAATATCATTAGAAGACCTGTTCGCATTGATTAAAACACAAAATAGTGTGTTAAAAGAGATTGACGAGAAGTTTGATAGCCTCGAAAATGAATTGAAAAAACAAAATAATGTACGAGACGTAAAATTGAACCAATTAGACGAGAAACTAAAAAAAGTTGAAAACGAAATACAGAGACAAAATTGTAGTATTGACAAAGTAGACAAGTTAGAGATAGACAAAAACAAGGTAAGTAGTGGTGATCATTACGATAATAGAAGTAAAAATATAGTGTTAGAAAATAATTGTGTGAGTATTGAGAGTGGTGATAAAAGTATAATGGGAGTAGAATTTGATAATGAAGTGATAAAAAGTGTTGATGAATTAGAGAGAGAGAGAAAGAGAGAAATTGAGATATATAAAGTAAAGAAAAATTATGAAGAGTTTAGGAAAAGGTTAGGTGTAGAGAGGGTATATAATAAAAATAATAAGTACTTACCTTATAATGAAGCTGATATAGCAGTAGTAGGAGATGATAATGAAAATAATGACTTAGTAACTTATCTGATGGTGACGAATTATACTGGAGGTGACAGGACAATGACCAATCATGACAGATTAAATGAGTTTGTGGAAAATAATGAAAATTTGAATGGTATATGCATTTATGATGTTAATATAAGAGATTCAATAATAAGCAATGTATATAGATATAAGATAAGACTATTGTTCGACGATATGGGGTAATTGTTTATTGTGTTATGAACATTTAATTGTGTGGACAGTGTTTTTAAAAATGGACTGATCAGGACTGATTATGGTAAATGATTTAATGATTATGTGAATTGTATATTTTTGTGTATTGATGTCTATGTATTTGTGTATTTTTACTGTTGTGTACTTTATGTATTTTTTTTATGTAAGCATGTATTGTAGGATTTTAAATAACTGAAGAAAGTTTAAATGATATTATGAGATTCAGGTTATAAGGGTTAGTAAAGGATTAAGCAGGTAATAGATTTGGGTATTGAGAGGTATTATTGTTAGTTGGTAAGTGATGAATTTCTAATGGTATATTAATGTTGAGATGTTATAAAGAGTTTGGGAATAGTGATAAATAAGGGCATTGGAGTTAGGTAAATAGAGTTATTGGGAGTTAGGTAAATAGAGTTATTGGGAGTTAGGAAAAATAAAGTGTTGAGATGCTGATAAAATATAAAGAGGTGTTAGATATTTTAGGGACACAGTAGGTAGGGATTATATGTAGAGTTGAGTAATGTGGATGGTAATTTTATTGTTGTTGTTGGTGATATTTTGTAATAAGGGTATTGGTGTAGGAGTCCAACGAGAGATGTTGAGACGGGAGTGGACCGTTGTGTGCCGGAAAGGGTTATCTGAAAGGGTCAGAAACCGATAAGGGAATGAGTTGGTTAGAGGGAATACACACATACTAGTACAAAAAGGCGCGGTGCCAGAGGTTTTAAATGGGATTTATGAAGGGGTTTATTATAGAGATATTGGTGTCAAAATATATTAATGGTTAGAAGCGGCTAGTGTAGAAAAGAAAAAAGGGGTAGTAAGGTTAGGTTGACAGATGCCAAAATAAGACAGAGAAAGTAGTGAATAATAGAGAGTCACCCAAACGAGTAAGGATAAAAGGATTAGAAAAGGAGAATTCATGGTAGGAAGGTGAGGTAACAAAGGAAGGTAATTGTAACTGAAAGGTAAGGACAAATTTGAAATTGTTGTATAGAATCTAAACAAATGTCAAATAATTGAAAGTTAATTGAGAATTGATGTTATAAAGTTTGGTACAAATCATGTAAATTTAAATTGTTTAATGTAAGGTAAATGTAACAATGTTAATATGTAAGGTACAATGTTTTATGATGTTTTATTATGTTGGCAATAGAGTGTGTGGCTAGGAGGTCGTTACAGGGGTAATGACGATAATAAGTGTTAAGAGATAGTATATTTTAAAGTTGAAAATATAAAGTTAAAAAATGAAGTTAAATAAAATATTCTAGTAAGCTGCCATTTACAAAATAGATAAATGATTATAAGTTGAGCAACAAAGTTTAAAGGAAAAGTGTCTGCCATGATAGTTGTAAGTTGAATTTATAGAAATAATTAGGTGAAGGTATTTTGGGGTATAATAAAGAATGATTGATATATTGTGTTATATGTAGTTGCCTATATATGTTGTTTATTTTCTTACAAGGAAGTAGTTGAATTTGGTGGTGGTAAGAAATCAATGTATTTTAAGTCTTGTTGTGGTTAAGTGACACTTTTGAATTAAAAAACAAACCAATGCCCGAACACAAACCAATGCGTCTAAAAGGGGACATATCAGTTGTAGATATGTAAGTGTATTATACCACTATTTTGAAATTTTGTATTGGATGTTTCAGAGTTTTGTGGTGTTGCGACCGCAGTCCTGGGCTGGCTGGAGCGTCAGAACAGGAGTGTAGAGTGCCTCATGGCCTTATGGTGTAGGGATCTCTCAGGAGAAGTCCAGTAAGGTCAGAGGGTGCGACCAACATCATGGGACCAAGGGTAAGTGATGATAAAATTTTTTCGTAACGTTATAGGGGGTTGTGGTGACGTATCTAGACTGATCCTTTTAGGAAAGTGTGAATGAGTCAAGGAAATTTTTTGGGTTTCGACACAAAAATTTTCCTTGAGGGGGTTTGTAACAGTACATACTGGCCCAATACCATAATTGTGGGTTATGTAAGGGTTTTCAATGTTTTATTATGTATTTTTAAACATACAGAATGGTTAGGTACATTGTCCCTTTGGAAAAAGGAACAACACAATTTCGGCCAGAGTAAGACACCAAAGTCGCCGATGGACGTGCTAAACTCAAAATCTACCATGGCGGTGTTTGTGACGAAAAGACTACAATACGAATTCCGATTAGACAATAACACTGATCCGTCATAACAAAAGCAATGACGCACTGACGACAACGCATGTAACCAGTCTTAGTCCTGTGTGAAAAAAGAGTGGTGACATAAAAATGTACGCACACAAACGCAATTTTACACTTGCCTCCGTCTCAATCCAACGTAGTTCTTCAAGGGTGCAGCAGCGATGTATCGCTGTCTGTTCTCATTTACTATAAAAATTTAAAATCAATCAAAGCTAACTTTCAAATGTGATGGTGGAGCGTTAGTGCTCGATTGTATTAACATTTAAATCTAAAAAACATGTAGAATCAGTGATAACTATGTAATTAAAACCAAATAGACTTGAGACGAACACCAGCCATGCAGGGAACATCCAACCAACAGCAGCGAGGGATCTACGCCTATCTCCGTTAAGGGAAGTCAACCTTTTGTCATTTTCTATTTTAATCTAATGAGCTCATTAATTGAAAACAACTAATTAAAATCATGTACCCATAATTAGATGAGTGTATGTGAGAGTGTGAGAGTGAGCGCATGGCCATGAGTATATATGTATATGCCAAGGGCATTGGTTTGTGAATATAGCAAATATGAATTAATAAGTAATTAGAACTGCAGTACAAATATAACATTTTAACGATTTTGATTAGAGACCACCAGAAATATTAATACTGACAGGGCTGACTAAATAGCCACCATTTTCTTTTGTTGCAACTTTGTGCGACGCCATTTTAAGCACATGGTTTCTATAATGTATTTATGTTGAAGATTAAAATTTGATAGTACTTTCACTCGAAACAGTGTTATCATTTGTGTCACCTTCTTTGACTCAAGAATCTCGCTGTAACGAATCCCTGGCACCCTTAGGTATAAAAGCATATTGCATAAGAAGAGTATGAGCCCGGCAATAATTAAAGTTGGTAAGTACACACGTGCCATATTATGGTACTATTTATTTGTATAAATAAAAATAGATTATAATGCAAAGTGAGTAATATCACAAATGCCGCCCTCACAGTGACTTATTATTAATATCACAATAATTGTAACTGATCTTTACGAAGTATGATAGGGTGTTCAGTGTTCAAATTAATTAAGGATTGAAGAGGTTTGGTTAATTAGTTTGTCCGTTTAACTGATTTTCCAAGCTGCACAACAATTTGTAAGGCATTCCAGTACAGTAAGTTACTTTAGCTTGAATTCTAAGTGTGTTTTCCATACTTTTTAAAAGGCTGAGTGATACTGATTGAATGTAGAAAATGATAGTATTAGTTGCGCTTGTACACTTCAAAAATCATTTTCTTTTGCTTGAGAGCTGCATCTATTTTTGTAACTATCAAAGAATTTGTGTTATTGTGTTATGTTTAACAGAGTAGTAGTGTCACATTATTTTTATTTCCTATTTTTAATTTAATTCTATGAAAAAACAATTAAATGCCTTACTATAGGAACGCTTAGTTGTCACATAATTAATCTTTTGACTTATTCTTTTTATAAACAATAATTGCCATTTCTTTACCAACATCATTTGAAATTGTAATCATCTTTGTTATAAACCAGCCAATATAATTAGTAATCATGTTTTTAAATTGTGACTTATCTTACCAGTGATAGCTTCTGTGGTTATTTGACAATCAGTATGGTTGTTATTACATTTTTCACTTTTTCTTCAACAGAGACTGCACTATTTAATCAGAGACTCTATACTATGATTTTGCTGCCATATAAATTCTGACTTGTAAATCAATTTTCATAAAACTGAAAAAGGTTTATAAATGAGACTCTTCATTTTCACCCAGGGGGAGTTGTAGCTGCTTTTCTGTATAAATATTTGAATATTATTATATAGGACCTACAAAATAAATTTTCAAGGGAAATTTATTTCCCTTCACTCATTCTTTCAAGGGAAACGCATAGCCTATAGAGAAATATATAGGGATATAGCACAGTATCTGTTATGAGAAGCACTTTTCTAAATTGCTTTGATTTCTGCACAAAATATTTTCTGCTTGATTTGTAATTAAAAGAGAAGATGCAAAGATTTACAGTTTTTTAAATCTGTAAAACTAATCTGTGTAACTAATACAGTTACACAGTCTATACAGTTTTTCTAATGTTCTTCAGTAGAACACAATTTTATCTGCATTATGAACCTTTTTAAAATCATTATTTCTGTCTTTCATAATTAACTTTTTTTTTAAAATATATTTGCAGCTTCCAGACCAGCAGGCATTGACTCACAATGAAATTTTTATTTTCTAACACCATATTTAGGTCTAAACCTTTGAACTACCAATTATAGGTTTTAAAAAATCTATTTCTAAAATGTCTTTGTACCTTCTTTTACCTTCTTATATTAATGGTCCACTGATAGGTTGTCCTTGACTTTTTGTGCATGCTACCAGCAACTGTTCTCATACTTTTTCTCTGGGAAACTAAAAAAAAATAACACGAAATACTATATTTAGTACAGGGAACAGGTTTAAAATGTATATAATAACAGAGAAGGGATTCATTTAGATCAACTTGTGTATGTGTGAGTATGGATGGGCACCACCAGATGTTAATACTTTATTTTATTTATGGTTTGGATCAGTCTAGGCCATGAACTACGAATAGGGTGCCCCAATATTTATGCCTATGATCTTTCTTTTTTTATTGTAATAATTACATATTTTTCAGTAATTATAAAACTATTGTAACAGTATAACTCAAGAATATTTGAATTCAGTAACCCTGTGGGGTATTTCAAGTTACTGGTGTAAATATATGCATACCAGAAAATACTATATACAGTATTCAGTTACAAATGAAAGACTGGTGACATCAGATACTTGCAGTGAACTGTCAAATAATTATTTTATTTTTAGCATCCAGATACCGTTTGTGTGATCAAAATATTCAGTTTGTTTGCTGTGTTACAAAATTTGTTTTCGAATGAAACAAGTACATTTAAATCAATATGGTGTATTAAATTATCTATAAAGAGGTGTGTATATACAAGTTAAGTTGACTTGAAGTGATAATAGTACAGGTTGGTCATGTGTAATAATTTTGTGCATATTGGGGTATGATTATTAGAGCAGTTTCGTAAATTTTAGTTCATAATAGTGCAGTTATAAATATTTTTCTATATAATTTGATACGGATGTAAGCACTTGTAAGTAGCTAATTGTATATCCCTATGTAATTGTTTTGCATATATTTTATTTTTAGAGCAAATAATATCCATCATAGTCCTAGCGAACCTTCATTGTCAAACCGTTCAGGGACAGTACGCTCACGTTCCAGCTCTTTGAGTCGTCCTTACCAAGCCCACCGTCTCTCCAATCCAGTGAATGCCAGTAAAGCAGATATTATGAGTACGTATTGCTTTCATTCTTTTATATTATACTTTTGTGCATTGTTAAATGATTTTACATGTGTGTCATTTCTGTCTGTATAAATCAATTATGGCTTATGTTCTCTTTTTTATTTTTAATACATTATTACCATTCAGATATGTCTCTCATTTTGTATCGTGTGCTGTATCTTTGAATTTTTTGCAATTCTTTGTGTTCTTTTATGTAAGATCTTTTATTTATGTTCCATAATTTATGAAGCTGTTGGTAACAACTTTATTTAATTAATGAGCTCTTCTTTATAGTCAACATATTTTGTTGTGTAATGTGGTTAGTTATTAAATTGTAAACCTACACACAAACCTCACACTGAGTTGTGTAGAGAAACAATATATAAACAAATATCGATGAAGAATTATGACAACTACAAAAGGGTAATAACTAAATCACTACCGATTCGGAACACAAAGTTTTTTATGGGTAAAAACGTACAAGTTTTACCCATAAAAAACTTTTTTTTTTCAGAGCCTCTGAAGAAGCTTTCTAAAAGCGAAAACTGGTTCAGGCTATAAGGCAAAACTTTTACGTTTTTACCCATAACAAAACTTTGTGTTTTGAGTCAGTAGTGATTTAATTATATTTAGTTAAATTAACGGACATGTCATGGACAACGAAATCCAAGGGTAATAAGTTTTTATACTATAAAAGGTAACTGATGGGAATGATTTGTTGTCTTTTTATGCTTTTCTAAGTTAAAAAGAATTGCAGTTTTTCTATGGCAGTGTTACATTTTTGTTGTATTTGTATTTTACATGTAATGTTCTTGTTATTTTTTTTTTAGATTCAGTAAATCAGTCGGGCCCTAATGTAAAAATTTACATGCCTCCTGAGAGGGACACACCATCACTAGTCAGAAAAGATGAAAGAGATGATGATTTTATACCTATATCTATGGACAAACCATCTGGATTAGATTTGGATGATTTTCTCCCAGTTAGTGTATGTATTGACTTGTATTTATTAGTGACAGTATATGATATGCACTGCTAATATTTACACTGTTAGTAATTCTGTTAATAAACTGTTATGTACACTGTACTTTGTATTCTGTTAATAATTTTAACAGAGTATATAAACTTACTTTATGAACTTACTTTGGTTATCACTTCCCCAAACGTTTCAACATGATGTATGTCTTCTTCAGTGGGAGTTAATACTGAATGTCATAAACAGAGTAATGGTTATGGACTATAGGTGTGTGTGGTGGGGGTTGATGGTGGGAGGGAATTGGCGCTGGGGTGCAAATTGTGTGTTTGGATCAGTGTATCGAATAGTGTATGTGATTTATAATGTAATTGTTCATTTAATATGTTGTTTGGTTGTAGTGCATGATATCTGTATATTTCAGATTGTTCTGTTGTGTTTAGTTTTCTACTTTTAGGTAAGTAGTGTAGTATTTCCATGTTGTGTTCTATGTTTGTGTAACTGTGGTTTTCGTTTTGTAAATGTGTGGCAAATGTGGAATGTATATAGTTTGTGGTGAGGGCTTTTAAATGTTCTGAAAATCTGGAGGAAAAAGATCTTCCCGTCTGGCCGATGTAGAATTGGTGACAATCATTACAATTTAATTTATAAACCCCTGTTTTACTGTATATGTCTGTGTCTTTGTTAGTATTATTTATGTGTTTCCTGATGGTGTTGTTGGTTCTGTAAGCTACTTTATAATTGTGTTTCCTAAATGTGTTAGCAATTTTGTGTGTATTGGAATTGTAGTATGTAAGTGTGATGTATTTACTGGGTTGTGTGCTGTTGGTCTGATGTGTTTTACTTTTTGTGTTTAGGATGCGTTTGTGTAGTTTGTTTATTAAATCAGGGTTGTATCCATTTTTGACTGCTATATATTTGATTGTGTTTAATTCTTCTTGGTAGTCATGTGTGTTTAGGGGTATTGAAGTGAGCCTGTGGAGTATATAATTACTGAACTAATTTGGATGACATTGTTAGTAATTTGTAGCAGTTAGTATATTATTTCCATTCCACTTCTTGTATCACTACAGCCCAGGATGAGTTATGGCTTCTGTACAATTTTCTTCCAATGTGAATTTCTTCCAATTCTTCACCTCCTTCACTCTCAAGTTATTCTCTACAGCATCTGTCCACCACTTCCTGTATCTTCCTTGACTTCTCTTTTCAAATTGTTTTCAATTTAAAATCTTTATCATGTGTGATTGGCAGTCTTGTGCTTGACCTAACCTTGTCAATTGTTGACCATTAATCAGTCATATGATGTCTTCATTCCCTTGATCTGCCTCAGTAATAATTTACTTATTATCAGTACAGTTCATTAAATACATTATTTTGTAGTGTACGTGTTATCAGTACAGTTCATTAAATACGTTATTTTGTAGTGTATGTGTACACATTAACTATTGTGTATTGTATGTTACAGAGGTCACTATATCTACAACAAACATTCCCAGACATGTCTGAGTCTGAAGTGATATCTTCAGTAACACGTGGTCATGATTCCATGATGACAGTTCTGAAGAGCAGAGAAAGGAGTCTGCAGATAATTTACTCATTATGGCATCATAAAGATTTAAAGGTAATTTTTCTTTTAAATGCTGAAATTGTAATTTAAATAATTTGAATATTAATGTTTACATATACTATAAGTCTAGTTATATTCAGTTTTTGGATATGTAGGAATGATATTGTTGTTTTCATTAGCAGTCATATTTTAATGAGAAGTGGGAATATGAGTTTTTTGTAATTAAGTTAATCACTTTGATGTAGTTTTGTTGTCATTGCTTTTATGAATATTTTATAACACATGTAATTCGCTTAGTAATAATTTTGAACAATACAGAAAATTGTAAGAGACTTAGCAAATATGGTGTATCAGAACTTTTTTGTAGAAATGGACTGTCATATTTTGTAAAATTTTGTTTATTAAAGAGTTGTTTCATTTTTAACATGGCGACTAAATTTTTGTGTTATAGACTATTATATTGTTAAAGTATTTTGTTTTGAAATAACAAGTTTTTATAAATTACATATTTTAACATCAGTGAGTGTGTAGTTTCCTCACAGTAACAAGTGATGGGAAGTAAAATATGAATTTGAGATCTAATTATACCTGATTGTAGAATTCGTATAAGTTTTTAAACATCCATGAATAATGTTTATGTTATGTTTATCAGTCTATTGTTTCTTCGTGTAAGTACCTTGAGCGAGAATCTATTTAGCCAGTTTCAGAAAGATATCAGATGCATTACACTAAACATTATGAATCAGAATGTAACAGTACAGAATTGCTTGTACCAGAATAATGGTATGTAGGGGTATTTTTATTGTAAATCGTATTAGAATCATAAAGTTTAGCCAGGGCAAAGTTAGTTTGCACAAGTCCCAATAATACGCAGATTCACCAGAGGGGAGCCGATCCAAGGTCAGCGGCGTACGAGCAAAGTTAAACAACGGTAATGGCAGTTTTAGGCGCTACAAATTGACAATACTGACTTTCTATTGGTCCACTGTAACAAGTCGTCACTAAAAACAATGACGATATAAAAACCATTACGTATTAAACCGGGCGTTAGCGAAAAGAACAATGAACAATGACGTCAGACACAACCAATTTGCATAATAATTGTGTCTGCTTCCGCCCTGTTCAGCAACAGCAGTTACCCGAGCACATAGGCTCGCCACAGTGCAGTGGGCAAAATTTTGCCAAATATGTAATATTTACTAAACAACATGCAATAGTTATTATCAAAATTTAACAGTAACTACACTCGAGTCAGTGAATAATTTCAAATAGAGTCAGTGGACAAAACAGCACGAAATTCGGCCGACCACCTGCCAGATCGCCATGGAGAGGAGTCTACACCACATCAATTACAGGAAAGCCCCTATTCAAATTATTTTCTAAATTCAGAATTTTATTTAATGAGCTCAAAACATATTTTAACAAACATGTGTAAAATTGCAGTAAAAGAGAGAGAGAGAGAGTGAGAGAGTGTGTTTTGTTGATCAACTTAAATATAACCTGAGGCGTTGGTTTGTGAAGGATATGAATCATTAGTGTCATTAAAATATAAAGAAAACAAGAAATTTCTTAAATGCTAGTAGTAACGAAACTGAAAGAAATAATGGTAATCAAATAAGAAAATCTATGTACGTAACCTTGAACAGAGGTCAAGTGCGGAATGACATCGCCGCCATTTTGAAATTCTAAAATTACTAATAAATATCTATGTATCAAGCTACAACAAAATTTACTAAATACAATCAAGTTCGTTATACTAATGTGGTGTACCTCATTATTTCAGTACCCAACAACCTCTGCCTCTGTCTGCTTAACGAAACTCTGGACCCAAAGCCTAATGCATGTAAATGAGCTGAGCACGTGTTATTCCGGTTATACGATTTATTATGCAAATTACATAAATTTTGACAATTCCATATTCATTATTAATAATTATTTATGTTACATATATGCGTAACTTAACAGATTGCGCCCAGAACAGGGACATTATGTGTAAAGTAACAGATGGCAGCCCAAACTTGGACTTTATATATAAATAAAAATATATGAATGAGCAGAAAAGCAGAGGTTAGACGGGTAGTGAAATATACGAAAAAATAGAGGTTACGTGTATAGGTTATGTATGGTATGAGTAGAGTATAACACAACAACTAAATAAATTTATTATTGTTAATATAAAAAAAAAAAGAAAGGCAAACAGTAATGAGATGAGTAGAACAGAATCAGAAATGATGGGTGATAGTATTCATTCAACATCAGACCCAACAAAAAGAGTTGAGGAAAATCACATAATAAGAATGATGAAACTGCTTTTCAATGAGCAGAGCGTCAAATTTGATCAATTCGATGTACAATTGAGTGATATCAAAAAAGAAATTAAAAACAGAGTTGTAGATTTGATGAAAGATTAAATGAAATAGGTACAAAGTTAGGAAAAATAGAATTAGAAAAGAAGAAATTAGAATTAAACAAATTTGAATTGAACAAAGATGACAAGGTAAGTGGGGTAGAAAATTATGATAAAATAGATGAAAATATAGTAATAGGTGATAATAGTGTGGAGGTTGGTAGTATAGATGAAATTTTATGGGGAATAGAATATAATAATAAGGGAATGATAGTGTGTTTTGAAGGTTTAAAGAGTGGGTGTAAAGAGAGATATATTGAGAGAGAGAAGTGTTATTTGGAGAGTTATTATGAGAGATATTTTAAAAGAGAGAGATGTTGTGAAAGTGAGAGATATTGTGAGAGAAAGAGGGAGGTAGAAATTTTTAAGATAAGCAGAGATTATGAAGAGTTTATGGGAAGGTTAGGAGTAGAGATGATGTATAATAAATATAATAAGTACTTACCTTGGGTTGAAGCTGATATAGCAGCAGTGGGAGATGATGTTGATAAAGATGACTTTGTAACTTACCTGATTGTAACAGACTATACCAAAGGCAACATGACCATACTCGATCGTGACAAATTATATGAGATAGTAATATGGAATAAGCATATTAATTTAAATAGTATTGTGGAAATATATGAAGAATTAGATAAGTATTATATTGATAGTAATAATATAAAAGATCTAATATTAAACCATGTATATAGTTTTAAGGTTTGATTATTATTTGACGATGGAGGGTAGACCTTTTATTGTGTTATGAACATTTAATTATGGGGACAGTGTTTTTCAGGATGGACTGTTTATGACTGATTTATGGTAAATGATATAATGGTAATGTGGATTGTATATTTTTGTGTATATTAATGTCAATGTATTTGTGTATTTTTGTTGTTGTGTATTTTGTGTATTTTTTTTATGTAAACATGTATTGTAGAATTTTAAATAACTGAAGAAAGTTAAATGATATTATGAGATTCAGATTCTAATGGTTAGTAGATGATTATATATTTGGATATGGAGAGGTATTGTTGTTAGTAGATAAGTGATGAATTTTCTAGTGGTATATTAAGGTGAAATGTTGTAAAGAGTTTGGGGATAGTGATAAATAAGGGCATTGGAGTTAGTTAAATAAAGTTATTGGGAGTTAGGGAGAATAAAGAGTTGAGATGCTGATAATATATAAAGAGGTGTTAGATATTTTAGGGACACAGTGGTTAGTGATTATATGTAGAGGTGAGTAATGTGGATGGTAATTTTATAGTTGTTGATGGTGATATTTTGTAGTAAGGATCCGGTGTTAAGGAGTGATCAACGAGCGACGTGGCAATGGACCAGCGTGCAGCGTTGTGGCAGGCGGAGCAATTTTGGGTTAGAGTGTTTGCCGATATTGGTGGAGGGCAAATGGTTATGAATGGATATGGCCAGTTAAGTAACATACATCCTTATATAAAAAACAAAATGAGCGGTGCCAGAGGTTTTAAATGGGATTTGTGAAGGGGGTTATTATAGAGATATTGGTGTCATAATATGTTAACGGTTAGAAGCGGTTGTTAGTAGAAAAAAGGTGAGTAAGGTTAGGTTGACAAATGCCAAAATAAGAGATAGAAAATAGTGAATAATAGAGAGTCACCCAAACTAGACAAGGATTGAGGAAAGGGTTAGAAAAGGGAAAATTCATGGTAGAAAGGTAACGTAACAGAGGGATTGATGATAAATTTGAAATTGTTTTGTAGAATCTGGTGATATAATAAAAGTTTAAAAGAGTTGATAATAGTAAAAATGTTATAAAGTTCTGCTGCAAGTTGTGTAAGTATGATGAATTAAGTAATGTGAATTGTTCAATGTTAGTGTTTAATGTTTTATGATGTACTATGTTTTATTATGTTGATGATAGTGTGTGTGGTTAGAAGACTACTATAAAAGTAGTGACTATAATGATATTAAATTTTATGTTAGAGTAACAAGTCTCTGAGAAGTGATTCTGTTAAAAAAGGGGTAAAATTAAAGTAAAGAAATGAGTAAAGAAATTTAGATAGTTTTGAAGTACTGCCATGATAGTTAAATATAATGAAGTTATTTGAAGTAAAGAATAAAAAATAATAGTTGTTGTTTGAAAGTTAAATGTTGTTTTGTGTTAGTATAAGGGTATAATTTTTTATGATGAGAGAGGCAATTTGATATTGACTGGAGTCAGAGAACATGATAAAATATCTAGGAGTGTTGAAAAGGAGAAGGATGATCTATCTTAAATCTTGTTATAATTTTGAGTTATTTGGAGTTTTATAAATAAATAAAACCAACGCCTCAAATCACAAACCAATGCATCTAAGAGGAAACATATCAGTTGCGGATATGTAGATGAACAAGGCCACTATTTTAACAGTTTGTATTGAATGTTTCAGAGTTTTTATGGTGTTGTGACCGCGGTCCTGCGCTGGCCAGAGCGTCAGAACAGGAGCGTGCAGTGCCTCATGGCCTTATGGTGTAGGGATCTCTCAGGAGAAGTCCAGTAAGGTCAGACGGGTACGATCGACACTATAGGACCAAGGGTAAGTGATTGAGATTTTCTTTTTATTAACACTACAGGGGGTTGTGGCACATATCTGAGCTGATCCTTTTAGAAGAGTTTGAATGAGTCAATGAAAGTTTTTGTGTCTCGACACCAAACCTTTCATTGAGGGGGTTTTGTAACAGTACAGAATTGCTTGTACCAGAATAATGGTATGTAGGGGTATTTTTATTGTAAATCTTATTAGAATCATAAAGTTTAGCCAGGGCAAAGTTAGTTTGCACAAGTCCCAATAATACGCAGATTCACCAGAGGGGAGCCGATCCAAGGTCAGCGGCGTACGAGCAAAGTTAAACAACGGTAATGGCAGTTTTAGGCGCTACAAATTGACAATACTGACTTTCTATTGGTCCACTGTAACAAGTCGTCACTAAAAACAATGACGATATAAAAACCATTACGTATTAAACCGGGCGTTAGCGAAAAGAACAATGAACAATGACGTCAGACACAACCAATTTGCATAATAATTGTGTCTGCTTCCGCCCAGTTCAGCAACAGCAGTTACCCGAGCACATAGGCTCGCCACAGTGCAGTGGGCAAAATTTTGCCAAATATGTAATATTTACTAAACAACATGCAATAGTTATTATCAAAATTTAACAGTAACTACACTCGAGTCAGTGAATAATTTAAAAATGAATTTCAAATAGAGTCAGTGGACAAAACAGCACGAAATTCGGCCGACCACCTGCCAGATCGCCATGGAGAGGAGTCTACACCACATCAATTACAGGAAAGCCCCTATTCAAATTATTTTCTAAATTCAGAATTTTATTTAATGAGCTCAAAACATATTTTAACAAACATGTGTAAAATTGCAGTAAAAGAGAGAGAGAGAGAGTGAGAGAGTGTGTTTTGTTGATCAACTTAAATATAACCTGAGGCGTTGGTTTGTGAAGGATATGAATCATTAGTGTCATTAAAATATAAAGAAAACAAGAAATTTCTTAAATGCTAGTAGTAACGAAACTGAAAGAAATAATGGTAATCAAATTAGAAAATCTATGTACGTAACCTTGAACAGAGGTCAAGTGCGGAATGACATCGCCGCCATTTTGAAATTCTAAAATTACTAATAAATATCTATGTATCAAGCTACAACAAAATTTACTAAATACAATCAAGTTCGTTATACTAATGTGGTGTACCTCATTATTTCAGTACCCAACAACCTCTGCCTCTGTCTGCTTAACGAAACTCTGGACCCAAAGCCTAATGCATGTAAATGAGCTGAGCACGTGTTATTCCGGTTATACGATTTATTATGCAAATTACATAAATTTTGACAATTCCATATTCATTATTAATAATTATTTATGTTACATATATGCGTAACTTAACAGATTGCGCCCAGAACAGGGACATTATGCGTAAAGTAACAGATGGCAGCCCAAACTTGGACTTTATATATAAATAAAAATATATGAATGAGCAGAAAAGCAGAGGTTAGACGGGTAGTGAAATATACGAAAAAATAGAGGTTATGTGTATAGGTTATGTATGGTATGAGTAGAGTATAACACAACAACTAAATAAATTTATTATTGTTAATATAAAAAAAAAAGAAAGGCAAACAGTAATGAGACGAGTAGAACAGAATCAGAAATGATGGGTGATAGTATTCATTCAACATCAGACCCAACAAAAAGAGTTGAGGAAAATGACATAATAAGAATGATGAAACTGCTTTTCAATGAGCAGAGCATCTGATTAGTCCCGGTCCAAGTGGACCGAAACTGTTGAATGAAATAATGTTCCACAAGCGTGGACAGGAAGTGTTAATTAATTGGGCCCGAGTGGGCTAAATGTATTCTTCTTGAATTAAATGTTCTGTTGGCTCGTCTTCCATAGTGATTGAGATGATGTGTAAAATGAATTAATACTGCATTAAGAAATAACAAGAAGTGGACTGTATACGAATAATTTTAATACTTTGAATAGTTACATTACAGCTGTAAATTGAGTAAGGCTGGCTAATACTGCATGTTACGAATTAGTATGAATTTAGCTAATCATGAAGAGGGCTTAGTCGGCCATAATCGAGAATACAAAGGCCTAAAGCCTACATTTAATGTCGACACTAATTGACAGCGACGGATTCGGCGAATCGAACGCCGAGGAAGCTAGCTATTCACTGTGCGAGGTACAACTACGTGAAAATTGATGCGCGATATAAATCAGATTAGCCAACCTAGAAAATAAAATCATTGCGCTACCGTCCAGCGTCAAATTTGATCAATTCGATGTACAATTGAGTGATATCAAAAAAGAAATTAAAAACAGAGTTGTAGATTTGATGAAAGATTAAATGAAATAGGTACAAAGTTAGGAAAAATAGAATTAGAAAAGAAGAAATTAGAATTAAACAAATTTGAATTGAACAAAGATGATAAGGTAAGTGGGGTAGAAAATTACGATAAAATAGATGAAAATGTAGTAATAGGTGATAATAGTGTGGAGGTTGGTAGTATAGATGAAATTTTATGGGGAATAGAATATAATAATAAGGGAATGATAGTGTGTTTTGAAGGTTTAAAGAGTGGGTGTAAAGAGAGATATATTGAGAGAGAGAAGTGTTATTGGGAGAGTTATTTTGAGAGATATTTTAAAAGAGAGAGATGTTGTGAAAGTGAGAGATATTGTGAGAGAAAGAGGGAGGTAGAAATTTTTAAGATAAGCAGAGATTATGAAGAGTTTATGGGAAGGTTAGGAGTAGAGATGATGTATAATAAATATAATAAGTACTTACCTTGGGTTGAAGCTGATATAGCAGCAGTGGGAGATGATGTTGATAAAGATGACTTTGTAACTTACCTGATTGTAACAGACTATACCAAAGGCGACATGACCATACTCGATCGTGACAAATTATATGAGATAGTAATATGGAATAAGCATATTAATTTAAATAGTATTGTGGAAATATATGAAGAATTAGATAAGTATTATATTGATAGTAATAATATAAAAGATCTAATATTAAACCATGTATATAGTTTTAAGGTTTGATTATTATTTGACGATGGAGGGTAGACCTTTTATTGTGTTATGAACATTTAATTATGTGGACAGTGTTTTTCAGGATGGACTGTTTATGACTGATTTATGGTAAATGATATAATGGTAATGTGGATTGTATATTTTTGTGTATATTAATGTCAATGTATTTGTGTATTTTTGTTGTTGTGTATTTTGTGTATTTTTTTTATGTAAACATGTATTGTAGAATTTTAAATAACTGAAGAAAGTTAAATGATATTATGAGATTCAGATTCTAATGGTTAGTAGATGATTATATATTTGGATATGGAGAGGTATTGTTGTTAGTAGATAAGTGATGAATTTTCTAGTGGTATATTAAGGTGAAATGTTGTAAAGAGTTTGGGGATAGTGATAAATAAGGGCATTGGAGTTAGTTAAATAAAGTTATTGGGAGTTAGGGAAAATAAATAGTTGAGATGCTGAAAATATATAAAGAGATGTTAGATATTTTAGGGACACTGTGGTTAGTGATTATATGTAGAGGTGAGTAATGTGGATGGTAATTTTATAGTTGTTGATGGTGATATTTTGTAGTAAGGATCCGGTGTTAAGGAGTGATCAACGAGCGACGTGGCAATGGACCAGCGTGCAGCGTTGTGGCAGGCGGAGCAATTTTGGGTTAGAGTGTTTGCCGATATTGGTGGAGGGCAAATGGTTATGAATGGATATGGCCAGTTAAGTAACATACATCCTTATATAAAAAACAAAATGAGCGGTGCCAGAGGTTTTAAATGGGATTTGTGAAGGGGGTTATTATAGAGATATTGGTGTCATAATATGTTAACGGTTAGAAGCGGTTGTTAGTAGAAAAAAGGTGAGTAAGGTTAGGTTGACAAATGCCAAAATAAGAGATAGAAAATAGTGAATAATAGAGAGTCACCCAAACTAGACAAGGATTGAGGAAAGGGTTAGAAAAGGGAAAATTCATGGTAGAAAGGTAACGTAACAGAGGGATTGATGATAAATTTGAAATTGTTTTGTAGAATCTGGTGATATAATAAAAGTTTAAAAGAGTTGATAATAGTAAAAATGTTATAAAGTTCTGCTGCAAGTTGTGTAAGTATGATGAATTAAGTAATGTGAATTGTTCAATGTTAGTGTTTAATGTTTTATGATGTACTATGTTTTATTATGTTGATGATAGTGTGTGTGGTTAGAAGACTACTATAAAAGTAGTGACTATAATGATATTAAATTTTATGTTAGAGTAACAAGTCTCTGAGAAGTGATTCTGTTAAAAAAGGGGTAAAATTAAAGTAAAGAAATGAGTAAAGAAATTTAGATAGTTTTGAAGTACTGCCATGATAGTTAAATATAATGAAGTTATTTGAAGTAAAGAATAAAAAATAATAGTTGTTGTTTGAAAGTTAAATGTTGTTTTGTGTTAGTATAAGGGTATAATTTTTTATGATGAGAGAGGCAATTTGATATTGACTGGAGTCAGAGAACATGATAAAATATCTAGGAGTGTTGAAAAGGAGAAGGATGATCTATCTTAAATCTTGTTATAATTTTGAGTTATTTGGAGTTTTATAAATAAATAAAACCAACGCCTCAAATCACAAACCAATGCATCTAAGAGGAAACATATCAGTTGCGGATATGTAGATGAACAAGGCCACTATTTTAACAGTTTGTATTGAATGTTTCAGAGTTTTTATGGTGTTGTGACCGCGGTCCTGCGCTGGCCAGAGCGTCAGAACAGGAGCGTGCAGTGCCTCATGGCCTTATGGTGTAGGGATCTCTCAGGAGAAGTCCAGTAAGGTCAGACGGGTACGATCGACACTATAGGACCAAGGGTAAGTGATTGAGATTTTCTTTTTATTAACACTACAGGGGGTTGTGGCACATATCTGAGCTGATCCTTTTAGAAGAGTTTGAATGAGTCAATGAAAGTTTTTGTGTCTCGACACCAAACCTTTCATTGAGGGGGTTTTGTAACAGTACAGAATTGCTTGTACCAGAATAATGGTATGTAGGGGTATTTTTATTGTAAATCTTATTAGAATCATAAAGTTTAGCCAGGGCAAAGTTAGTTTGCACAAGTCCCAATAATACGCAGATTCACCAGAGGGGAGCCGATCCAAGGTCAGCGGCGTACGAGCAAAGTTAAACAACGGTAATGGCAGTTTTAGGCGCTACAAATTGACAATACTGACTTTCTATTGGTCCACTGTAACAAGTCGTCACTAAAAACAATGACGATATAAAAACCATTACGTATTAAACCGGGCGTTAGCGAAAAGAACAATGAACAATGACGTCAGACACAACCAATTTGCATAATAATTGTGTCTGCTTCCGCCCAGTTCAGCAACAGCAGTTACCCGAGCACATAGGCTCGCCACAGTGCAGTGGGCAAAATTTTGCCAAATATGTAATATTTACTAAACAACATGCAATAGTTATTATCAAAATTTAACAGTAACTACACTCGAGTCAGTGAATAATTTAAAAATGAATTTCAAATAGAGTCAGTGGACAAAACAGCACGAAATTCGGCCGACCACCTGCCAGATCGCCATGGAGAGGAGTCTACACCACATCAATTACAGGAAAGCCCCTATTCAAATTATTTTCTAAATTCAGAATTTTATTTAATGAGCTCAAAACATATTTTAACAAACATGTGTAAAATTGCAGTAAAAGAGAGAGAGAGAGAGTGAGAGAGTGTGTTTTGTTGATCAACTTAAATATAACCTGAGGCGTTGGTTTGTGAAGGATATGAATCATTAGTGTCATTAAAATATAAAGAAAACAAGAAATTTCTTAAATGCTAGTAGTAACGAAACTGAAAGAAATAATGGTAATCAAATAAGAAAATCTATGTACGTAACCTTGAACAGAGGTCAAGTGCGGAATGACATCGCCGCCATTTTGAAATTCTAAAATTACTAATAAATATCTATGTATCAAGCTACAACAAAATTTACTAAATACAATCAAGTTCGTTATACTAATGTGGTGTACCTCATTATTTCAGTACCCAACAACCTCTGCCTCTGTCTGCTTAACGAAACTCTGGACCCAAAGCCTAATGCATGTAAATGAGCTGAGCACGTGTTATTCCGGTTATACGATTTATTATGCAAATTACATAAATTTTGACAATTCCATATTCATTATTAATAATTATTTATGTTACATATATGCGTAACTTAACAGATTGCGCCCAGAACAGGGACATTATGCGTAAAGTAACAGATGGCAGCCCAAACTTGGACTTTATATATAAATAAAAATATATGAATGAGCAGAAAAGCAGAGGTTAGACGGGTAGTGAAATATACGAAAAAATAGAGGTTATGTGTATAGGTTATGTATGGTATGAGTAGAGTATAACACAACAACTAAATAAATTTATTATTGTTAATATAAAAAAAAAAGAAAGGCAAACAGTAATGAGACGAGTAGAACAGAATCAGAAATGATGGGTGATAGTATTCATTCAACATCAGACCCAACAAAAAGAGTTGAGGAAAATGACATAATAAGAATGATGAAACTGCTTTTCAATGAGCAGAGCATCTGATTAGTCCCGGTCCAAGTGGACCGAAACTGTTGAATGAAATAATGTTCCACAAGCGTGGACAGGAAGTGTTAATTAATTGGGCCCGAGTGGGCTAAATGTATTCTTCTTGAATTAAATGTTCTGTTGGCTCGTCTTCCATAGTGATTGAGATGATGTGTAAAATGAATTAATACTGCATTAAGAAATAACAAGAAGTGGACTGTATACGAATAATTTTAATACTTTGAATAGTTACATTACAGCTGTAAATTGAGTAAGGCTGGCTAATACTGCATGTTACGAATTAGTATGAATTTAGCTAATCATGAAGAGGGCTTAGTCGGCCATAATCGAGAATACAAAGGCCTAAAGCCTACATTTAATGTCGACACTAATTGACAGCGACGGATTCGGCGAATCGAACGCCGAGGAAGCTAGCTATTCACTGTGCGAGGTACAACTACGTGAAAATTGATGCGCGATATAAATCAGATTAGCCAACCTAGAAAATAAAATCATTGCGCTACCGTCCAGCGTCAAATTTGATCAATTCGATGTACAATTGAGTGATATCAAAAAAGAAATTAAAAACAGAGTTGTAGATTTGATGAAAGATTAAATGAAATAGGTACAAAGTTAGGAAAAATAGAATTAGAAAAGAAGAAATTAGAATTAAACAAATTTGAATTGAACAAAGATGATAAGGTAAGTGGGGTAGAAAATTACGATAAAATAGATGAAAATGTAGTAATAGGTGATAATAGTGTGGAGGTTGGTAGTATAGATGAAATTTTATGGGGAATAGAATATAATAATAAGGGAATGATAGTGTGTTTTGAAGGTTTAAAGAGTGGGTGTAAAGAGAGATATATTGAGAGAGAGAAGTGTTATTGGGAGAGTTATTATGAGAGATATTTTAAAAGAGAGAGATGTTGTGAAAGTGAGAGATATTGTGAGAGAAAGAGGGAGGTAGAAATTTTTAAGATAAGCAGAGATTATGAAGAGTTTATGGGAAGGTTAGGAGTAGAGATGATGTATAATAAATATAATAAGTACTTACCTTGGGTTGAAGCTGATATAGCAGCAGTGGGAGATGATGTTGATAAAGATGACTTTGTAACTTACCTGATTGTAACAGACTATACCAAAGGCGACATGACCATACTCGATCGTGACAAATTATATGAGATAGTAATATGGAATAAGCATATTAATTTAAATAGTATTGTGGAAATATATGAAGAATTAGATAAGTATTATATTGATAGTAATAATATAAAAGATCTAATATTAAACCATGTATATAGTTTTAAGGTTTGATTATTATTTGACGATGGAGGGTAGACCTTTTATTGTGTTATGAACATTTAATTATGTGGACAGTGTTTTTCAGGATGGACTGTTTATGACTGATTTATGGTAAATGATATAATGGTAATGTGGATTGTATATTTTTGTGTATATTAATGTCAATGTATTTGTGTATTTTTGTTGTTGTGTATTTTGTGTATTTTTTTTATGTAAACATGTATTGTAGAATTTTAAATAACTGAAGAAAGTTAAATGATATTATGAGATTCAGATTCTAATGGTTAGTAGATGATTATATATTTGGATATGGAGAGGTATTGTTGTTAGTAGATAAGTGATGAATTTTCTAGTGGTATATTAAGGTGAAATGTTGTAAAGAGTTTGGGGATAGTGATAAATAAGGGCATTGGAGTTAGTTAAATAAAGTTATTGGGAGTTAGGGAAAATAAATAGTTGAGATGCTGAAAATATATAAAGAGATGTTAGATATTTTAGGGACACTGTGGTTAGTGATTATATGTAGAGGTGAGTAATGTGGATGGTAATTTTATAGTTGTTGATGGTGATATTTTGTAGTAAGGATCCGGTGTTAAGGAGTGATCAACGAGCGACGTGGCAATGGACCAGCGTGCAGCGTTGTGGCAGGCGGAGCAATTTTGGGTTAGAGTGTTTGCTGATATTGGTGGAGGGCAAATGGTTATGAATGGATATGGCCAGTTAAGTAACATACATCCTTATATAAAAAACAAAATGAGCGGTGCCAGAGGTTTTAAATGGGATTTGTGAAGGGGGTTATTATAGAGATATTGGTGTCATAATATGTTAACGGTTAGAAGCGGTTGTTAGTAGAAAAAAGGTGAGTAAGGTTAGGTTGACAAATGCCAAAATAAGAGATAGAAAATAGTGAATAATAGAGAGTCACCCAAACTAGACAAGGATTGAGGAAAGGGTTAGAAAAGGGAAAATTCATGGTAGAAAGGTAACGTAACAGAGGGATTGATGATAAATTTGAAATTGTTTTGTAGAATCTGGTGATATAATAAAAGTTGAAAAGAGTTGATAATAGTAAAAATGTTATAAAGTTCTGCTGCAAGTTGTGTAAGTATGATGAATTAAGTAATGTGAATTGTTCAATGTTAGTGTTTAATGTTTTATGATGTACAGTGTTTTATTATGTTGATGATAGTGTGTGTGGTTAGGAGACTACTATAAAAGTAGTGACTATAATGATATTAAATTTTATGTTAGAGTAACAAGTCTCTGAGAAGTGATTCTGTTAAAAAAGGGGTAAAATTAAAGTAAAGAAATGAGTAAAGAAATTTAGATAGTTTTGAAGTACTGCCATGATAGTTAAATATAATGAAGTTATTTGAAGTAAATGAATAAAAAATAATAGTTGTTGTTTGAAAGTTAAAAGTTGTTTTGTGTTAGTATAAGGGTATAATTTTTTATGATGAGAGAGGCAATTTGATATTGACTGGAGTCAGAGAACTTGATAAAATATCTAGGAGTGTTGAAAAGGAGAAGGATGATCTATCTTAAATCTTGTTATAATTTTGAGTTATTTGGAGTTTTATAAATAAATAAAACCAACGCCTCAAATCACAAACCAATGCATCTAAGAGGAAACATATCAGTTGCGGATATGTAGATGAACAAGGCCACTATTTTAACAGTTTGTATTGAATGTTTCAGAGTTTTTATGGTGTTGTGACCGCGGTCCTGCGCTGGCCAGAGCGTCAGAACAGGAGCGTGCAGTGCCTCATGGCCTTATGGTGTAGGGATCTCTCAGGAGAAGTCCAGTAAGGTCAGACGGGTACGATCGACACTATAGGACCAAGGGTAAGTGATTGAGATTTTCTTTTTATTAACACTACAGGGGGTTGTGGCACATATCTGAGCTGATCCTTTTAGAAGAGTTTGAATGAGTCAATGAAAGTTTTTGTGTCTCGACACCAAACCTTTCATTGAGGGGGTTTTGTAACAGTACAGAATTGCTTGTACCAGAATAATGGTATGTAGGGGTATTTTTATTGTAAATCTTATTAGAATCATAAAGTTTAGCCAGGGCAAAGTTAGTTTGCACAAGTCCCAATAATACGCAGATTCACCAGAGGGGAGCCGATCCAAGGTCAGCGGCGTACGAGCAAAGTTAAACAACGGTAATGGCAGTTTTAGGCGCTACAAATTGACAATACTGACTTTCTATTGGTCCACTGTAACAAGTCGTCACTAAAAACAATGACGATATAAAAACCATTACGTATTAAACCGGGCGTTAGCGAAAAGAACAATGAACAATGACGTCAGACACAACCAATTTGCATAATAATTGTGTCTGCTTCCGCCCAGTTCAGCAACAGCAGTTACCCGAGCACATAGGCTCGCCACAGTGCAGTGGGCAAAATTTTGCCAAATATGTAATATTTACTAAACAACATGCAATAGTTATTATCAAAATTTAACAGTAACTACACTCGAGTCAGTGAATAATTTAAAAATGAATTTCAAATAGAGTCAGTGGACAAAACAGCACGAAATTCGGCCGACCACCTGCCAGATCGCCATGGAGAGGAGTCTACACCACATCAATTACAGGAAAGCCCCTATTCAAATTATTTTCTAAATTCAGAATTTTATTTAATGAGCTCAAAACATATTTTAACAAACATGTGTAAAATTGCAGTAAAAGAGAGAGAGAGAGAGTGAGAGAGTGTGTTTTGTTGATCAACTTAAATATAACCTGAGGCGTTGGTTTGTGAAGGATATGAATCATTAGTGTCATTAAAATATAAAGAAAACAAGAAATTTCTTAAATGCTAGTAGTAACGAAACTGAAAGAAATAATGGTAATCAAATAAGAAAATCTATGTACGTAACCTTGAACAGAGGTCAAGTGCGGAATGACATCGCCGCCATTTTGAAATTCTAAAATTACTAATAAATATCTATGTATCAAGCTACAACAAAATTTACTAAATACAATCAAGTTCGTTATACTAATGTGGTGTACCTCATTATTTCAGTACCCAACAACCTCTGCCTCTGTCTGCTTAACGAAACTCTGGACCCAAAGCCTAATGCATGTAAATGAGCTGAGCACGTGTTATTCCGGTTATACGATTTATTATGCAAATTACATAAATTTTGACAATTCCATATTCATTATTAATAATTATTTATGTTACATATATGCGTAACTTAACAGATTGCGCCCAGAACAGGGACATTATGCGTAAAGTAACAGATGGCAGCCCAAACTTGGACTTTATATATAAATAAAAATATATGAATGAGCAGAAAAGCAGAGGTTAGACGGGTAGTGAAATATACGAAAAAATAGAGGTTATGTGTATAGGTTATGTATGGTATGAGTAGAGTATAACACAACAACTAAATAAATTTATTATTGTTAATATAAAAAAAAAAGAAAGGCAAACAGTAATGAGACGAGTAGAACAGAATCAGAAATGATGGGTGATAGTATTCATTCAACATCAGACCCAACAAAAAGAGTTGAGGAAAATGACATAATAAGAATGATGAAACTGCTTTTCAATGAGCAGAGCATCTGATTAGTCCCGGTCCAAGTGGACCGAAACTGTTGAATGAAATAATGTTCCACAAGCGTGGACAGGAAGTGTTAATTAATTGGGCCCGAGTGGGCTAAATGTATTCTTCTTGAATTAAATGTTCTGTTGGCTCGTCTTCCATAGTGATTGAGATGATGTGTAAAATGAATTAATACTGCATTAAGAAATAACAAGAAGTGGACTGTATACGAATAATTTTAATACTTTGAATAGTTACATTACAGCTGTAAATTGAGTAAGGCTGGCTAATACTGCATGTTACGAATTAGTATGAATTTAGCTAATCATGAAGAGGGCTTAGTCGGCCATAATCGAGAATACAAAGGCCTAAAGCCTACATTTAATGTCGACACTAATTGACAGCGACGGATTCGGCGAATCGAACGCCGAGGAAGCTAGCTATTCACTGTGCGAGGTACAACTACGTGAAAATTGATGCGCGATATAAATCAGATTAGCCAACCTAGAAAATAAAATCATTGCGCTACCGTCCAGCGTCAAATTTGATCAATTCGATGTACAATTGAGTGATATCAAAAAAGAAATTAAAAACAGAGTTGTAGATTTGATGAAAGATTAAATGAAATAGGTACAAAGTTAGGAAAAATAGAATTAGAAAAGAAGAAATTAGAATTAAACAAATTTGAATTGAACAAAGATGATAAGGTAAGTGGGGTAGAAAATTACGATAAAATAGATGAAAATGTAGTAATAGGTGATAATAGTGTGGAGGTTGGTAGTATAGATGAAATTTTATGGGGAATAGAATATAATAATAAGGGAATGATAGTGTGTTTTGAAGGTTTAAAGAGTGGGTGTAAAGAGAGATATATTGAGAGAGAGAAGTGTTATTGGGAGAGTTATTATGAGAGATATTTTAAAAGAGAGAGATGTTGTGAAAGTGAGAGATATTGTGAGAGAAAGAGGGAGGTAGAAATTTTTAAGATAAGCAGAGATTATGAAGAGTTTATGGGAAGGTTAGGAGTAGAGATGATGTATAATAAATATAATAAGTACTTACCTTGGGTTGAAGCTGATATAGCAGCAGTGGGAGATGATGTTGATAAAGATGACTTTGTAACTTACCTGATTGTAACAGACTATACCAAAGGCGACATGACCATACTCGATCGTGACAAATTATATGAGATAGTAATATGGAATAAGCATATTAATTTAAATAGTATTGTGGAAATATATGAAGAATTAGATAAGTATTATATTGATAGTAATAATATAAAAGATCTAATATTAAACCATGTATATAGTTTTAAGGTTTGATTATTATTTGACGATGGAGGGTAGACCTTTTATTGTGTTATGAACATTTAATTATGTGGACAGTGTTTTTCAGGATGGACTGTTTATGACTGATTTATGGTAAATGATATAATGGTAATGTGGATTGTATATTTTTGTGTATATTAATGTCAATGTATTTGTGTATTTTTGTTGTTGTGTATTTTGTGTATTTTTTTTATGTAAACATGTATTGTAGAATTTTAAATAACTGAAGAAAGTTAAATGATATTATGAGATTCAGATTCTAATGGTTAGTAGATGATTATATATTTGGATATGGAGAGGTATTGTTGTTAGTAGATAAGTGATGAATTTTCTAGTGGTATATTAAGGTGAAATGTTGTAAAGAGTTTGGGGATAGTGATAAATAAGGGCATTGGAGTTAGTTAAATAAAGTTATTGGGAGTTAGGGAAAATAAATAGTTGAGATGCTGAAAATATATAAAGAGATGTTAGATATTTTAGGGACACTGTGGTTAGTGATTATATGTAGAGGTGAGTAATGTGGATGGTAATTTTATAGTTGTTGATGGTGATATTTTGTAGTAAGGATCCGGTGTTAAGGAGTGATCAACGAGCGACGTGGCAATGGACCAGCGTGCAGCGTTGTGGCAGGCGGAGCAATTTTGGGTTAGAGTGTTTGCTGATATTGGTGGAGGGCAAATGGTTATGAATGGATATGGCCAGTTAAGTAACATACATCCTTATATAAAAAACAAAATGAGCGGTGCCAGAGGTTTTAAATGGGATTTGTGAAGGGGGTTATTATAGAGATATTGGTGTCATAATATGTTAACGGTTAGAAGCGGTTGTTAGTAGAAAAAAGGTGAGTAAGGTTAGGTTGACAAATGCCAAAATAAGAGATAGAAAATAGTGAATAATAGAGAGTCACCCAAACTAGACAAGGATTGAGGAAAGGGTTAGAAAAGGGAAAATTCATGGTAGAAAGGTAACGTAACAGAGGGATTGATGATAAATTTGAAATTGTTTTGTAGAATCTGGTGATATAATAAAAGTTGAAAAGAGTTGATAATAGTAAAAATGTTATAAAGTTCTGCTGCAAGTTGTGTAAGTATGATGAATTAAGTAATGTGAATTGTTCAATGTTAGTGTTTAATGTTTTATGATGTACAGTGTTTTATTATGTTGATGATAGTGTGTGTGGTTAGGAGACTACTATAAAAGTAGTGACTATAATGATATTAAATTTTATGTTAGAGTAACAAGTCTCTGAGAAGTGATTCTGTTAAAAAAGGGGTAAAATTAAAGTAAAGAAATGAGTAAAGAAATTTAGATAGTTTTGAAGTACTGCCATGATAGTTAAATATAATGAAGTTATTTGAAGTAAATGAATAAAAAATAATAGTTGTTGTTTGAAAGTTAAAAGTTGTTTTGTGTTAGTATAAGGGTATAATTTTTTATGATGAGAGAGGCAATTTGATATTGACTGGAGTCAGAGAACTTGATAAAATATCTAGGAGTGTTGAAAAGGAGAAGGATGATCTATCTTAAATCTTGTTATAATTTTGAGTTATTTGGAGTTTTATAAATAAATAAAACCAACGCCTCAAATCACAAACCAATGCATCTAAGAGGAAACATATCAGTTGCGGATATGTAGATGAACAAGGCCACTATTTTAACAGTTTGTATTGAATGTTTCAGAGTTTTTATGGTGTTGTGACCGCGGTCCTGCGCTGGCCAGAGCGTCAGAACAGGAGCGTGCAGTGCCTCATGGCCTTATGGTGTAGGGATCTCTCAGGAGAAGTCCAGTAAGGTCAGACGGGTACGATCGACACTATAGGACCAAGGGTAAGTGATTGAGATTTTCTTTTTATTAACACTACAGGGGGTTGTGGCACATATCTGAGCTGATCCTTTTAGAAGAGTTTGAATGAGTCAATGAAAGTTTTTGTGTCTCGACACCAAACCTTTCATTGAGGGGGTTTTGTAACAGTACAGAATTGCTTGTACCAGAATAATGGTATGTAGGGGTATTTTTATTGTAAATCTTATTAGAATCATAAAGTTTAGCCAGGGCAAAGTTAGTTTGCACAAGTCCCAATAATACGCAGATTCACCAGAGGGAAGCCGATCCAAGGTCAGCGGCGTACGAGCAAAGTTAAACAACGGTAATGGCAGTTTTAGGCGCTACAAATTGACAATACTGACTTTCTATTGGTCCACTGTAACAAGTCGTCACTAAAAACAATGACGATATAAAAACCATTACGTATTAAACCGGGCGTTAGCGAAAAGAACAATGAACAATGACGTCAGACACAACCAATTTGCATAATAATTGTGTCTGCTTCCGCCCAGTTCAGCAACAGCAGTTACCCGAGCACATAGGCTCGCCACAGTGCAGTGGGCAAAAGTTTGCCAAATATGTAATATTTACTAAACAACATGCAATAGTTATTATCAAAATTTAACAGTAACTACACTCGAGTCAGTGAATAATTTCAAATAGAGTCAGTGGACAAAACAGCACGAAATTCGGCCGACCACCTGCCAGATCGCCATGGAGAGGAGTCTACACCACATCAATTACAGGAAAGCCCCTATTCAAATTATTTTCTAAATTCAGAATTTTATTTAATGAGCTCAAAACATATTTTAACAAACATGTGTAAAATTGCAGTAAAAGAGAGAGAGAGAGTGAGAGAGTGTGTTTTGTTGATCAACTTAAATATAACCTGAGGCGTTGGTTTGTGAAGGATATGAATCATTAGTGTCATTAAAATATAAAGAAAACAAGAAATTTCTTAAATGCTAGTAGTAACGAAACTGAAAGAAATAATGGTAATCAAATAAGAAAATCTATGTACGTAACCTTGAACAGAGGTCAAGTGCGGAATGACATCGCCGCCATTTTGAAATTCTAAAATTACTAATAAATATCTATGTATCAAGCTACAACAAAATTTACTAAATACAATCAAGTTCGTTATACTAATGTGGTGTACCTCATTATTTCAGTACCCAACAACCTCTGCCTCTGTCTGCTTAACGAAACTCTGGACCCAAAGCCTAATGCATGTAAATGAGCTGAGCACGTGTTATTCCGGTTATACGATTTATTATGCAAATTACATAAATTTTGACAATTCCATATTCATTATTAATAATTATTTATGTTACATATATGCGTAACTTAACAGATGGCGCCCAGAACAGGGACATTATGCGTAAAGTAACAGATGGCAGCCCGAACTTGGACTTTATATATAAATAAAAATATATGAATGAGCAGAAAAGCAGAGGTTAGACGGGTAGTGAAATATACGAAAAAATAGAGGTTACCTGTATAGGTTATGTATGGTACGAGTAGAGTATAACACAACAACTAAATAAATTTATTATTGTTAATATAAAAAAAAAAAGAAATGGCAAACAGTAATGAGACGAGTAGAACAGAATCAGAAATGATGGGTGATAGTATTTATTCAACATCAGACCCAACAAAAAGAGTTGAGGAAAATGACATAATAAGAATGATGAAACTGCTTTTCAATGAGCAGAGCGTCAAATTTGATCAATTCGATGTACAATTGAGTGATATCAAAAAAGAAATTAAAAACAGAGTTGTAGATTTGATGAAAGATTAAATGAAATAGGTACAAAGTTAGGAAAAATAGAATTAGAAAAGAAGAAATTAGAATTAAACAAATTTGAATTGAACAAAGATGACAAGGTAAGTGGGGTAGAAAATTATGATAAAATAGATGAAAATATAGTAATAGGTGATAATAGTGTGGAGGTTGGTAGTATAGATGAAATTTTATGGGGAATAGAATATAATAATAAGGGAATGATAGTGTGTTTTGAAGGTTTATAGAGTGGGTGTAAAGAGAGATATATTGAGAGAGAGAGAAGTGTTATTGGGAGAGTTATTATGAGAGATATTTTAAAAGAGAGAGATGTTGTGAAAGTGAGAGATATTGTGAGAGAAAGAGGGAGGTAGAAATTTTTAAGATAAGCAGAGATTATGAAGAGTTTATGGGAAGGTTAGGAGTAGAGATGATGTATAATAAATATAATAAGTACTTACCTTGGGTTGAAGCTGATATAGCAGCAGTGGGAGATGATGTTGATAAAGATGACTTTGTAACTTACCTGATTGTAACAGACTATACCAAAGGCGACATGACCATACTCGATCGTGACAAATTATATGAGATAGTAATATGGAATAAGCATATTAATTTAAATAGTATTGTGGAAATATATGAAGAATTAGATAAGTATTATATTGATAGTAATAATATAAAAGATCTAATATTAAACCATGTATATAGTTTTAAGGTTTGATTATTATTTGACGATGGAGGGTAGACCTTTTATTGTGTTATGAACATTTAATTATGTGGACAGTGTTTTTCAGGATGGACTGTTTATGACTGATTTATGGTAAATGATATAATGGTAATGTGGATTGTATATTTTTGTGTATATTAATGTCAATGTATTTGTGTATTTTTGTTGTTGTGTATTTTGTGTATTTTTTTTATGTAAACATGTATTGTAGAATTTTAAATAACTGAAGAAAGTTAAATGATATTATGAGATTCAGATTCTAATGGTTAGTAGATGATTATATATTTGGATATGGAGAGGTATTGTTGTTAGTAGATAAGTGATGAATTTTCTAGTGGTATATTAAGGTGAAATGTTGTAAAGAGTTTGGGGATAGTGATAAATAAGGGCATTGGAGTTAGTTAAATAAAGTTATTGGGAGTTAGGGAAAATAAATAGTTGAGATGCTGAAAATATATAAAGAGATGTTAGATATTTTAGGGACACTGTGGTTAGTGATTATATGTAGAGGTGAGTAATGTGGATGGTAATTTTATAGTTGTTGATGGTGATATTTTGTAGTAAGGATCCGGTGTTAAGGAGTGATCAACGAGCGACGTGGCAATGGACCAGCGTGCAGCGTTGTGGCAGGCGGAGCAATTTTGGGTTAGAGTGTTTGCTGATATTGGTGGAGGGCAAATGGTTATGAATGGATATGGCCAGTTAAGTAACATACATCCTTATATAAAAAACAAAATGAGCGGTGCCAGAGGTTTTAAATGGGATTTGTGAAGGGGGTTATTATAGAGATATTGGTGTCATAATATGTTAACGGTTAGAAGCGGTTGTTAGTAGAAAAAAGGTGAGTAAGGTTAGGTTGACAAATGCCAAAATAAGAGATAGAAAATAGTGAATAATAGAGAGTCACCCAAACTAGACAAGGATTGAGGAAAGGGTTAGAAAAGGGAAAATTCATGGTAGAAAGGTAACGTAACAGAGGGATTGATGATAAATTTGAAATTGTTTTGTAGAATCTGGTGATATAATAAAAGTTGAAAAGAGTTGATAATAGTAAAAATGTTATAAAGTTCTGCTGCAAGTTGTGTAAGTATGATGAATTAAGTAATGTGAATTGTTCAATGTTAGTGTTTAATGTTTTATGATGTACAGTGTTTTATTATGTTGATGATAGTGTGTGTGGTTAGGAGACTACTATAAAAGTAGTGACTATAATGATATTAAATTTTATGTTAGAGTAACAAGTCTCTGAGAAGTGATTCTGTTAAAAAAGGGGTAAAATTAAAGTAAAGAAATGAGTAAAGAAATTTAGATAGTTTTGAAGTACTGCCATGATAGTTAAATATAATGAAGTTATTTGAAGTAAATGAATAAAAAATAATAGTTGTTGTTTGAAAGTTAAAAGTTGTTTTGTGTTAGTATAAGGGTATAATTTTTTATGATGAGAGAGGCAATTTGATATTGACTGGAGTCAGAGAACTTGTGTAACAATAAAAAAGAGGCCTAAATATATAAAATAAATAAAATACCCTACCAGGACTTACCTGCACGCAATTACAACACTTACCTGTTATTGAAATTTTACCAGAAGACCAAGGTCGCCACGATTATTTTTTATAGGATAAAATATCGAAAACCTTTACACTCCACCCTAAATAAAACGGACAATTTAGCAATCTGACCCACCCAATTAATAACTCAGAAAGATTCCGGAACGTTAGACGAATTTTGCAACACAGAAATGAGAAAGTGGTAATGACGAAATAACTTAGACTAACACATTGTTTTAAAGTAAACTAAATGATTTTAATTAAGTAAAACAAGGACATAAAAAAGCAAATTTTCACATATACGTTTATAGATAATAGATTTCGGTTATATATTTAAATATTATTCAAGACAGCCCAATCTGCTTACACACGCTTTCACACAAGTTAATACTTTACCCCTTGTTATTATATTTTACAAACTCCTTTATTGTTTTACAACTGTTCACTACCGCGTGGCCGGCCGAACACGTGTTTTGTCCCGATTCGATTCCAATGTCCGTAATTTAACTGTTTGCGATTCGCACTTGCAACCATTTTGTAACTAAGATGCGTTGATTATCTCCTCGGGTCCCGGTCGGTCTTACTGGATTAATTACATTTTATAACACCACCGACCGGGGCCTAAAAGAAACGGTAAGCGTCTGTAGTTGTGGTCGGGTTCTAGTTGACTGTATGGCTGTGTGTAACAGGTACAACTACCTGTTCCTGCCTGGAAGTTGTTCCTCCATGCCATGATGTTTTCGTCGTCGTATACAGTTGACTTGCTGCGGCATATCCAGTTTATGCATAGATTATAGCTGGCATATGTGTGTGTCCAGAGGCCGATATTGGCTTCTGCTCTGCTGATGTCATTTAAGTGGGCCGGACTTAAAACAGCATTTCCGGGGGATCTTGAAGAAGACGACAAATATTATTCTCTCTAGCCATCTTGTTTTTTGTTGAGAGCGTCCTTTTGAGCGCGCTTGCGTGGGTATTCGCGCCTGTGCGTCGACACACTTGCAAAGTTCTTAGAATTTTGGTGGAGGTAAATTCTTCAGCCGTGTTACACCACTGATTGCGTTTCGCTTTGTTTCCAACTGTTTCTCAACACTGGTCTGTTATACGGACAAATACGTTGCACAATAATACATTTTTACATTATTTTATACAAACCCGCCCGAAACCGAAATGACTAAAAATATATATATACCCCAAACGGTTAAAACAAAAACACCCAAAAATCGACCCGCTACACTTGATAAAATATCTAGGAGTGTTGAAAAGGAGAAGGATGATCTATCTTAAATCTTGTTATAATTTTTAGTTATTTGGAGTTTTATAAATAAATAAAACCAACGCCTCAAATCACAAACCAATGCATCTAAGAGGAAACATATCAGTTGCGGATATGTAGATGAACAAGGCCACTATTTTAACAGTTTGTATTGAATGTTTCAGAGTTTTTATGGTGTTGTGACCGCGGTCCTGCGCTGGCCGGAGCGTCAGAACAGGAGCGTGCAGTGCCTCATGGCCTTATGGTGTAGGGATCTCTCAGGAGAAGTCCAGTAAGGTCAGACGGGTACGATCGACACTATAGGACCAAGGGTAAGTGATTGAGATTTTCTTTTTATTAACACTACAGGGGGTTGTGGCACATATCTGAGCTGATCCTTTCAGAAGAGTATGAATGAGTCAATGAAAGTTTTTGTGTCTCGACACCAAACCTTTCATTGAGGGGGTTTTGTAACAGTACAGAATTGCTTGTACCAGAATAATGGTATGTAGGGGTATTTTTATTGTAAATCTTATTAGAATCATAAAGTTTAGCCAGGGCAAAGTTAGTTTGCACAAGTCCCAATAATACGCAGATTCACCAGAGGGGAGCCGATCCAAGGTCAGCGGCGTACGAGCAAAGTTAAACAATGGTAATAGCAGTTTTAGGCGCTACAAATTGACAATACTGACTTTCTATTGGTCCACTGTAACAAGTCGTCACTAAAAACAATGACGATATAAAAACCATTACGTATTAAACCGGGCGTTAGCGAAAAGAACAATGAACAATGACGTCAGACACAACCAATTTGCATAATAATTGTGTCTGCTTCCGCCCAGTTCAGCAACAGCAGTTACCCGAGCACATAGGCTCGCCACAGTGCAGTGGGCAAAAGTTTGCCAAATATGTAATATTTACTAAACAACATGCAATAGTTATTATCAAAATTTAACAGTAACTACACTCGAGTCAGTGAATAATTTAAAAATGAATTTCAAATAGAGTCAGTGGACAAAACAGCACGAAATTTGGCCGACCACCTGCCAGATCGCCATGGAGAGGAGTCTACACCACATCAATTACAGGAAAGCCCCTATTCAAATTATTTTCTAAATTCAGAATTTTATTTAATGAGCTCAAAACATATTTTAACAAACATGTGTAAAATTGCAGTAAAAGAGAGAGAGAGAGAGTGAGAGAGTGTGTTTTGTTGATCAACTTAAATATAACCTGAGGCGTTGGTTTGTGAAGGATATGAATCATTAGTGTCATTAAAATATAAAGAAAACAAGAAATTTCTTAAATGCTAGTAGTAACGAAACTGAAAGAAATAATGGTAATCAAATAAGAAAATCTATGTACGTAACCTTGAACAGAGGTCAAGTGCGGAATGACATCGCCGCCATTTTGAAATTCTAAAATTACTAATAAATATCTATGTATCAAGCTACAACAAAATTTACTAAATACAATCAAGTTCGTTATACTAATGTGGTGTACCTCATTATTTCAGTACCCAACAACCTCTGCCTCTGTCTGCTTAACGAAACTCTGGACCCAAAGCCTAATGCATGTAAATGAGCTGAGCACGTGTTATTCCGGTTATACGATTTATTATGCAAATTACATAAATTTTGACAATTTCATATTCATTATTAATAATTATTTATGTTACATATATGCGTAACTTAACAGATTGCGCCCAGAACAGGGACATTATTCGTAACTTAACAAGAAGTACATGTTGGTAAAATTGTTGGAAGTGTGTATTATTAAAATGAGCATAGAGGATTATAAAATTCTAATTATGTGTTTTATGCATAATAAGATTTCTATTATATGCTGTGTACATGTGTGTAGGGGGAGATAGAAATATTATCATTTACAGTGCGTTCCTGTTCCAAACATTATGCCATTCCATTCGACCAATGTAATGGATTATATATTGTCCCATTCTGCTGTTAATGCCATGCCACTATGTTGAAACTTTCCACCAGTCAATAATGTATGTGTTCAGTTATGTATGTGTATAGAAATATTTGTAATATTTTTGTACACTATTTTGGATTTTTTAAAATTTAAGGTAATTTAAGTAATTGTTTAACTAGTGTGTAGCAGTGGTTTGGAGCTTTGTATGTTTTAAGTTTATTATAGTTGTTTTTTTGGGGGGGGGGAATAGTATCAAAAAGTGTATTACTGTGTGAATATTACATGAGGACTGGTGTGTTTTTCAGACTGCTGTTGATTCTGCAGTAGCAATGAATGACCTTGCAATCATTGTTGATCTACTAGGTGTAATAACAAATAGGCCGTAAGTATTAAAACTTCTCAAAACAGTTTGTAAAATATAATGTAAGGTCTATAGTATTTGTGATGTTACATTATATAATTTCTTTCTTGCTTTCAGAGGAATCTGGAATTTAGACATTTGTGTGTCTCTGCTACCTCGTATATATGATCTTCTTCAAAGCAAATATGAACTGTAAGTACGGTTTTTTGAATGTATTATAACTTAAAATGATTTTGCATTAATTCATTATAATCATGCCATATTTGTGTTGACGAGTGTCTTTCAAGACGCAAGAATAATTTTGAATAATGCAAGGCCTATGTGTACAATTTTGTGTGATTCGTGAAACTTCGTATTTTCATCTTTTTCATGATTGCTCCTTTTAAAAAATAAGAAATTGCCATATGTTTGGGCTTACCTTTTCTTTGTACATTATTTTATTTAGTAATGTCTTCATTGCTTAGTCTCATTTCTCTGATACTCTACTACCAGTTTTTTATTTTATTGCTTTATAGTTTATAATCATTTCCTGTCAATATATTTACTAGAGATTTCAGTTGAAGTTCCCTTTAAACCTTATTGCCATCATTTGTTGTGCCACATTGTATATATGATGAATTGAATCATATGTGGATAAAGGTGTGCTGAGAATGAATTGTGTTAAGTGTAATAATATTTGCATCCTATAAAAAGTATGCATATGGTGTTATCAATTGAACTTTAAACTGGTGCACGAAGTGCTCATAAAGTAATGTGATGATCTGTTGATCACAGGTGATTGAACAGAAGACCATACAATTGAATAATTGAAAGCTCAATTAATAGAGCAAGTTATTTTCCATTGTAATGGGATTTAAGCAATACACCAGGGTTTCATAGAGAGAACATTGTTGCCGTCCTGTTGAAGTTGGGATGGTGTTACACACCTTGGGGGAGTAAGGGGGCAGTGAGGGCAAGTAGATGCCTAAAAAATGTGGCTTCTAAACATGTAGCAGTAGATTTTTATTATAAAGCCAATAATACACTTTTACATAGTTTTTCATCTATGATGATGATATATCGATATTCTTCATGATATTAAAAATCTTTATGGTTCATTTGTATACTGTCAGAATCAGATTTGTATACACCATATCAGTATCAGAATCATATGGTGAAAGATAACATTGACGTGGATTTCTAAAGTTCCTTGTATCTAGTTATAGATATGTAAGCCTCCAGTGGAATTAATAAATTTATTGTTGAGGGATAGTTTTCCGGGTTAACTCAGGAATATAGTTTTCATAATGGGGATGCTGAATTAAATTATCATTTAAAAGGGGGGGTGTGAACCAAAAAGTTAGGGAAACATTGACTTACACAAAGTAAACAGAAAATGAAGGAAACTTTTCTAGTTATCTGTTACTGTACAAGAAATAAATTCATTAACACTTTGTGTGCCTGCGTATTACTCGTGGCTCTTTTCCCCAGGACGGGCCATGTTTCATCATTTCATCATATTTGCATAAGTTTGAAGAACTGTGGTGTGTGCATTCTGATGTATATCTTTATAAATGTTATATCTTCCTATTTGTCAGTTCTCTGTTTTTTAGTGACACATATTTTTTAATAATAATACATTTTCATATTAAGGTAGTTTTTAAGAAAATTTGCACTTCATTTAGATGATCTATATCAGATTAGACAATAACAAAGAAATATAGTCAAACAAAATGCACAAATCATACGAAACAAAAAGTAACAACACAAATACGTTCATCAAGTTGAGAATGTTGTTCATCAAACACTGGAACAATGCTGTGTTAGCCATAAGTTTGATGCTAGCGCCAGCTATAATATTTGTGAACTTACAATTCATTTTAAACATCCTGGCAGTGTCGCCAATTGTGAACTTACCCACTTTTCACAAACCAGTTTACAAACATACCCATTTTTATTATACTCACTCCGCGTGATATTCTTCACACTTACCTTATGTTTCATTAGCATGTTACAGGATCGCCAACATATTTTTAGGTTAATATGTAAACCGTGACACTCTTCCCTTGAAAAAACACTTGACTAATTTATACAATCTTATTCCCTGGGCTCAGAAGATTCGATAGGCATGATTAGGCAAGATTTTTTGACACTGTGAATAGGCTAGGTTTCAACGCAATAAATACACTAAACATGGTGGTCATGGTGACATTGAAATTGGTATTTTAATTGCAATTAGAATTTCAAAGGGGATTTACCCCTAGTTATCTTGTGATTCACAAATCACCCAACAATGCACACACATAATTATTAATCGTACAAACTATATTTACTTAATGTTATGAAGGCTCACCAGTACTCCGCTTTCACTCTCTCTCTCTCATTCATTTCCCCCCCCTTTAAATTTTAGATCTCATTTTTCTGAATAGAATATTTGAATAATAGATAGATAGTTATTAATCATCGGCCAGTCGATCTAGTTGTAAGTACTTAGCTGTAGCAGTTATTCCACATGTTGCACCATTGCTCGTTCAAACCTTTTTTCCCCAACACTTCCGAAAACTGTTCGAAACTGTTGGTTAACTTTTCAGTTACCTTGACACTTGCAGAGATTTACTTGTACTTGTTTTAAATATGTTTTTTCACTTTTTGAAGGCCTAAATCCACTTTGTCCGCGGACTGGGGTTAACACAACTGTATGGTTTGGAGATGTTGATCGAAGTGTGCGAATTGCGATCGGTGTTCGTATACTATACTGGCTGATCACGTGGTACCCCTTCTTTGCTGGTCGAGCCATATCGAAACGTCTGGAACATTGTAGAAGCTCGAATTGCGTTTCAATATTATAAAACACATGTTCATTTCATGAGATTCTCATCATGTCAGTCCGATCAATAAAAATTGTGACCATATATGGTTAGGTTTATTTAGTCTGAGACATTAATGGCTACGTCGCACTGGCTGATTCGTACGACTTCAGATTTATAAAGTCGAATTTCACTCCGGTTTACATAGATCATATTATTGCACAATATTAAAATGATCCTACCCATTTTGTACCGTCACATATTGTGTCTGATCTATTCCAAAAACATTCAGATTTCTATATAGAGGTTCTATCTGTTAAGAAAAACGTGATCAACATAAGACAGTGAACAACTCAGAACAGATACATGACACAAAAATACTAGTGGTTCAAAAGACATTGGGTCGCAATATTATATCAACACAAATCCCAAAAGCTTAATGTAATAACATTATAACACTCAAACTCTTAAGAGATCACTTACAAAGTGAGAGTTAAGAGATCACTTACAAAAGTAAACAGATAAATTACAATTTACAGATGATTGACACAGTTTACTGTGTTATAGTCATTAATATCTATAGTAGTTCAAACAACATTTTAATGAATGTTACAATTTATCCATCCACAGTGTAAATTATAAAAGGTTTCTCCTACATTATATGGTAAAAGTAAATTAACAGATAAACTGGCAAAATTAGTATTTTGCAAATGGTCTGGCAACTGCTGTAAACTCTGAAAGCAAACAAATCAATGAAAATATTCATGTGTTCAATAACTTCTGTTACTGCTTTACACAAGAAAAATTAACATGATATTTGGAACACTCTAAATATATTAATTAATTGGGAGTAATAGATAAAATGAATGTACATTTGCCACAAAGAACATAAACATGACACGTGACAGAATGCTTCAAGCATGCAGGAAAGGACAGTTAGTTTATCAAGTAAGAAGTGTCTTCATGTGGAAGTAGATCTTTTAGCCTAATAGGATGAATTAGAAGGAAGGGTCGTAGAAGAAAAGGACTTCTGATTTTGTTCTTATTTTAACATATATATATTTAAACGCTTTGGATACATTGCCCACACATTCTGCAGGCATGCCTATTTGTGTCTGTAGAAATTTAATTATGTAAAACCTGTGAGCTACATGATGTGGAACATAATCTTCATATACTTAGCTCAAGAAAAAATACAGATCCCAGCACTTTTGCATTTTACATTCCTTTTTATTTGCAAATAAGGATCATAAGTTTTCACAGCCTTTCTTTGGCAAATTACTGTTAAATTTTTCTGCAAAAAATTGTGAAGTTCTTATTAATAAATAACTTTTATATATATAATTGTCTGGTGACTAGTTTAGATATATAATTAATTTTAATTAGATTTTATCTAACATTTTTAATGAAGAAAGTTGTGTTAGTGGTTAAAATCACAAGCAGAATTATCACTGTTGCACACCACTATATAAAAATTATAATATTAAAATCTGATTTTTCCGATCTGACGATGAGCTGTGAAGCTTGAAAACAGTGATAATTCTGCTTCTAACATTTTTAATTGCAAACTGACACAAAATGTTTGTAAAACTTTTTGTGCATAGAAAATGATTTTTTTTTAAATTAATTAAAAAATATTAAACGTCATATTGTAAATTTGTTAATGTCAATGTAAAAATTAAGAATTTAACTTTTACATGATGTGTATAAGTTTTAATCACAGAAAAGTATAACTAGCCTTCACAGATAATATTATGAAATACATGAGAATTCATGCACATCCAAAATGTTAAAAGTGGCTAAACATAACTTGTTTCAGAATATTTTACAATTCAGAAACAGGTTACAATTCTGTGAGAGCTACAGAGTTCATTGTGTTCAGCCTATGTGGAATACTTTAATAAATATCGGTATGGAGAACCATACATGACTTCCATGTTCTAAGATTTATATATTAAAAACGTTTTTCAAAATGAAACGTTTCTATAGAAACTACCTCTTTCTTCAGCCTTAACTACAGTACTGTGTTCACTAAGAACGTATAGGACTAACACTTCACATTAGTGGACTCGATTTTCACTGATGATGGCAGTCGATGGCATTGCTGAAACGTCTGGTTTTGTGGAAAAGATTTACCACACCCAAACAACCCGGGAAGGAATTTTGACAAAACCACTTCTTTGTTTCCGATAACGTAGTACACACATAAATAAAACGTGGCAGGTAAACTACCCCTTTCCCGTAACCGATCTTCACCAAAATCAACAGGCCTTGAGTACTTAAAAATTCAGGAATGTATGCAAAAAATTATTTGATTCTCTTTTAATATATGCGGCAGGTATCAGTCATCATAAGAAAAATTACCCTTGTTAAAACATAAAATGTTGCAGGTAAACTACCCTTTTCTCTTAACTGATCTTCACCAAAATCAACAGACCTTGAGTCCCCTTTCCTCTATAATTCAGGGAGGTATTAAAAAAAGTATTTGATTCTGTTTGAATTTACGGCAGTTATCGTTCGTCATAGAAAAAATTACCCTTGTTGAAACATACAACGTTGCAGGTAAACTACCCCTTTCCCTTAACCGATCTTCACCAAAAACAATAGGTCTTGAGTACTCTACAATTCAGTGCTGTATGCAAAAAATTTATTTGATTCTGTTTGAATTTGCAGCTCTTATCGTTTGCCATAGAAAAAAATCTGCAAGACAGACAGACACACACACAGACACTTTTCGAAAAATGACTTTTTCATGTTTTGAGGGTAGTACAATCAGAATCTGCAATTATCTCGAACACAATTTTTTTTGCCATCACCATACTTCCATTTCCTTATGGAACATGGAAGTAAAATATCGGTATGGTATTATACAGGTTACAATTCTGTGAGAGCTACAGAGTTCATTGTGTTCAGCCTATGTGGAATACTTTAATAAATATCGGTATGGAGAACCATACATGACTTCCATATTCTAAGATTTATATTTAAAATCATTTTCGAAATGAAATATTACCATAGAAACTACTTCTTTCTACTTACTGCTTCAGCCTTAACCACAGTACTGTGGTCACTAACGTATACCACCTCACGTTATCGCACTCGATTTTCACTGATGATGGAAGTCGATGGCATTGCCGAAATGTCTGGTTTTGTAGAAAACATTGGACTACGGCCAAATATCCTGGGAAGGAATTTTAACAAAAACTACTTCTTTGTTGCCGATAACGTTGTACACATATATATCAGTGGCGAAGTTACATGGAGGCAATTGAGGCAATGCCTACCCTAAAAAATTCTGTAGAATAAAAATTATAAATACGTATGAACTACATAACGTAAAGATTATACATTGTTACTGCGACTGTCAAATTTATTAAACCGAAACTGCTTTATTGAGCGACCGCTAGATGGTGACAGGTGAGATTCGGCATAGTTCGTTTAAAGCGAATGAGGCAACCTGAACTTGCCTCAGCGTTTTTTGTATACATCGTATGTAAGCAATGTAGTGGTGTGATAGGGAAGTGTAGGGAGGGGGGATTGTCCCGCGCTGTACACATAGAGCGTTGAGGCATGCCTCACTTCTGTGGTCCAAACAGTTAAGTTAAAGCGCCTGTGTTGTTTCTAAGTGTTTATTTTATGCGGTTATTAAAAGTGTCACTGTTATTCCGCTGAACTAACAGATGATCAAGATTGTTATTTGAATTTTTTGTAACATTAAACATATATGTAGAAACTACTCAAGTTTAAAAATTTGAAGTTCAATCAGTTGTATTATTGTGTATGACTAATACAAGGATTGTTCAATAGAAACACGTATAGAGCTGTAAAGCATTTTTTATTCAACGATTTTAAAAGAAGGCTCCAATAACATTAAGACATGAGTTCCACTGTTGCGCTAACCTGTAGATTCCCTGCTAGTAAAATTCTTACGGCTGTTTGTGGAACCATTCGGTTACAGCAAACTCTACCTCAGTGTCCGATTTGAACCACCGTCCTTTTAGTGATTCCTTAAAAAAAATTTAAGATAAGATTTTTGCCTACCCATTCATTAACTACTAGCTTCGCCAGTAAGCAAATTGATGTCCATTTTTTTGGCTTGCACACGTTATGTTGGTGTGGGTTTCGACACTTTCCATTTAAAAAGCGTGCAAATGTAAGAAAATAAACATGAGTGAGGCCAGAAATAACGTGAATTGTGTGTGTGTGTGTGTGTGTGTGTGTGTGTGTGTGTGTGTGTGTGTGTGTGTGTGTGTGTGTGTGTGTGTGTGTGTGTGTGTGTGTGTGTGTGTGTGTGTGTGTGTGTGTGTGTGTGTGTGTGTGTGTGTGTCTTACCTGCCCTTTATTGCTGTATTAAATGAAAAATATTATATTACATTAAAATGAAAAAATTATAATTTTATTGCCTGGCAACAAAATTATTTTATTTTTAACAATTACCATTGTTTCAAAAAGTTTAAATAAATTTTCAAGTACTTTACTCTTGTTAAAACGTAAAAGGTTGCAGGTAAACTACCCCTTCCCCTTAACCGATCTTCACCAAAATCGAAAGTCCTTGAGACCTCTACAATTCAGGGACGTATGCAAAAAATTATTTGATTCTGTTTGAATTTGCGGCTGTTATCGTTTGCCATAGAAAATACGCTTGACAAAAAAACGTTGCTGGTAAACTACCCCTTCCCCTTAACCGATCTTCACCAAAAACAATAGGTCTTGAGTACTCTACAAATTAGGGCTGTATGCGAAACATTATTTAATTCTGTTTGAATTTGCGGCTGTTATCGTTTGCTAAAAAAAAAAATTCCCTTGATAAAAAAAAAACCGTTGCAGGTAAACTACCCCTTTCCCTCAACCGATCTTCACCAAAAACAATAGGTCGTGAGTACTCTACAAATCAGGGCTGTATGCAAAAAATTATTTGATTCTGTTTGAATTTGCGGCAGTTATCGTTTGCCATAGAAAAAAAATCTACAGACATACACACAGACACTTTTCGGAAAACGACTTTTTTTCATGTTTTGAGTGTAGTAGAATCAGAATCTGCAATAATCTCGAACACGATTTTTTTTGCCATCACCATACTTCCATTCCTTAAGGAATATGGAAGTAAAATTACCCTTGTTAAAACATAAAACGTTGCAGGTAAAGTACCCGTTTCCCTTAACCGATCTTCACCAAAATCAATAGGCCTTCAGTTCTTTACAATTCAGGAACGTGTGCAAACAATTATTTGATTCTCTTTGAATTTACGGCAGTTATCGTTCGTCATAGACAAAATTACTCTTGTTAAAACATAAAATGTTGCAGGTAAAGTACCCCTTTCCCGTAACCGATCTTCACCAAAAAAAAATAGTTCTTGAGAACTCTAAAATTCAGGGCTGTATGCGAAAAATTATTTGATTCTCTTTGAATATACGGCAGTTATCATTCGTCATACAAATAAAATTATCCTTTTAAAACATAAAACATTGCAGGTAAACTACCCCTTTCCCTTAACCGATCTTCACCACACACAGACACTTTTTGAAAAATGACTTTTTTTTCATGTTTTGAGGGTAGTACAATCAGAATCTGCAATTATCTCGAACACGATTTTTTTCGCCATCACCATACTTCCATTTCCTTATGGAACATGGAAGTAAAAATTACCCTTGTTAAAACATAAAATGTTGCAGGTAAACTACCCCTTTCCCTTAACCGATCTTCACCAAAATTAACAGACCTTGAGTACTTAAAACTTCAGGAATGCATGCAAAAAATTATTTGATTCTCTTTTAATATGCGGCAGTTTTTATTCGTCATACAAATAAAATTACCCTTTTAAAACATAAAACGTTGCAGGTAAAGTACCATTTCTCTTAACCGATCTTCACCAAAATCAACAGACCTCGAGTACTCTATAATTCAGGAAGGAGTCCAAAAAAGTATTTGATTCTGTTTGAATTTACGGCAGTTATTGTTCGTCATAGACAAAATTACCCTTGTTAAAACATAAAACGTTGCAGGTAAAGTACCATTTCTCTTAACCGATCTTCACCAAAATCAACAGACCTTGAGTACTCTATAATTCAGGAAGGAGTCCAAAAAAGTATTTGATTCTGTTTGAATTTACGGCAGTTATTGTTCGTCATATACAAAATTACCCTTGTTAAAACATAAAACGTTGCAGGTAAACTACCCCTTTCCCTTAACCGATTTTCACCAAAAACAACAAGTCTTGAGAACTCTACAATTCAGGGCTGTATGCGAAACATTATTTGATTCTGTTTGAATTTGTGGCTCTTATCGTTTGCCATAGAAAAAAATCTATAGAAGACACGCAGACACTTTTCGAAAAATGACTTTTTTCATGTTTTGAATGTAGTACAATCAGAATCTGCAATTATCTCGAACACGATTTTTTTTGCCATCACCATACTTCCATTTCCTTATGGAACGGAAGTAAAAAGTAGCAGTCCTATAAGAATGCTTTAAATTACTTTTTTAAATAAAAAATTGATCTCAAACTTTTGGGTTCATCCTTTAATAGTACTATGTTTTTCACAGTTATTAGAGTTTAGAGGTATTTGTATAGTAATTATACATGAATATAATCTTTTTAGAATCATGCAGTCTAGATGCATGAAAGTTTTTTGTGAATATTATTGTATTCATTATTAGTCTTAGTTCATGTATTAATACATTTTATTCATAAGTTAAAAGTACAATTTTCTTATTGTTGTAAGTAACGTGTTATTATATTTAAAATATCAGTATGGAGAACCATACATGACTTCCATATTCTAAGATTTATATTTAAAATCATTTTTGAAATGAAATATTACCATAGAAACTACTTCTTTCTACTTACTGCTTCAGCCTTAACCACAGTACTGTGGTCACTAACGTATACCACCTCACGTTATCGCACTCGATTTTCACTGATGATGGAAGTCGATGGCATTGCCGAAACGTCTGGTTTTGTAGAAAACATTGGACTATGGCCAAATATCCCGGGAAGGAATTTTAACAAAAACTACTTCTTTGTTGCCGATAACGTTGTACACATATATATAAAAAATATGCATATAATTAATGGCTTGTATAAGTTAATGATTGATCTCCATTAAGTAATGCTCAAGTTTCCAAAGTTTTAATATTATGATGTCTGTAATTAAAACATCAGAGCAGGTTTAGTGTGTATGAGGGTACACCGTGGACAAAAATTGTCAACATTTATTGAGCGTTGCTTAGAGTAAAGCTGCGAATCTACAGTGTATGTTTCACAGAACAAACACCCGAAAAAGAAGGAGCGCTCCGAAGTCACTCATGGACCCACAGCATCTTGCAGAGGGTTCATTCCCTAAAGACAAAAAGTCTGTCTATGAATCGTTCCTCTGTAAACACGTGCAGTTACACTGCCCAGCGATCCACAGGAAGCAAATCGCTATCCACGCTGGACACTTTTTCGGCTTGCACGCGTTATGTTGGTATGGGTTTCGGCACTTACCATTTAAAAAGCGTGCAAATGTAAGAAAATAAACATGAGTGAGGCCAGAAATAACGCGAATTGTGTGTGTGTGTGTGTGTGTGTGTGTGTGTGTGTGTGTGTATGTGTGTGTGTGTGTTCCCTGCCATTTTATTGCGGTAGTCATAATAATAAAATGGAAACGTAAACATTACATAACTGAGATATGGATATTGAGGTTTGTAACAAAATTTTCTGTTTGTACATTTTGAGTGTAAATTAATCCATTATACTATTAACTCATACATGATTTACATTAAAATGAAAAATTATAATTATATTGCCTGGCAACAAAATTATTTTATTTTTAACAATTACCATTGTTTCAAAAAGTTTAAATGATTTTACTTCCATATTCCTTAAGGAATGGAAGTATGGTGATGGCAAAAAAAATCGTGTTCGAGATTATTGCAGATTCTGATTCTACTACACTCAAAACATGAAAAAAAGTCGTTTTCCGAAAAGTGTCTGTGTGTGTGTCTGTAGATTTTTTTTCTATGGCAAACGATAACTGCCGCAAATTCAAACAGAATCAAATAATTTTTTGCATACAGCCCTGATTTGTAGAGTACTCACGACCTATTGTTTTTGGTGAAGATCGGTTGAGGGAAAGGGGTAGTTTACCTGCAACGGTTTTTTTTTATCAAAGGAAATTTTTTTTTTAGCAAACGATAACAGCCGCAAATTCAAACAGAATTAAATAATGTTTCGCATACAGCCCTGAATTGTAGAGTTCTCAAGACCTATTGTTTTTGGTGAAGATCGGTTGAGGGAAAGGGGTAGTTTACCTGCAACATTTTATGTTTTAACAAGGGTATTTTCTATGGCAAACGATAACAGCCGCAAATTCAAACAGAATCAAATAATGTTTTGCATACAGCCCTGATTTGTAGAGTACTCAAGACCTATTGTTTTTGGTGAAGATCGGTTAAGGGGAAGGGGTAGTTTACCTGCAACGTTTTTTTATCAAGCGTATTTTCTATGGCAAACGATAACATCCGCAAATTCAAACAGAATCAAATAATTTTTTGCATACATCCCTGAATTGTAGAGGTCTCAAGGACTTTCGATTTTGGTGAAGATCGGTTAAGGGGAAGGGGTAGTTTACCTGCAACCTTTTACGTTTTAACAAGAGTAAAGTACTTGAAAATTTATTTAAACTTTTTGAAACAATGGTAATTGTTAAAAATAAAATAATTTTGTTGCCAGGCAATAAAATTAAAATTTTTTCATTTTAATGTAATATAATATTTTTCATTTAATACGGCAATAAAAAGGCAGGTAAGACACAAACACGCACACACACACACACACACACACAATTCACGTTATTTCTGGCCTCACTCATGTTTATTTTCTTACGTTTGCACGCTTTTTAAATGGAAAGTGCCGAAACCCACACCAACATAACGCGTGCAAGCCGAAAAAATGGACATCAATTTGCTTACTGGCGAAGCTAGTAGTTAATGAATGGGTAGGCAAAAATCTTATCTTAAATTTTTTTTACGGAATCACTAAAAGGACGGTGGGTCAAATCAGACACTGAGGTAGAGTTTGCTGTAACCGAATGGTTCCACAAACAGCCGTAAGAATTTTACTAGCAGGGAATCTACAGGTTAGCGCAACAGTGGAACTCATGTCTTAATGTTATTGGAGACTTCTTTTAAAATCGTTGAATAAAAAATGCTTTACAGCTCTATACGTGTGTCTATTGAACAATCCTTGTATTAGTCATACACAATAATACAACAGATTGAACTTCAAATTTTTAAACTTGATTAGTTTCTATATATATGTTTAATGTTACAAATAATTCATATAACAATCTTGATCATCTGTTAGTTCAGCGGAATAACAGTGACACTTTTAATAACCGCATAAAATAAACACTTAGAAACAACACAGGTGCTTTAACTTAACTGTTTGGACCACAGAAGTGAGGCATGCCTGAACGCTCTATGTGTACAGCGCGGGACAATCCCCCCTCCCTACACTTCCCTATCACACCACTACATTGCTTACATACGATGTACACAAAAAACGCTGAGGCAAGTTCAGGTTGCCTCATTCGCTTTAAATGAACTATGCCGAATCTCACCTGTCACCATCTAGAGGTCGCTCAATAAAGCACGTTTCGGTTTAATAAATTTGACAGTCGCAGTAACAATGTATAATCTTTACGTTATGTAGTTCATACGTATTTATAATTTTTATTCTACAGAATTTTTTAGGGTAGGCATTGCCTCAATTGCCTCCATGTAACTTCGCCACTGATATATATGTGTACAACGTTATCGGCAACAAAGAAGTAGTTTTTGTTAAAATTCCTTCCCAGGATATTTGGCCGTAGTCCAATGTTTTCTACAAAACCAGACATTTCGGCAATGCCATCGACTTCCATCATCAGTGAAAATCGAGTGCGATAACGTGAGGTGGTATACGTTAGTGACCACAGTACTGTGGTTAAGGCTGAAGCAGTAAGTAGAAAGAAGTAGTTTCTATGGTAATATTTCATTTCGAAAATGATTTTAAATATAAATCTTAGAATATGGAAGTCATGTATGGTTCTCCATACCGATATTTTCAAGTACTTTACTGTTGTTAAAACGTAAAAGGTTGCAGGTAAACTACCCCTTCCCCTTAACCGATCTTCACCAAAATCAAACGTCCTTGAGATCTCTACAATTCAGGGACGTATGCAAAAAATTATTTGATTCTGTTTGAATTTGCGGCTGTTATCGTTTGCCATAAAAAATACCCTTGTTAAAAAAAAAAAAGTTGCAGGTAAACTACCCCTTTCCCTCAACCGATCTTCACCAAAAACAATAGGTCTTGAGAACTCTACAATTTAGGGCTGTATGCAAATAATCTTTTGATTCTGTTTGAATTTGCGGCTGTTATCGTTTGACATAGAAATTACCCTTGTTAAAACATAAAACGTTGCAGGTAAACTACCCCTTTCCCTTAACCGATCTTCACCAAAAACAATAGGTCTTGAGAACTCTACAATTCAGAGCTGTATGCGAAACATTATTTGATTCTGTTTGAAATTGCAGCTGGTATCGTTTGCCAAAAAAAAAAATTTACCCTTGATAAAAAAAACCATTGCAGGTAAACTACCCCTTTCTCTCAACCGATCTTCACCAAAAACAATAGGTCATGAGTACTCTACAAATCAGGGCTGTACGCAAAAAATTATTTGATTCTGTTTGAATTTGCGGCAGTTATCGTTTGCCATAGAAAAAAAAATCTACACACAGACACACACACACACACAGTTTTCGAAAAACGACTTTTTTCATGTTTTGAGTGTAGTACAATCAGAATCTGCAATAATCTCGAACACGATTTTTTTTGCCATCACCATACTTCCATTTCCTTAAGGAATATGGAAGTAAATAATGAAATAACATCCAATATAGAAAGCAGATCAACTTTGTTTGAAAAAATAATACTACAAGCTAATATACAAAATGAATTCTACCTTAGGAATAAACTTGGCGAAGAAGTATAAAAGGCAGTTTTAATAGTCTTATATTACATTTTATATATGCATTAATAAGTAACATAACTTTGTAATTTATCATTGGGTAAGTTTGGAGATCAACTCCACTGTTATATTCAATCTAAAAACTGACTGATTACTTACTGATTATACTTTTTATAATAGTCATGATTACATGGAATCGTACATTAGGTAACAGACTTCAACTTATAAAATAATTATATTAATAAGAGTAAGAAAAAGTAATGATACAAACTCATGTCGTTGAACAGAATCACTTGGGATTGGAGGATCATTTGCTGTACAGATGAGTTAATTGAAAAGTGTATAGTGGATCTTGCAGAAAGGAGTAATAGAAAAGGATGTTATATGGCTAAATATGAAATTCTTTTAACATCTTCAAACCAAGTGATGAGCAGGTCACTTTGTTTTTGTAAGTGGCACTTGAAACAAAGGCTTCTGTCTGGTAATCAAATCAAGGTTTTATTTATGATTATTTTAAGAAAGCAGATCATGTTGCATATAAAGAAAGAATCTTCAGAATTAGAAACTATAAACTCCATGGAAGAATGATTATTCTCTTTCCAACTATGGCTTATTACTGTCAGCATGAAAGAGGGATATATAAGATTGTTTAGTCAGATTTATAAAAAATGTCAGTGTTTTAAATATCATTTGACAGGGGAAATGAAAGTTACATCAATTCTGGAGTACGCTACACTGCAACTGTAGTATGTATGTGCTGCTTGTGATGTATGTTATGGCCTTGGATCCTTATTTTGTAGCAAAACCTAGGATGTTTTTAGTGCCGAATATGGAAAGGAGATGTAACCATAAATAATGTATAGGTAAAATAATGTACATTTTGTTTCTACTAGATATATAAAATTATGTTTACGACAACACCTTGGAAATGGGTTTGAGAAAAAGCTGTTCTTTCTTGTGTCTTTCTTCAATATGTATTATTTCACCATTCTGATGGACAACATGTGTAGCTTATGTGAAACTTATCACTAACTAAAATATTCTTTTATTCTTAGGCTGGATACTGATGTAAAGAAAGCCGCATATCATAGTTAACCTGGATTTCTTAGATGAATGCATGCATCACTAAATTTCTGCTAGAGAGCAAATTAGTTTGCAGCAGAGCATGACAGTGGTCACTGTCTTACTTAATACAGTTTTGTACATAATCTCTGTTCTAAATTTCTAAATTTAGAAATTTATATAGTTTTCACAATATCTGAGCTAAACTTTAATAAATACAAAACTGAAATCTTCATTTATTTCTCTACTTGTTTCTGCAGTTTCATAGATTTTTGCTTTTTCTATTGATTTACAATTTATTTACTGTGTTAGAAATCAGTGGCAGAGCATTAGGGAGACAAGGTAGACAGCGTCTGTCCACATTATTTATGAAGCAGTTAATTTTTGTTTATGAATTAAGTTGCTCAAATTACTCTGGAAGTGTATAAAGTTAATTTAAGTAGTTAAACATTACGGGACAATGTGTGAGCGTGATGACATGGAACTTTGCTATGCGATGCATGTGTACAGAGTATCAGGGTGACATTATCGGAAATGTCTTATTAACCCATTCACCGAGTATTTTTTTTTAAATCAGTTTTAAAAAATGTCTATTTTTTTTATTGCAGAATAATACCTACAAATATGTTAAACAATGCTACATAGCAGTAAATAAAAAAAACACATGTAGAAAGCATTTATATTTGCCCGACATCTGTTGGAGATTCATAAAACTACTACAAAGCAGTTCTTACATTGAAACAACATGGGCGAGTGATTGCTGTCAAAGTCAGTGAACTGAACAAGTGGCGCGAGCTACACTCATCAAAAGTCTCCACAGTACTGATAAAATGGTGCGAGCTACACTCGTCAAAGTCAGCGAATGGGTTAACAACGCCGAGAGTTAGGTGGGCTACAGTGGATGACAACAGGAGGTGGGCTGCGTGTGCAACTATTGGTGTGCCGTTGAAAGCATTGTTGAAGACATGTCTCGCCTCACTGAATAATACTGAATTCTCACCTGGCAGCATTGTGTTTGTTTTCATTGTGTGGTGCCTATTATTTGTTTTTGTTGTCTTTACAATGTATGTATACTATGTGTATATAATATTACAGACTATGAAGTATGTATCATTTACTTACTAACTATTTAATAAAGGTTTTTAAGTTTCATCCTTTAAGTGTTTTAAATATACTGTTTTATCAGTTTAAAGGAGCAAAATGAATACTTCTAGTACCAGATCTACCACAGAAGTATTTGATATGAACTGTGACCCCTTTGATTCACTAGAAGTTTTGTTAAAGTACGAAATTAGTATATTATCTTTAGAGCAAAACATATTGCTTAAGTCAAAAATACCTCGGCCACCTTTAGATTTTCTTGCAGAAAGATGAAAAAGTTGACAGAAAATTAAAAAAGAAATGTGGGATAGTAAACATATAATATACTGCAGGCACATCTTCTGAAAACCAGAATGATTAAATCGAGTCTGTTTCCATCACTATTAATGAAAAAAATTTGTAATGAAATAAAGCTGATGTTTCTGTTCAAGCTGACTTATCTGTTAAAAGCACAATTGAGTATAATTGTGTGATATGATCATGGTTTGAAAATTGAGGAACAATTGTTTTTTGATGTTTCTTCCAACAGAAGTGCAGACAGGTTGGCTAATAACATTATTTCAATTTAGAAGCTAAAGCCGCACAGCATGCTTAAGAGGTAAAGATGTGCCTTTAAATACAGTGCTGGTTTCTGTATGTTCCTTCATGAAATACTCTTCCATTGACAGTAGATTTGAATTTCGAACTAACTGCCCTTATTAAGAGGTTGCTCACTTTCCTTATACCCTAAAAGCAGCTTCTTGCCTTCCTAAATAATAAACATCATCAGTTTACTAACAATGAAAAAGCTAGTAAGCCAAACATATGACAGTACCTCTGTGACGGCTGGTTGCACGGTGGAGTAGGCCTACAAACCCGTATTCGTCACCAATATTCACAGACATTGTTTGTGCATTGCTGTGCTCACCAACTTAATTTGTTTTTGTTATGCAGTGGAAAAAAATTATAGAATTAAGCTTTTTTATTTGTAATTTAACTGCATTTCATCGTTTCTTCAGTAGATCTGCTGCTAGATTTGTTTTACTCTGAGAACAAGGGTTTAAAATTCTTCACCCAACATCAACCCATTGGAATTACCATTCACAGGCTGTTTCTCATATTACCAAATGTAATGACTGGGATCCTGACTCTGTGAGATCTGCAATTTGTTTTCTAAATATTTTAAAGTAGACACTTTTCATGTTTTACTTGTGTGTATATGATCAAATTTTTGTATTTACTCCTTTTTGTTTCTAAACCTGGTACAAACTGTAACCTGTTACAAACTCAGGGTTGTATTTAAACCGGTTTAACGTTCTACAGACAAAATGTAGCAGTGGTGTAAATCTATGCATAAACGAAATTAGGACAGTTAAAAAAAATATGACACACTGCGTTTACATGAAGTATTACAAGACTGTACGGATGAATGTAGGTGTATAAATTCTGATCCCAACAATGTATTGCATGAATCTGTAAGTGAAGTATATAAATGTGTTGCTTATGAAATTATTGATTCTGTAACAGTAAACTAGATGCCTGATTTGGCGAATTTTAAAATATATTTTTTGTAAAACATTTAAATGAGAAAAAATTTATTGAATTTCGGAGGAATTTTTAACAATATTAGTTACAAAAACTGAAGTATTGTTCCCAGAATTGTTTGTTTACTTTGCTCAATAAATTATTAAAACTCTACAGCAGTGATGATAAATTGCTTCCCTGTATTAAACTGCTAGAATATATTGTGGAGAATCAACTTGTTAGTGTATATGAATAAACATTACCATTACTGAAATTAATACTAAGTATTCTAGTTATATACTTATAAGTGTCATCCTCGACTGAGTGTTGAACAAGTCCATTGAAATGAACCAAAATATATCTTCGTATTGCTACAAAAATAAGAAGGTTATCCACAATTGGCTACTTTGTCAGTTGAAATATAATTGACATTTATGTCCAATAAGGACCCAAGTTTCAAGGAAAAGGTGATAGATAATTTTTCAAACTTCCAAGACAAGTCGTGTGGAGTCATTTTAAAAAATATGGGACATTTGTGTAAAGGCTACGGTAATCAGAATTTGTCATTGTGTTAAAACATGAGTAAAAATTATATTTTTTCTAGCAATATTTTCTAATTAAGATTCAAGATGATACCACCTGACAATACGATAGTTTTTTTTTCTGTATTTCTTTATTCTTTACTTTTTTCTTTAGACCTAATTATGTAACAAAAATGGAATGCATATATTTCAGACGGTCACTTAGCTGTTATCTGATAGAAGCAGCATTAACTCTATTGACTATCGTTTTACTGATTCATTAAGAATGTCAGCATCTTAGTAACAGGTTATGTTTGGCCAGTATTTATATATCTAACCAGATTATTTCCTCATGCTTCACCACTGTTAGAAATCACAGTATTTTTGCTCTTCTACCACATGCATCAACTTTGTTTAAAGTGACATTTGCACTTGTACAGTAAAGTCCAGACTGGGATTATTTTTCCTTACACCAATTAGTTCACACAAGATAGACAGTAGACAGCTGGAAGAGTAACGTACTCTTCATATTTATGTTTCTTTGTTATTGTGTAACAAACAAATTCCACTTGCATCAGGTGTGACCACACGCGCGTGCGCGCGCGCACACACACACACACACACATTATTGTTATATATTCAAAATTAATACTGAAATTGTTACTGAAATTATTCGGATCTTTTTCAATCAAGTCCCACATTCATTAACTACTCTTGCAAATGTTTCATAAACTCTAATAGTCTGTACAGTGTCTATAATCAGAAGTCTAAACAATTATTATATGTGACTTACTTCCAGTACAAAAGATACCTGAATGCACAACTCAAAATTAGTGTAAAACAATCTAATTACCTATTATTTAAATCTAACCTTAACTTAAAAACCTAAAACCTAAATCAGATATATAATATCAGAAATTTAATAAAGAAAGTTGTGTTAGTGGTCATAATCATAAACAGAATTATCACTGTTGCACACCACTATGGAAAAATTATTCCGATTAGTGCTTTCAAGCTTCTCAGTTCATCGGAATAATTTTTCTATAGTGGTGTGCAACAGTGATAATTCTGTTTGTAAACCAGATATAATTTAAGTCACATTCACCAGTATTTAAGATGGTCAGTACATATGAATTTCTTCCCATTTTGCTAAAGTAAATCACATATTTCTGCCAATACCTCCACATGATTCACAAAGGTAGGACTCTAGCTGATTCTGTTTGATCTGCATTCATGACTGTTACTTTGTTTATGATCTACTAAATTTTGACTGAGATTGAACATCAAATAGAGAAATTTATCCCTTGTAAACTGGGTATTCCATTGTGTGCTCTTTTCAAATTCAAAATTATAGTTGTGCCAAGCCTTGTGCAGATGTTGGTTATGTCAAGTGGGATTCAATGGTTCTGTATGAAAATTGTAATGTCGATTTATATGGCTTAAGTAACATTTAGCAATGTAATTTAATGAGAAAGAAAGAGGGAAGGGGGAGAGACTGAGATGTTTATAGCTTACCTTAGTCAAAACACAAGATGTATAATGGAGACTGTTACGGATAAGGTACTGAACAATTACACATTGAGTAGACAATTTAATGAAAGATGAATGAAATATGGATCTTAAGTGTAAAAGACCCAATTAGTGTACATCATCAGTAAATGTTTGTGAAAATGTAAGAGGATGTTCAGCACATTAACAGAGTTTTATGTGTTTACATTAGCACATTTTATGTGTTTTGCTAAAGAAAAACATTTTATCGGTTATCATAATCAGGTCATGAGCCAGATTTCATGTGAAAATAATAATAAATTAATTAAAATCATTAACCACTAATTACTTTCACAGATAAAAATGGTGTATACTTGATAAATGAGTTTGTTCTTATTTACAACACTGATCTCAGTGACAGAGTTGATAATGAAAGGCTTATAAAGAAAATATGTGCATTTCCATAGTAGACAAAACAAAAACGTTCTCAATGACGTAGAGCTCATACCTATTTTTACATAATTCTTTATGCAGTAAAATATATAAGTTGAGTTGTAGTTTGATGGCAGTTAGCATTCTGGTTCTTTGTTTCCTTGCGAATTTGTATGTCTCTTTTCCATGAGTGTTTATGTTTGTAGCCTGTGTAGGCTTTTAATAAACGTGAACAACCGCTTTTTAAAATAACTTATGCAGGTTTTAAAAAATTTTGAGTAAAAGCTGTAAGCAGTCAGGATAAATTATATAGATCTTGTGGAAGACACGTTTTCATAAAAGCTTTTCAGTTAAAAGCCACAATATAGAAATTATAGGGAATGCTCAGGGTTTCCTTTTGAAAACAAAAATGAGTGTACTAAAACAACTAACGAGCTTGTTGTAGCTTACAGAAAAGTAGTTGCGTGCATATTGCAAGCTTTACAAGTACGTAAATCAACGCTGAAACCAGTTTATATATCCTTATATACAGTCTAAGGATGCTTATATACAGCTTTAATATAGTAGTTGTGCTCATAAATGTATACTTAATACGCTTGTTTAATGTTTAGTCTCAATATGGACGAATCAATATTGTTTCATGGAACAGATGTAAGAGAAGCATGAAAGAGATCTCTTTTGCAGCATGTGTGAATGTACATTTCCTCCTCCATCACATTAATTTTTGTGTTTTAGATATGTATTGATTAAAAAATTACCAATAGTTATATATTTCCGATATTACGTGAAATTACTGTAATCACTGCTTTGCTTAAAACTAATGAAAATTTAGATTTGTCACATTTTCAAATAACATGACAGCATGGTACAAGTAAAATGTAAATAACATATAGCGATTATAGCTGATGAAACAAGTGGTGAGGCAAGTGCACTGCAATTAGTAATCGTATTCCAGTAAATTTTAGATGGAAAACACATGGAATTATTTTGTCAATTTTTAAAACCAATGTGCAGTGTCACACAAACTTTGGTTTCTTGTAATGGTCAGGTTGAATTAGCCCTGATGAAACTAATAGCTTAGACATACTGGTGCTTCTTGAGGTGTTTAAGCCATTTTAAGAACAGATATTCTAATGCTGCGTACATTCATTGCCAATCACACCAACTGAACCTAATATTGATGAAATCTACATTAGTGAATTGGAGTGCGAGGATATTTTTTGTGAAGTTACAGGATATTTGTGCCTTTTTTTTTTACAAGTCCGCAAAGGATATCCATCCTAGATCAAAGTGTGAAACAGCGACTTTCATGTGCAGTTCCAACAAGGTAGAACTTTTACTGAAGAAGTGTCAACACGAATTTCATACAGGACAGAATTAATTGAATGCATGGCAGAAAATCAGAACAGAGACCAAATTTCAACAGCAGAACCATTATGCTATTTTGTAATCAAAAAATGTTGACTAGTCAATATTTTGTGTTTTTGGCTGACATTCTAAAATAGTAATAATAATAATAATAATGCCATATGTTGACATACTGTACAGTCAGCTCCAGAAATGAGGAACCACTGTGGCTCTCATTAGAAGGCATGCATCTTTTCAGGTTTGTGTATGAAGTTTTGCAAATCAGAGGCACCACAGGTGAAGAGTATTTTGATCAATAAACGTTATTAATGAAAGGCTGAGGGAAGTGAAGAGTTGTATGGCATTATAATCAAAGAAAGATTCAGCTTTATAGGAGATCTGATTCGCTCTTCCTTGTAACAAGTGTAAAGAGTACAGTAAGAAAGTTCCTGAAGAGGCCTTCAAAGAAACATCTGTTACATACTGCTTTCTGGATTTGAAGCAACTTTGCACAGAGATTTCTGTTATATATAGCAGTGACTCTTTTAGTTCAGTTACTAGTGCATTGCTTTTACTTTACTTTACTTCTGAAAATGATTTAACAACAACATTCAGTGAATGTTTCAAAGTTATTAAAAACCATTGTAGCAATTCCATGACATCACCAGAAGGAGAGCAATGTCTCTCAACCTTAAAAAATGTGAAAACCTTCCTAAGGAACACGATGTCTGATGAATGACCATCTTTACTTGAAATGTTCTCCTTCAAAAGAAACTTCATTCTGGATATCAAGACTTTAGTCAAATAGTTACTGAAGTTGCCAGTATGAAGGACAGAAGGATGGATTTTCAGTAAAGATAGGTGAGTGTTATAAAAACTGTGTATTTACGTTAACTAAGTCTGGAAATATTTTAACAGAAACCTGAAGTTGTTCTTGTTTGAGATGTGAACTTTATTGCGCACCACAAGATTTTTTGGTGATGAAATGACGCTGTAATGTATGACACAAAGAATCAGTCATGATGTAGTAAAATCAGTGTCAACAAAAATATTGTTACGATGGTCTACTTGATCGTCGTAGGTACAGTGGAAACAAAATACAAGACACCAATTAAGTCACTAATCACCAGCTTTAATTTTCACAGTTGAACAGTTCGTAATTAACAACACAGTCTCTTACAACAAATCAAATAAACATTGTTCACACGCAATAAAATGTCAACTAATATTAAACACAATTGTATTACAATTATCCCGCCCGATATTAAACACTTCACTAATAACCACTTGAACGCACACAGTAATATCACCCGATAATCACTTGTAATCGTCCGACAATAAACTGAAAACTAAGGCCGCTGACGCCTTGTATTTATACAACGCTCACAGTCCAGAAGATTCCAAACTACGCCTTATCTCTAAACTACGACGTACTTAATTGCGGCCTTGACACAGTCCGCGCGGCTGGCGGATTCCAGAAAAGTAAGATGAAGCAGCATTACTTGTATAAGGGCCAGTTCATGTCAAGGCCTCAACATTTAATGAAAGCACTCCCAGGGGGACTTAACTTCGGCAATTTGAAGCTGCTGCATTTTCAAGCAGATTGATAGAAAAACAAAGTACTGTAGTTTCATTTGTTCTCAGTGTAAGAGGTCCCACCCCAGAGCTACTACAGAAAGTGCCACCTGACACCCAGAACACCTATGGCTGAGTTCTAGAATTGTGGTGTGGTGACTAACATCTAAGCACCTTAATGATTTATATCATGCTACCATGTTCAGTTGAAAGTTGGGCGGTGACAATCCGGAGAGAGCCTCCAGGAGTTTGGAATAAGTATGTACTTACCGATTAGACTGGACGATCTAGAAGGACTGGAGAGATTTGTAATGCATTTACAACATCTGGCTAGTTAACAGATTCATTCAAGATAGGCTAACTTCAAGTGCAGTTGACATGGCTATCGCCATGGCCATTGTCCTTGTGCCTTTATGTAGTGAAGAACTTCAAACTGTTTGGTGCTCTGTGAAAGTGTTTGAGAAACTTAATATACACTTATGTATGGGTTGACTCAAGGCTGATCACCAAGTACCGATGCGGACATTATGGTAGAAGCAGTTCTTGACATGGGTGAATGAGTACGGGTTTGTAGTTGACTTCATTAAAATTATCGTATGGATCAGGGAAGGAGAGACAATGCTCTCAACAATATGCCAAAGGACATGTTACTCCAAATGGCCATAACAATACCACCAAAGTCTGAAAACATCATCATAGTTAAATTCGATTTAAGTACTAAAGGTGGCATGCCCTCAGAGTTAGCACATCAAGCATACTAATTGAGGGAAACTTAGTGAGACCAGATACAACCAAAAACGGTTAGAGTGGCAGATATTGTATATCAGGTTGTCATTTTATAGAGCAACATGCACCTTTAATTGGAAGCTTGACGCATTAAAATTAACGACTACACACATTTTTTTTTAAACTTGCACATTAAATTTCACTTTTATTTACTTAACACTTTGAGGAACAATGGCGTAAGGCATAATATTGCGCCACCAGTGGACTTGGTATTTTGACAGACGGCGCACATTTACGCCGCTCTCTTTTCAATGCTTTCAAACACTTCCTTTGTTTATATTTTGCGTGTCCAAGGTGGAAGCTGCGGTTTTTGTTTATGTGAGGTTTGTGGGTTTTCTGAGGTTTTTTCATGTTTATTTTGCATGTTGTTGATAGTAGTGAGTTTGTTTGTTTTAATTACTCTATTATTAGTTACAAAATGGATAAACACTTTTTGACAATTTTTTTTGGTTAAAATTGCATGAACCATATTTTTAAACAGATTCAGTTGCAATATATAAAATCAATAATAAAAATGTTAAAGAGATTTTTCATAAGAGGAAAATCTGGGAAAAAGTGTGGTATAATTATTTTTTTAGCATTAAGTTATATTAAGTATTTATGAATGTTTAAACAACAGTTTTTTTTAAAAACACCGCTGGTCATAGGGGATGGTCTATGTACAAACATCATGGTACTCAAAAAATTGTCAAATATTCTGCTGGTACTCAGATGAATTTTTTAAAGTGGCGTTCAGTAAAATTTATAATTTTATAAAATTGTGTAGGAAGGATGTTTAAATAATCAACTGGTTAGCAAAGAATTAAAGTACTGTGCATATAGAAATTAAAAAAGTATCCTGTATTCTTGGTTTCATTAGTTCATAGCTGAATTGGCTGTCACTGATTTAGCTAGTTGTGTTTTCAGAATTTCAGTCACATTTGTGGTACCACTTTGTGATACTACATTTGTTAGTAGTGTGAGTAAATATAATTATTTTGTAAAACTTACACATTACATTTTTTTTAAAGCACGGTAAGTGATGTTTGCAACAAAGTTACATTTGTAACAGTCATTTTCTAAAACGGTCATTCAAAAACAAAAAAAAAACAATTTCACTTTTACAATAAAAATGTCATAGTGGCTCACCTACATAGTGACATAACATTTAGTGTATAAAATATAATACACCCCTTAGAAAAAGGAGTTTATATGAATTTATTGATTGTTATATGAATTTATTGTTATTTGTTCCCAGTAGTTTCTTACCATTACTGTTGTACCAACAAAAATAAATTACAATATGGTGTATGAATCAACAGATATGAAAGAGTGATAAATAAAATCTTACATAATTCGTAAAGATGAAATTATTAATAAACACAAGGACTCAGGGCTGCACATAAAAATAATTCAACATTTTGTATTTAGAATGTATAGAGATGTATATAGTTTTGTGAATTTTGTTCTATATTATGACTCCATTTACAAGATGATTTCCTTTTATATTTGAAATTACCTTTTAAAAAGATAGAAAATGTCTAAAAATTTGTAGCAGCTTGAATAGTAGGACACAGTTTTAAATTAGTCAAGGTGACAGATTCTTATGTATTTTGTTAGTTCCCCTAATTAAAAATAGTTATCAAAGTTATAAATCAACATCATAATTACAGCTCAAATAAAAGTAAATACATGTTGAACGGCTGTCATGTTCTGTCAAAAGTTATTGAAAAAATAAATACATAAAAAAATCATTCAAATTAATCTAGTCAATATATTTTACTATCTTCTTAAATAAAAAGTCAGTAAGTTTTTAATACTCTAAAGTGTAGACTGTGAATAAATATAATAGCTTTTATTGTTGTAAATTTGTTAATTTGATCTCAAACTAACGAAATTGTTGAGACCAAATGTGAATAATTAATACATGAATTATTCAAAGAGAAAATTCCAAAATTTTACTAAAAGCTAAGTGCTGATTTTCACGTTTTGTGAAGTGTATATGAAAATCATAATAAGTTGTTTAAAAACTAGAATATAGTTTTTTAAATTATGTTACTTTGTTTAATATTTTTTAATGATAATTTTATGCAAGCGATTAGAGTTTTAACTCAGAAATATTAAGCCAAATGTAGTAAGTACTTTGTCTGTCTGTAGTTTATAGTGTGAAATTATGTAAGAAAAAACATGGTGTACTTTAAAATAGTTATTCACGTAAAAATACAAGTAACATCGTAATAATTAATTATTAACCGTTTGAAAAGTAGTTCACAATTGAAAAACCAAGATAAAAAAAAAAAAAAAAAAAAAAAGTTCTTGCGGGCTCGTCCGGGATTTGAACCCGGGACCTCTCGCACCCTAAGCGAGAATCATACCCCTAGACCAACGAGCCAGCCATTATATCGAACGTTTAGTTTTGTTTACAAACTTATTTTCTTGTGTGGCCGCTAGTAGCGTTACCTGTTTGTAGAGGCACTGCAGCAACAAATTAGAACTGTGAATTTGATGATATTCACAGCTTTTAAAGGAATTTTTTTGTTTTAATACAAATTGAAACCAATTAGCAACTCGTGATGCTGATTTACGATTCGTATCACAATATACGATTTACGCACCAATATTCGTTATATTAGCAGGTTGGCTTATTTCTGTCGGTTGTTATTGCAAGACAAAAATTTTTCTCGTGATTGTAAAACGTTCTTACTTTTATTTGATAAATAAAAGAAATTGTAATTATTAAGCGATGCTTCGAATGTACTGTGCATGTAAAACATTTACAGAAATTCGTTAAAATGCAGATAAAAAAGAATAAAAAGGAATTTTAAAACCAGTAGCATTAGCTAAGTATGCAATTGGTGTTTAACAATTTAGGTATATATGCGGAAAAAATGTGTCGAGTAGCAAATTTGTATCATGTTTACTTACATTTTTTTACATTCTCTCATGCCGCTAATGTACTAGAAGTGGTTGTTATTTTTTAATTGATTTTGAACGAAAATAATTTCCCGTTAAATGGATCTTGCAATTTTTGACGACAGTGACACTTCGCGCGAAATACATGGAGTACATTAAAATTCATGTACAAAATACAAGCAGTATTGTAATTGCCACTGGTCTCGTCCCCTAAGCGAGTAAAGTAGAGATATGCGTAGCAGATAAGAGCGTAAAATATGTTGACTAGATTAATTTGAATTTTTTTAATGTGTTTATTTTATAAATAGCTTTTGACAAAACATGTCAGCTGTTCAACATGAGTTCCTCTTTCAACTGTAGCTGTTCAACATTATTTTTGTCTTGAGTTGGACTGACAGGTGTATGTACAGTACTTTGAGGAACTAACAAAATAGGCCCACATTAGAATCTGTATTCTGGTTTAGCATCTCTTCTGTAAAATATGTACGGTAACATGTAGGCCTATTCAAGAATAGATTTTTTCCCCAAATCACCGCTGTTTCTTATATCAGTTTCTTCTTCTTCTGTAATTTACACTTTACGATAATAAAGCATACTTGCGTTTTCTCTGTTTTATATTGGATGTTACTGTTTTCTCCGTGATTGTTTTTTCTAACTTCATTAGTCAAGAGACGAAGAAAAGAACATACGGGCAAAAATGTGCCACTTTGCAAAGAAAATAAGGTATAAAATCTGATTTATAGAAGTTTATTAGTAGACGAATTTAAGAAGACGTCTAACAGGTTTCACGTGAGGATAAAAGACAAAGAACAGGAATATGGAGAAGGATGGAAGTGGCGCAGTCATTAACCTGCAGATTAGATGAACGATGGGGAAGTATACAAAAAACGGTTGTATTTCTTAAACTTTCACTACCGATTCGTACTTAGTTTTATTTAGTGACAGCGAATGTTGATGTGTAATGTAATGAGTACTTCCTGTTGCGATGGTCAAAAGCATACGATGTCCTCTAGAACCCTCCAACGACCCCACCCCCTCGTTCCTCTCCCACCACATAAGTTCGCATAAGTATGAGTCTAGCGCCTCCCTAGAGGGGCCCGTACGCTTTCTTATCGTGTTCGTGTGAGTACCCGTCACTGGGCTTTTGAAATTCACAGAATGATTGACCGTTTCATGCGCGCAAAACTGTTCTTATATTCGTATATTCTGTCAATGGTCAACTCTTCATAATCCTGTGTGTGTTGTCAGCCAATTTGTTAAATGTTCGCTCAGTCGAACAGCTTACAGATCTCCAAAAAAAAAAAAAAAAAAAAAAAATTCTGTTGGAGTGATATTACAATATAAGTTGTCAACAACAGTATATATTAGGCCTACTGTTCGAATAACGTTTAAAAGTCTTTCACAGCATCAGCAAAGTATCCCTCTGTTGGGAACGAGTGTATGAACACTTTTCAGTTTCCTGACAGATCTCTTGGAAGACCCGTTGTTGAGAGTACACTCTTCCAACGTTGCATTTATAAGATTGTAGCGATGTTTTGTTAACCGCAGAATTTAGCGGGATTACTAGTATTGCATAGCGCAAACTTCTCTTACGAAATTTCTCCATGCAAATTTGGTACGTTGTGTTCTACTTGTTTCCTTGTTGCAACACTACAGAAAATAGATAACTACCTGAGACTTAAGGGTACTGTTTTCAAACAACGTCCTTAAACGTAGAGCATCACGCCACGAAGGTTTGTTAGTACCGCCGTGAATATTCTTGTCACCAAGTGGGAGTATAATTTCGTGGCCTTGCGCACAGAATCTTAGCTTGTGGTATTCACCTGTCTGCTGCAAGAAACGAACACCGTCTTCTTTGTCCGACCTGTCACGAAACAAATCGAAAATGTGGAAAAGGAAGCAACGGTACACTACGCACACCGCACTTAGTACTGCCGACTATGCAATACAGTATACATTGAACTGTACTTATCGCACTTTTAATCGTATACCTGTTGTGGGAAGTTGTAGTGCGTCCACTTTCTGCGAAGAACCAACATAAGCAGAGGCGTATTTACGGGGGACCGGACCCCCCCCCCACGAGGTAGAAAAAGTTGACGAATTTTGTTACTCTCGTAATTTTTAAGCTGTTTTATTATTTTTTTTCGGCTGTGCACACTAATAGTAGTAACTCTTTTCTCTTTTTTAAATATACAAACCGGTTTAAACTTGTTAGTAAATGTACAACATTAGCGGATACGACTGAAATATGAAATATAGGAAAATCATTTCACTCAATAAGTAAGTATCTTCTAAAAAATTTTAATTGTGTCATTATCGTTTACTTGAATGGGACTGATTTCAGCCACTTTAAAGATAGTAATGTTGATTAGTCTTAACTTGTTTTTCCTTCTGTATGAAGCCGATCCCCTACCAGGCCAAATTCTAGATACGCCACTGGCCATGCACGGATTTAAGGGGGGGCGGTCGCCCTCCCCCAAACCATACAAATAAAAAGTAAACGGTGTATTTTAAACATTTAAAACTTTTTTTATGAGTAAAATGTATTACTTTTTATTAAACATATATGAAAACTCGTCATCGTAACTGTTTACTTCAGATTTTAATTTATTATAAATCAAAAATGGTTATTCAACCTGCGAAGAAAAGCAACTCTGGGTAGGGGTTGGTAGGTTTGGAGTTTAAATGCTGCGAATAGTGAGGGTTGGTATCACTGCTCTCTGACAGTGACTCAGTGAGTGGAGTGCCATTGCAGCCGCCTAAGAGTGCTTTCACATGTGCGGTTCCTCTAACGTCGTTACAAGTGCGGATCTAATGTGATTGTTTTGAAACATTTAAATGTATTTACCAACGTTTGTTCTACGAATCGTCAATCATGGTAAGTAACAAATGATTTGGTAATTATGCTCAAATTGCGGTGAAATATTTCTTTTCCTATTCTTCTATACTATATAAGCACGAAAAAAATTATTTTAAACGGGGGTCGAACCTATTTACGGAGAAAAAAAATTAAATAATTACTCCCATAAGCGCGCATGTAAAGTGAATGACCGCCATGTTATCTAAGAAACGGCGCACAGTTACACAGCGAATGACGAGTTATGACGTCATTGCGGAGAGTACTCAGCGCTGTACTTCCTAAATTTACGCGGCAAATAACGTAGCGTTTTTTGGCGCCTTATGGGAGAAATTATTTAATTTTTTTTCTTCGTAAATAGGTTCGACCACCGTTTAAAATTATTTTTCTCGTGTTTATATAGTATAGAAGAATAGAAAAAGAAATATTTCACGGCAATTTGAATATTTCACACACACACACACACACACACACACACACACACACACACACACACACACACACACACACACACACACACACACACACACACACACACAAATGTAATCCATCCAATTATGAAAAGATGAAAATCTTACCTTAATGTATCAGGCCATTGTGTATTAAAATGTTACACAATTACACAAACTAAAGGACTGAAAATCACATTACGCGGAGTACCCAGCGCTGTACTTCATAAATTTCTAAAGTAATCGGCTCAATATTACAAAAAAGGTAAAATGTTAGGTATTACCTAAAATTTATAATGTTACAGCTATAGTAAACAACAGAAATAATTAAACCATAATTAATAACACCACACAAACACAAACTAAAGCACTGAATACCAATAATAATAATAATCACAAAAACTTTCACGCACCAGACTACCTAACGCGGCGACAGTACACACTATGCAATATGCAACTTATGGTGAAATTCGCGCGTTTATTCTCAACGGTGAAACCGCTGTTTTGTCTTAACCAATTACAAAGGCGAGTTACAAAATTTTGAACCCAGCCGTTGATTTTTTTCCAACTACCAATGATAAGTCAGCATTACATCAGCCTCTGGATTTCAGCAATTGACTCAACTCGCTTTTCATACAGTCCAATTTTTGCGGTTCGCCTTAATTTTTGCAAGAGGAATTATCTGGAACAATGAACTATATCCCGCGGCCCTTCGGGCCGCCTCTCCGAACCTAACCGGCAGGCATCGGCTCAACTCGCTTTTCATCCAACTCGCTTGTAAATGTTTGGAAAATGGTTCGCCTTAATTTTTGCAAGAATTATCTGGAACAATGAACTATATCCCGCGGCCCTTCGGGCCGCCTCTCCGAACCTAACCGGCAGGCATCGGCTCAACTCGCTTTTCATCCAACTCGCTTGTAAATGTTTGGAAAATGGTTCGCCTTAATTTTTGCAAGAATTATCTGGAACAATGAACTATATCCCGCGGCCCTTCGGGCCGCCTATCCGAACCTAACCGGCAGGCATCGGCTCAACTCGCTTTTCATCCAGCTCGCTTGTAAATGTTTGGAAAATGGTTCGCCTTAATTTTTGCAAGAATTATCTGGAACAATGAACTATATCCCGCGGCCCTTCGGGCCGCCTATCCGAACCTAACCGGCAGGCATAGGCTCAACTCGCTTTTCATCCAACTCGCTTGTAAATGTTTGGAAAATGGTTCGCCTTCATTTTTGCAAGAATTATATACATCCCAAAGGCCAATTTGCAGCGACAGCTGATGTACAAGCTGATGACGACACGTGCCGTCACACATTCAGTCTGAAAATGGCGTTCACCGGCTATTTGCATGCATTCTTATGTGAGTAATTATTTAATTTTTTTTCTCCGTAAATAGGTTCGACCCCCGTTTAAAATAATTTTTTTCGTGCTTATATAGTATAGAAGAATAGGAAAAGAAATATTTCACCGCAATTTGAGCATAATCCGGATAATGCACAATTACCAATGATTTATGGAAATTTAGAGAAGTAGTAATTGAATGAGTTGTTATGTCGAAAGAGATTTTTGTTTATTTTCTAACCTCAACATTTACTGTATTAGTATTGTAAATATGGCTCTTTGTTGTTGTATGTACTCCATTCATGAGATATAATTTCTTGTAAAAAACACAAACAGACAGACGGACTGATAACAAAGCGTAATAACAGAAGAGACAATAACAAAAATAGGCTAAATTTTCATACTGTTATTTTTTCTCTTCTTAGATACTTATAGGCCTATATCTATGTCGTAGCTAATTGGACTAAACGGTAAACAATAAATTAAAAAATAATTGATATTTGTTTGTTTAATCGAATTACTGAGGTCATTTTGGAGTACTTTCTACTTTTAAAGAAGAATGTTCAACAATTTTAACACGTAACAAAATCATGTTGGTTGAAGCTCATTTTTGAATACAATAACATTTTTTTTGTAGAAAAATTAAATATTCCGCTTCATTACTATCGAATCAATTGTATGATTCATATAAAAAATTTTGTATTATCTATTTTATGTAATTTTATTTTATCGGTTCACTAGATCCGAAGTTATAACAGTTTAAATTTGTCAAACTTTTTCGAAACATTCGTGATTGAAATGAATCAATTTATGTTATTATAAAATCTTGATAACTCAAAAAATAATGGACAGATGTCTCAGTTTATCCAATTATACATTATAGACTCACAATATATTAAAAAAATAGACATTTGTTTATGTTTAACATCAATATACTCAGATCATTTTGGAGTATTTTATAATTTTAAAGAAGTATGTTCAACGATTTGAAGTAACAAAGTCATGTTGGAGGAAGCTCATTGCCAATGAATTGATAGCGGTTCTTTTTCAAAAAGTTTTCTTCAGCAACATTAATGTTATTTCCGCGCTAGTGCGCAAAGTAGCTACTTTGCGCATTACATGAGGAAAAATATCGTACGCATAACATGTGCCAAACTGTTCCTCTCGCGCACTTGTTACGTAATATGCTATAACCTCAAAAACAAAATAATAACAGAAAAAATGAGTCTTGGTAGATCAAAATCGACGCAGTGGTTCTTAAGATATCCGTGCCTACGCAAAGAAGCGTGTGCGCGAGCGTACGTAAGCACACGTTTGCCTGAGTAACCAGTTAATTAGACTAGTACGCAGCTCAATGCTTATTGGGCTAACCAACTGGTTAAATAGATGAGAGCGTTGATCGAAGCTCATTAGGCTGACCGACCGGTTGGTTAAGCTAACGCGCTGCTCCGAGCGCTTTAGTCTAACTAACCAGCCGTTCGGCCGAGCAGCCGTATTCCAATTAGCTACGACATCTATACTGTCAACAGGGCTTGAGTTGACTGCTTTTCAAGTGATTTGCTGTTTTATTTTCATTAGGCTTTGTTTCTATTGAACCAAATAACTGTGAAAGTATCGAAAAAATATGATTATTTATTTCAAATGGAACAAAATAACGTTAATTTGGCTTATGAAAACCTGTTAACGTTTGTTTCCAGTGAAATTTTGAAAAATTAGTTACACTGCGGTCGACTTAAGACCACCAGGTCGACTCAAGCCCTGTTGGCATATCCTATAATTATTATTTTAAACTACATCAATGGCTTGATTTTTTCAGGCCAGTACATCTGAAGGAAGTAGGCCTAAATGTCCAAAGAGAACAATTGAATCATTTTTTCAGCCCTTGAACCTAAACAGAAAAATTCAGAAAACTAGTGAGGACCCATTACAGTCCTCTGACCAAACTCTTAAAGACCCCTTGAGTAATGAAAGTGAAGAACAGACTACTTCTGTCTTATCTTCATCCTCAGTTCAATCTTTTCTGAAAGCATCTACAAGCTCTACGCCAAAAGAAGTACATGTAATGACTTTCCAAAACGACATTGCATTGTTTATAGGGAAAGTAGTTGATGACCATACAAAATTCCAACTTTTAGAATCCCCTTGGCAACCCACAGATGATTATGAGTTTCCTTTCTCCATTCACGTGAAAAGTGGAAAAGAAGAAAGGAGATTTGTTAGTCGGGGGCACTTAGCAAAATATCCTTGGCTGATAATTTCACCGAGTGAAAAAGGATTGTTTTGTAAATATTGCACTTTGTTCGCAACAGGACATGTTGGTGTTGGAGGCTTTCAAAAAAATGTTGCCCTCCAAAAACTTGTAGTAAAACCATTGCAATCGTTCGCAAAACTTTTGGGAAAAGATGGCGCTCTTGAAACACATACCAAGAACGTATACCATCAACAAGCCATGGAAGCAGGGAAACTATTTCTTGAAGCTTATCTCAATCCTAACAAGGATGTCATCAACCAAATAAACGAACAGAGGTTGTCGCAAGTAAATGAAAACAGAGCACGGTTGAAACCTATCATTCATACAATCAATTTTTAAGCCGACAAAACATAGCCTTTAGAGGTGATAGGGATGATGGAGAATTTGTGAAACAGAATCGAGTCCAATAAATGAAGGCAACTTCAGAGAACTACTTCGGTTTCGTATTCAAGCAGGAGATAAGTCATTGGAGAAGCACCTTACAACTGCAAACGCAAGGGCAACTTATATTAGTAAGACCACCCAAAACGAGCTTATTGAATGTATTGGAGAAGAAATTTTGTCTACTATATTAAGTAAAGTGGATAAAAGTAAGTTTTACAGTGTTATATTTGACGAAACTACAGACGTTTCTCATGTGTCTCAGCTGAGCATTGTGTTGAGGTATGTAACAGATAGAGGTGTTAAAGAAGACTTTATACAATTTGCAGATGCGTACAAAGCCATTCAAGAAAAGTCAGATAATCAAGGTGAACCAATTTTAACCGGTAGTGCTCTTGGACAGCTAGTATTGGATACATTGAAACAATTAAATTTGGACCTGAAACACTGCGTTGGAATAGGTACCGATGGATGTTGTGTCATGGTATCTGAAGTTTGTGGAGCTGTAGCTGAAATGCAGAAAGAAGCTAAAAATGCGGTAAGGTGCCCGTGTTACAGTCATGCGTTGAACCTGTCTCACCCAAAGCAGAACAACGGGCGACATTGTCGCAGAAAGGAAACGAGGCCTGCAGAAAGATCGTCCACCGCGTTAACGAAAAACGCGTAAAAAATTTGCTGCAGTAAAATTTCTAAAAAAAATAAATTGTTGCATAAAAACAGATACGAATAAACGAATCAATTGAATAACAAAATCTATGTTAGTGACTCAATAGGCCTAATATACGGATAAATTTCCGATGAGAGGCCGATCGGTAAAGGTTACATGTAATCTATTGAAGTGAGAGCGCTGGCTGCAGCCGGCAGACTGAGTCACGCGGCCGCGCTCCGGCGTAGTAATTCACAATCCGGATAGTTGTGTACACTATTTCTGGACTGATTTTTTATATCAACCTAAAATCAATATCCTATAATATCAATATATTTAAATGTAATTTACAAATTTATTCAAATAAATCCTGATAGACCTTATATTTCCTAAAACCTAAATCTAAAAATATCTCAATTTTTGTCTCCTGAAATTTTAAGGATTATTATTTTAATACTTGTATAGAACGGAGAGAGCCGTTGCATCAAACAATTTTAACTACATTACTACTGAAATGCTTGCAGAAAGTATTTGGTCTTCTTAAAATCCGTTGCAGAAAGATGAAAAACATTCTGCTGTTAGATAACCCTGTCTCTGTCAAAATCTTCTTCTCTGCAATGTGTAAGAAACGCCACTGGTATTATGAAAGAAACGGTCTCGTTCTTTACCGGCTTCTGCCAAAAGAAATTCTGTTCTGAAGAGTGTTCTTGGAACTCAAGTTTCAGGTGTTTGTGAAACTAGATGGGTAGAAAGACACACGACGATACTACAATTTCGTGCCAACCTCTCAAAAATAGTCGATGCTTTACATATGATTTCGGAATGGCGGGAAATCGAATCGGCTTCAAAGGCTAAATCATTGATTGCTGCTCTTTGCAGTAGCGATTTCATAGTTACAATTGTGTGCATAAGTGAAGTTTTATCACTTACTCTTCCCTTGAGCCGATATTTGCAAAAGGAAAGCGTTACAGTTGACAAGGCTGGCTCACTGGTCCAAGACACTTTGAAGACCTTGAAGGAGAAAAGGGGAATTCTGAAGAAGAATTCTGCTCACTTTTTGAAAAGTGCAATTCTACTGCCAGTTCTCTAGATATCGAAGTCACAGTACCACGCTTGGCAAAGCGACAACAGCACAGATCTAACCACCCTACATCTAATTAATCTAATCCAGAAGAATATTACAAAATATCATTATATATACCACTTTTGGAATCCGTCACCGAGGATTTGAGAACTAGATTCTCTGAAGAAACTCTATGGCTGTACGGTTTAACAATGTTCATTCCAGCACAAATGATGAAAGAAGACTTCCAAGACATTGAAACAAAAAAATAGAATCATGTTGACATTGAAGAAAGATGCTAAGAAATTTCATCCTCTTTTAAACGTAGATGAAAGCATAGTTGAACAGATAGTTTCAAGTGAATATCATCTTTGGAGGAGGAAGTGGGAACGAGACAGGGAAGGTATCTTGCCGACGAATGCTCTGGCGACTCTTGATGTTTGTGATGCAGATATTTTTCCACTAATAAAACGTATGTTGCATATTTTAGCGATACTGCCGGCAAGTGTCGCCAGTGCAGAAAGATCGTTCTTCACTTTAAGAAGATTAAAAACATGGATACGATCCCGAATGGGAGAAGAAAGGTTAGTCGGACTTGCTCTACTGAACATTCACAGGGACATAAAAGTTGAACTCGACAAAGTTATTGATTGTTTTTCAAAAGAAGGTTAGAGTTTATTGTGTAAAAAATAGTTGTGTATACTAACAAATAATGTATTTGATGTGAACTACATTTTGTACTCAAACCTAAAAACGTTTTGTACTCAAACTTTAAACGTTTCTTAAAGTAACGTTTAACGTCATTGGCTGCATAACGTTTATGTACAATTCAAGATAAGAAAAAAAGATAAACAGCAAAACTAAAAGTACTTTTCCCCTTTTTTGTGTTTTTATAACCTACTGTAATAAAACTAAAATTAATTTAGATATAGTAAGTAAAATTTATAACCCTAAGGCCATATCAACAATTTTACTTCTGTTAATTTTTTCCCCTGAAACCCCCCCCCCCCCAATCAAGGCTCTGGATCCGTGCTTGCACTGGACCGAAGTTTACAATGATGATACCAGAATGAAACTCATGTGATAAGCCACGTGAAACTAGTACCAGAATATAGATTGCAAGCTAAGACATATGGGCCATATACAGTATTGCGCAAGAAATCGTTTGTCAGGGCGGTTAGGCTAGGTGGCCACCAGATGCGGAGTGAAGCGGAGCGGAGTTGAGTTACTTAGGGGGCGGCAACCGAAAGCGGAGTGTACTTGAGTTGCGTTTATAACCTCAGCGATGTCAGACGTGCTAAATTTCAAACAGATGGAATATTCGATACTTAGTTCGGAATCTGATGATTCAGACACTGAATTCAGTTATCATGTTTGGAGTGTGTTAGCTACTGAGCGCAAGAAAGAGTGGGAAAGTCTTTATCTGAGACGACGAAATGACTGCGGTGAATTTCACACTCTGTTTGATGATTTAACCGCTGATCAATTTAAAAATTATTTCAGAATGTCACGGGACCAGTTTAATAAACTGCTGGATATTATTCATAATGATATAACAGCATGTGATACTAATTATCGGAAGGCGATAGGACCAAAAGAGAAGTTAGCAATTTGTTTAAGGTATTGTTTATTTATACATTAATTACAACAATTAAAATTTACAGAAAACAATTATTAAGTTACAAAAATTGTTGAACAAGAATCATTGTCCTGAAGAATTAGATATATTGTCCGAAAAAACATTGTTTATACAGGGTCCGCCAGTGAAGCGGGAAATTTTGAAAGTCCAATAGTTCATTTTCTGCTCACGAGAGGGCGTGGAGGTTTTCGATTGTTGTTTTACATTTAATGCCATTTGTCATTACATGTTTTAAAATATGGAGCAGTGGTCCGGTGCACAGCGTGCTTTCTGCGTAAAATCGTTTTATAAGAATGGTGACTGTGTGACTTCTGTACAACGATTGTTTCGTAATCATTTCAATATTCCACGACATGGAAGAGTGCCGTCCGCTCATGCAATTATGTCATGGGTGAAAAAGTTTGAAGAAACTGGTTCCACATTAAACTTAAAGCATAGAGGAGCAACAAGGTCTGTAAGAACAGAGGAAAACATTGAAAGAGTTCGAGTAGCATTGACGCGTAGTCCACAACGTTCTGCAATGAAACATGCATCCGCACTAAACATTAGTGACACATCGTTACGACGAATTTTGCATAAAGACTTATCTTTTCATCCTTACAAAATTCAAGTAATCCAGGAGTTGAAAGATGGCGATATGCTGGCTCGCAGGATTTTCAGAGAAGAAATATTGCGACGTGTAAATGATGATGAAAACTTTATTCACCGCGTGTTTATGTCAGATGAAGCACATTTTCACTTGAATGGATATGTAAACAAACAAAATAGTCGATATTGGAATGATGAAAACCCAGGTGAGTTGCATGAAAGCCATTACATAGTCCGAAAGTTACGGTGTGGTGTGCAGTTTCATCATCTAGCATTATTGGGCCATATTTTTTCCAAGACGATAGAGGAAACACCACAACTGTCAATGCAGACCGCTGCACACACATGGTCAGAACATTTTTGATGCAACAGCTCCCTAGGTTTCCGGAAATTAATTTTTTCCAGCAGGATGGGGCCACAAGTCATACTGCTCGTGTGTCCATGGCTGCTTTAAGAGAACTCTATCCGGACGGACTCATATCCAGATATGGCGACATCTCGTGGCCTGCAAGATCCCCAGATTTGTCCGCATGCGACTTTTTTCTTTGGGGATTTCTGAAGAGCAGGGTGTACATTGATAGACCGCACACCATACCGGAATTAAAAACGAATATCAGACAAGAAATTGCACGGATTCAACCTGACCTGCTTCGTCGAGTGATGGAAAATTTTCGGTCAAGATTAGAAGAATGTTTACACAGAAATGGCTCTCACTTGAGCGGCGTTATTTTTAAAAAGTAAAATAATGGCATACTTTACTCAACTCAAATCTGTAAGAAAAAATTCTGATAATAAATGTTTCATGAAAAAATTGGGTACTTTTAATTTTCCCGCTTCACTGGCGGACCCTGTATATACATTAATTACAACACAACAATATAAATTTACAGAAATCAATTATTAAGTTACAAAAATTGTGAAAATAAGAATCATTGTCCTGAAGAACTAGATATATTGTCCGAAAAACATTGTATATATACACATTAATATATATATATATATATATGTATATATATATATATATTATACACAACAATATAAATTTTTCATAAATCAATTATTAAGTTACAAAAATTGCCATTGCTAGCAGCTGCTAACTGACCGAGTATGGTTGTCAGTGGGAAGGTGGTGTGGTGGGGGAAGCGGAGTTAGCTTCCAACCGGACCTCGGCCGAGGCAAAGCTGAGCGGAATTGACCCGAGCGACGTCGCTTCACGCCACTCCGCTTCTGGTAGCCACCCGGCATTAGGCAGGCCAAAACTGATGAAGAGCAATAACGGTGTAGTGACAAACCGTCATAAACTATGACGGTGTATAACGTAGTGGCGATGAGGCGTGACCGGGCGGCGCCAAGGACTTAGTCACTGTACCGTCTGTAAATAACGTGTTATGATTCGTTATTAAAATCGAACACACTTCACTTTTCTTTGTTGTGAAAATAGTTGGCTTACATTACGTTACCCGCTATTTTTAGCTGGTAATTTAAATTAAGCTAAAAACGGGGTAAACTGCGCGTATCGATGCCGTCACGCTGTTGCGCATGCGCGGCCAGTTTGTTGATTCGTTGACAAGCCAACAACGCCATTTGTAAACAACTGTGCATTGAGTAAGCTTCGTTGGACGCGTTTATAATGTCGAAGAAATTCGAGACGCTCGTCGCATGTGAAAGTAGATAAGTGATTCGGTTCTTCAATGCGAAAGACATTAAAACAATTGAATTTCACCGTTAGATTTTCGATATTTATGGATAAGAAGCACCAAGATAGATACGAATTGTTTACTTAGTTCGATCCAGAGTAAGCGACGTAGGATGCTTACCCGGGGCATTGCGATAAACCATGGCATTGCACACACATTGCCGATGCAACGCATCGTCTTCTCACAAAGTTTGGCTGGCAACAATTTGATCATCCGCCTTACAACCCAGACTTCACACCTAGCGAATATCACCTTTTCAAGTATCAGAAATCCTTCCTTGGTTACCAGCGATGTCAAACAAACTGTTAATACATGGTTCAAATCACAGGCGGGAAATTTCTACGACAAAGGTATATTCATAGCCTGGTGCCTCGCTATGAAAAGTGTTTCAAAAATGACGAAAAGTAGCTTAAGGTGTGTACTTCAAATAGCAATAAACATTTTTTGTAAATATATTCTTAGTTACCTTTAATACCCTATCGGAACTTACTTTGTGAATAGCCTTGTATTAAAAGGTAGGCTATGACTTTGCTTCAGAAAAACGCTACACCTCACACGGCTAACAAAGCAACAATTTGTCTTCACGATTTTAGATTTGAATGGCTGAACCATCTACTGTGCAGATTTGAAAGGGCTTCAGGCTCCAGGTTTGAATGGGCCAAGAATTATTCATTTTTTTGGTCCACTGAAACAAGAGCTGCGAGGGAAACATTTTTGTCCATACGAAGAGCTCATACGTGCGGTGTAAAAGTGAATGACTGACTGCTCATGAGACTGAAAATTTCTTCCTGGAACAAATTTAAAAGAGCATTAAGTCATTGGCTGAGTGCACAGAAGTAGGAAGGGATTATGTAGAAAGTTAACCCAAGTTTAATTTTTTTTAAGTGTAAATAAAAATACTGATTTTAAGAATTTCCCTTTACTTTTTGGCGTACCGTCGTAAAATAGTTATGGAACGTATTATATTTTTAATCGTACATTTAGTCTCTGTGACGCATAAATTGTTTCGGTTAAGTGTAGGCCTATATCAGGTTAAGTTTAATACTTGCAAAAGAAAATGAGGTAAGCCTAATTCTTAGTTATTGTGTCAGTTTCAGTTTATTTCATGTTGAAGTATACGTATTTCTAGTAAGCACAATGACGCTCTTCCACTGACTTGTAGGCTGATGACATATTTCAGTGTAGAACAATGGTAAAAACGAGAGATTTTGAAGTTCTTCCAGGGTGTTTTTGTTTAAATGAGTACTACTTGCTACTCTTTAAATTATTCCCCTCTTCTAGCACGACGTAAAAATAACAATTGGCGTAAGCATAAAAACGAAATTACAGAAGGAACCGACGCGACGACGGAATTTGTAGAGCTCACCTTACACGATTCCAAAACCTAAATAGAGCACTGTGATTTGTTGTGTGTTTGTCGGTCAAATCTCATTGTTTGATGAATGACGATTGTAAACATGAAGAGTCGGAGTCTTAGATTTTCAAATACAATTTTCTGTATTAGTCCAGCCATACCGAACGAAATCCGATTCTTACGTGCCAAGTGGAAAAGTGCGGTCATTATGTGAACAGTTTGACGAAAGCGAATCCGGTGATTAATTACAGTAGTCTCGAGTGTCTACAGTATTTAGACATAGATTTTTGCGGTTTTGTTGTTGAATTTAGTGAAGAGACCGCGTTGTATGCAGATGGTATCCAGTGCTGGACGAACAGCTAGGTCGGCTGTACACATCTCCTAATGTCGAGCGTGTTTCAGATTATTTTGTAGGTTAGGAGTGGAGCGTTATGCGGTAACAAAATCTTTTAAACTCTTCATCTTATACTGATATGTTTTATTAATAACTTATTACAGTAATTTATTTTATCTATTGTATATTATTCGATTTAATGCACAAATCGATTTAAACTTTATTGTCGTGGAGCATCGACTGATACTTTGTGCGTTTTGAAGCGTGTACAAATAATAAATTCATTTCAATGACGCGTACAATAGACGCCGTATTTGCATTACTGTAGTTGGTAGTGTTTCCTATTGAATGGGTGCCGCGTTGTATTACTTGAGCAGAGAAAATCTGGGAATAGCAATTGTTGTAACCATTTGTTACGAAGGGTTATACGTGGATAATGTGTTTTTTGTTTGAACGCGGTAGCCGTTTGATTGTCACTGGCCTGTTGAACGCGGCGTATCTCTGCACACACACACATTGAATGTATAATGTAGGGGTTGTCCGCGCTGTGTTTGGCCAATTCCAACCCTTCCCGGCGTATCGAAATTAGCACGCCTCTGGACCGGAATATACGTTATGCATACATATATGCATACATACGAACGTGCGTGAAACTCGAGTTGCCCACGCTGGACGCGGCGAAACGTGTCTCTCATTGTGTAGTAGATTTATTTTGCATAAGGCAACGGGTTTGGGGGTGACGGATGTTGTCATTCGTTTCGCCTGGTACTTGTCAACCCGTTTCAACATCTTCATTCAGTTATCAGACAATAAAAATGTGTTCAGTAAACGACACATGACCTCATGAATTTTATATTATATTGCCGGATTAGTAATAGTAATACTTTGAATATTCATCACGGGCAGCGGCTCTTTATGTGTAATGTCTCATGGCTTTCGTAGTTGAATTTGATTGTCTAGTTTACGAATTTCAGGTTTTAAATAATCGTGTGTCAGGTTTGGTAATACGGGACAGCAATCTTTGGTCATATTATAGTAGGAATAAATCTGTTTTTAGTACCAAGCCACGTTTCCGTTAAATATATGAAAAATATATTATACTAACTGTCTGTGACTTCTCTTTTGATGTCCCTTCTTATTACGACATGTTTCAAGACTCTTGTCCCATTGTCAAGCATAAAATTTGTAGCACATATCAGATATGTTTGTCAAACGTTAAAAACCATGTCATAATGACCACAAATAACGGATTATTAAAATAACGGACTATACTAATTTGTAACTTAAATACGCGCATCGGGCGAACAGTGTACACTGCACAGCGACCCACCGCGCATTAACCGCAACTGATTCTAGTTATCTCAATATCTCAACGCGGTGTCATACAATACATTATACTTGAATAGTAATTGGTCGTTCAAAATGTGTGGCTTGGTATTAGTGTCCCTGAACGCTTTGTACACCTCAAATTCCTCGAGTGTGTTCATATAACGTCCTTTACTGCAAAAGTGGAGGGGTTTTAAATTAGTTCTGAAATCAGTATAACTATGATTTTCATTAATAAGATGTTTGGCGAAACTTGATTTGATAGTATCATAGTTACGACGGATAGTGGGTGGTTTGTGTTCATTGAATCTTTTGAGAAAACCACGGCCCGTCTGATGACCACGCTTAACCACGATAACCGTTAACTGATAACCACGCTTTAGTTACTAAAGCAGATAAAGGCAACACTGTAGTTATCATGGACACGAATATTTATAATGAGAAGATACAAGATTTTATAGCAGACAATAACATAGTTAGATTAACTTCTGACCCTACAGAACAATATACTAAAAGTCTAAATCAATGTATAAATAAATGCATACATCTATTTGATGAACAGACTAGGAGACATTTGAAACCTATCAACGCAAAAGCGCCCTTGTTAACAGGATTACCGAAGTTGCATAAAGAAAATACCCCTATAAGACCGTTAGTGAATTTTACCACTGCCCCGGGTTATAAAACCACCAAAAAACTACTCAACATAATCAAACAGAATATAATATTGGAGAATAACTACAGCTTAACTAATAGCATTGACTTTGTTAATAAGGTTAAAAAACTAAAAATCGAACCTTCATATAAAATGGCGTCCCTTGACATCGTTAACTTATATACAAATATACCGATATCCGATACTCTACAGTTACTGAAGAAGAATCTTATAAATACCAAAAAATTAGATATCAAAAGTATACATGAATTGATTGAGTTATTAAAGTTGCTCCTTGACCAAAATTACTTTACCCATAACAAATTATATTTCAGCCAACGAGAAGGATTAGCTATGGGTTCACCTCTATCAAGCCTTCTTGCAGATATATACTTAAATTACTTCGAGAATTCCTATATCTTTGAGAATGATATACATAGCAACAATATTATATTTTATGGTAGATATGTCGATGACACGTTCTTAATTTATAAAGGTACACAGCGGCAGATTGATCGTTTACACGGTTATCTAAATAATATTAACAAACATATGAAATTCACCTTGGAACATGAGGACAATGGACAACTAAACTTCTTAGATCTGATAATCACAAAAAACACCAACAATAATTTACATTTTAATATATACAGAAAACCAACGACGACAGACACCGTGATACACGCCACGTCATTTCATCCCATATCGCAAAAAATGGCTGCGTTTCACAGCATGATACATAGACTTTTATCTTTACCCCTTGATAACAAAGATTTTCTTACTGAGTTAAATACCATCAAATATATCGCAGTCGCAAATGGTTACAATACCAACGTCGTAAACAATATTCTCAAGAAACATAAAAATAGAATAAGGACCATTAACCAATTATCAATGACTGCACGGGAGAAAAAGCCACATAGATATATCGCCGCAACATATACCAATTTCATGCCGAACATTTTAAAATCTCTCATAAACAAAAACACTGATATCATAGTCACTTACAAGACTACAAATAATATCTTAAATAATCTTCGTACCCACGAATCTACTTGTATTGAGAATAAAACGGGCATTTATAAATTGTCATGCAATGATTGTGACGCTTTCTATGTGGGCCAGACGGGCCGTGGTTTTCTCAAAAGATTCAATGAACACAAACCACCCACTATCCGTCGTAACTATGATACTATCAAATCAAGTTTCGCCAAACATCTTATTAATGAAAATCATAGTTATACTGATTTCAGAACTAATTTAAAACCCCTCCACTTTTGCAGTAAAGGACGTTATATGAACACACTCGAGGAATTTGAGGTGTACAAAGCGTTCAGGGACACTAATACCAAGCCACACATTTTGAACGACCAATTACTATTCAAGTATAATGTATTGTATGACACCGCGTTGAGATATTGAGATAACTAGAATCAGTTGCGGTTAATGCGCGGTGGGTCGCTGTGCAGTGTACACTGTTCGCCCGATGCGCGTATTTAAGTTACAAATTAGTATAGTCCGTTATTTTAATAATCCGTTATTTGTGGTCAAATTATGACATGGTTTTTAACGTTTGACAAACATATCTGATATGTGCTACAAATTTTATGCTTGACAATGGGACAAGAGTCTTGAAACATGTCGTAATAAGAAGGGACATCAAAAGAGAAGTCACAGACAGTTAGTATAATATATTTTTCATATATTTAATCTTTGGTCCTAATTGCAATGGCGTCAGAGGAAATAACAGTCGCTGGTAGGTCTTTGCCACCCCGTGAACAGTTCTGATTTTGCTGCCTCACTCAGTATACAGTTTTACTCGAAACTAAAAACTAATTTTTTGCTAAATATTTGATAAAAAGTTTGGGAGGGTCTTATATTCGCAGAGTTTATACAGACAGGAAAAAATGGGAACTAGGAGTGTAATTGAGTAATGCTTACCGGTATTTATTAAAGCAATTTGTATTACAGCGTAAATTTAATAGAATTCCGGCATTCGGACAAATATATTGTTACGACGGTATCACGGATCGTCGTATGATACAGTGAAAACAAAATACAGACACCAATGAAGTCACTAAGTACCAGCTTTAATGAGTCACAAATAACAATTTGAAATCAACATGATACTCTCATACAATAATTCAAGTAAAATTTGTCTACACGCAATAATAATGTCAACTATTGGGAGTTCCGCACTAATTATAACCAGTAATAACTTTCCACAATCACTTTCGAACACTCGGACTGCTATGTAAGTGACGGCCTTGACACAGATGCCACTCGCTAGGCTAGTCGAGAAGTACCGAGTGAACGACACGCATATTTTCAAGCATATAATTGTAATTGTCGTCTACTCTCGGTAAGTCGAAGCTCAACATGGCCGGTAGCAGGCCACATCTCGTAATCCAGTGCATTATGGTCGCCGCGGCGGGAGCTCTATAAGGAGCTCGGGACGCGGCACAACAGCGGGCGACGGTCATATCCATCGTCTCACACAACCCCTGGTCATTAGTGAAGCTCAAGGAAATACAATGTCATTTCGATTTTACGGCCGTTTCTAGTTATTGTTCCGACTTATTGAGGTTGGCTGTTGTTAAATTCGACTTATTGAAATGGTAGATTTATTGGAGATGTAAAAGATTAATTAAAGGAAATTCGAGACACCGTAGTATATTAATATATGGTGGAACTTAAAATAAAGACTACCAGTGGATTCCGATTTTTTGCCAACTTTTGCACTTTTACCACAGATTTTCTTTAAAACAGTATTGTTTGTATTTTTAAACTTTTTAGCCAACCATTACTAGCCTTAAAGTTCTCATAAGCTAATATTTCGGTGAATGAGACTGTAATATTCACTCATAATTTGAAATAATTAGCTTTTTTCTGAGTATTAGAATTGTTATGATGATGTTTTTGTCCCTGCGTAAGTTAAACCAAGAATACGTTCTTCGATGTCAGGAAATTCAGTCTCCATTTTATCCTTACAAGTTACGTGCAGATGCCACTTCAGAACTTCTCCCTCCCCTTTTTTGATGTTCGAAGAGTACTGCATGGGATGTCAAATTCTGCAGAAAGTCTTATTTCTTCTTGATGCTTTCATTCACTGCCTGAATAATCTTTTATTTTATCACACATACTGTAGTTATTGTTTTTATATTCCTTTTTGCACTTTTTAAAACACCATCACTTTTCAAAATCACCAGTTTTCGTGGTGAACTGTGTTATTCCACAATACTCGCTGAACTACTAACAGTGCAGCAGGAGATGGCATGACTGAGCGTGAGGTTGTAACTTGTTTATTTGGACCTTGAGAGTTATCCAGGTTTTACAGTAAAACTCCGAATTATAGAGATAACATTCAGAACACCTTAAAATAAATTCGAATTATGTAGGTAAATTGTTAGTAGAAACTTAGCCACAAAATGACTTCAAGGCATCGTCCTATTTTCTTCGACTTATGAAGTTTTCTCAAGGGAACAAAGAAATATTTTACTTATCGAGGATTTCGATTTATCGAGAGTCAGCTGTACCAAATTCTGAAAGTTAACTGCCAAACTCATCCAGTTAACTGCACTCCACTAAAGGAAAGGATAGAATTTTCAGTTTGACACAGTTGACAAAATTCCCGAACAGTGCACCTAAAACGGAAAAATTCAGTAGTCTGCTGAACTAGGCTTGCAGCTTGTACATTTTTGCGAGTCTAAAATTTGTATGTAAAGAAGCATTTTAAAAACTTCATTTCATAATGGAGGATGTCGTATTATCGAGTAAATACTCAACTTTTCATATATTTGAACCGCTCACATTCCATTGTTGTATTTAGCCTTTCATTTACATTTTTGTCGAAAACATGGCAACATTTTCATTCTTCTGTGAGACATTCTGATAATATTAAGAATATAAACTGTGTACAAATACGACACGTCTCAGAATTAAACCGTCAGACCATGACCAAAAGCTAGCCCGTACTTGGAAACCTCATAAGCACAACTTTATTACTGATTACTGGTTAGAAACTGTTGTTTTGAAAATAGGATGGCATTCTTAAGACGCTCCTTCATCAAAACAAAACGGAAATCATTTCGTATCTGGTAGGTACTTAATACTTTATAGATAGTAAAGTACAGAGAGACGGTAGCTATATATCCTAACTCAGATATAAGAGTCACAAAACAATACGTATACGTTTCGTGGAAATCAAAGGCTGATGCCGACACTTTGCGTCAATGCTAACGAAATGACGTTAAGAGTAAGTAACGTTAGTAACAGACTGACAATAACGTTAATTATAAAATATAATTGTAGGCCTATTCTTAGATCTAGTCGGTATTACTTTTTTATTTAAACTTATTTTACAGTACCCCTCATGCAAATTTGGTATTTCTTGCCACGTGCACTATATCGCCTCCCTTGTGCGGTCCACTTCCGCGCAGTGCTTGAGGCGTACCTGCGAAAGAATGACGTCACGATTGAACATTAGTCTGGTCAGAAAGTACCCAAAGCGGTGTGTATGAAGAAAAAAAAGATTAAATATTTTAAGGTGTGCTGAACGGTAAGAATCTGCCGTGTGCTGAACTTTTGTAAGACAAACGGTGCCCAAAAAATTTTTAAACCTGAGTATCCTGAAAACTAGTGGCCTAATTTTATCTCAGAGGTAATTTTTTTTTTACCAGAGGCTATTAGGGATCTATAAAATATCAAAACTGTAAGTCTTTTTCCATTACTTCTGCTGCAGTTTTTGAAAACGTTGGTTTTGTGTGCGATTTAATGAAATTTGTTGTTATACTGATCATAGTTTATAGTTTTTATAAACCAATCTATTAACAAAGCTATTAAAATAGACAGTACTTGCTGGCAGAATTTTATATCTGCGCCTTGCATTAGTATTATATTTTGTGTTGTGGAGTTATGTATTAATATTATTCAGATATTATAAAATAAAGTACAAGAGTGACAGTTCAGTTTAGGAGTGGAAAGGGTTAAAGTACACAGTATATCTCATTACATTATACCGTCTTAGTGTGAAAAAATAATAATCATCCAAGTTTTGGATTGCTTTGACACCATGTATGTTACAAAACCGTAAGCTAGTTAATAACATCATGTGTTACTTTACAAGGGAAACATTCGTTTAGTACTTCTTGCATTATAGGATTGGTGGTACCTTTGTGTTAACAGGATTATAAATGTTTGTAATGTTTTCCTGAAGGTTATAAAAAGGATTTCATTAAGGTAATTAAGCTCTCAATTTATAAAAATAAATAACACGGACATATTTTATGATACAAACACGGACATAGACAAATACAGCAAAACAGGTGTTTACAAATTAAACTGTAATGATTGTAATAGTTTCTATATAGGCCAGACGGGAAGATCTTTTTCATCACGTTACTCTGAACACCTAAAAGCTCTATCCAGCAACAACATACATTCCACGTTTGCCACACACATACACACAACAAACCACAGCTACAACAACATAGATACTAATCTTGAGATATTACACTACCTACCTAAAAGTCGAAAACTTAACACAGCAGAACAATATGAAATATACAAACACTACACAGCACAACCAAACAGCATACTTAATGACAAATTATACTATAAATCGCACACACTCTTTGACACAGTTATACATAAAACAAACAATAATTCGGATTCCCGCACCAATTCCCTTCCACCACACACCACCCACACTCAACCTACCAACTAAAACCGTTACATGTTACTGACAGTCTGTCTCGCACCACTGACAAAGGCGCACATCACGCCGAAACGCGTATGGGAGGAAACAAAGTAAGTTTCACAAGTGAAAGTTTAATATTCTATATAATATAAAAATAATTATGTAATTTATAAAAATAGATAATTGAACTTGGAATATTCTCGTTTGTTTTACCTTTTGTCAGGATTTTACAATTGTTTGTTAAATTGTCAGAATATGCATGCACTCATTTCATATTTACAGTGATTGCAGGGAATGCACACCATTGGTCATAATATGACTATCCTTGTAACTAATCTATGAAAAAATCTAAACGTTTGTAGTATCTTTCTGATATGCAACAGTTTGTTGTTTTTGTGCTTTTTCAGATATATGACTGTAGGCTGTGATGCTTTGAGACTCATTTTGCGAACCTTTACACCAGTCATAAAAACAAACATAAGTTCTTCATCTTCAGTTGGTGTTGATATATCACGTGAAGAAAGGTATGTTACAGTAAAATATCTATTGGAAGTATCATTAGTGTATTATGCCATAAGAATATTAATTACATTTTGAATATAAGTTTTTAGAAACTATTAATAGGTATGTACAATTGTGTTCCTAAGTTACAAATTTTGTTTCACCTGCATAGATTTTAGTTGATAACATAGAACTAGGAGATAGCTGAAAGAAGAGTGAGGGAGTGAAAGAGAATTATTGTATAATCAGTGAATGACACTGACTGAAGTAACAGAATGTTTTTATAGCTTTTACAAAATCTCAAAAAATAGGTTATTTAAAATCAATTTATAAGACTGAGTTATCATAGAACAATGCGGGTGTGAACACTGTGCTTCGTGGTGCCAACGTGTACCTGACCACATGAACAACATTCTTTTATCGACGTTGTTAGTTTGGTAGACACATGAAGAGTTCGAAAATATTGTTGACCTCTCTTTGACATGCTCTTTTGTAGCATTCAACAGTTTAAGAAGAACATTCTTCAGGAAATTAAATTAGGAAACAGTCAATGGTATGTCAGTACACTCCACTTAAAACACTTGTGGGACCACAGACCACAGTCCTCATGATTCTTCTCCTCTGGGAACAAGCTTTCATCAAATTTAACAATTCTGTCAACACCATGTACTTTCCTGTTTCTGTGTTGGTATGGGGATGCTGAAAATAATTTGCACAGGTAAACGTTCTACAGTAGTTTACCAACACCCCATCTACACTGGAACTCCCTTATCTAAGAGTTGCTGTTATTGTAATTTCATATGTAATCGAAATAGTGTTGATGGTGTGTTTAAAGTATTCATAAATATCTAAGCATGACTAATACAGAGTTAAGATAATATTAAGAATTAAGATTCTACAGTTTTTAAATGGGTGAGATGGTGCCTGTATAACAGACAAGTACCTGAAATTGTACTTGTTGTCTTTTAGTTGTTGAAATTCACATACCTTTTTGTAAAACAGAATTTCTATATTTTAATTGATAAAGTTTATCTGTGTGCAGGTATAACAAGTGTGTGAAGTGCTATCAAAGTCTGCTGTCAATACGATCATTCCTTTTGAAACGGCAGACAATGCAGGGCAAATTGGGCCATACCTTCCGAGAGCTACACATATTGCTGGAGGCCTTGGATAACCACTGATACACCAGTCATCGCGCGTACATGTTTATGTTAACAACAATCAAATCAGGTCAGGATGTAGTGCTTGGCAGGGACAGATTTAAATCCAATAATTAATTAATCGTTAATCAACTATTAAGTAATAATAATAATAAAAAAGTTTGTATTCTTATTTATTCTGTTTTAATTTTTAAAATTGAAGCAGAAAAGCCAGCTTAATCTGGTTTTAAGACTGATAAATCATTTGTTTGTGTTGGTATTTCATTATTTTATTTAATATGGAAATGAACTTTTTTAAATTTATGTGTTTTATTTAGCATGGCTAGTGGAATGTGGTCATAGAACATTTTATGAGTGTCTCCACAGTGATCCGGTGCAACCATAATAAAATATTTCAAAAGGTTAAAACCTTGTGCAAGTTTATCAACAATATTTGTAAAATTTTGTTTTTTTTTTGAATTTTTAGTTTTATAGTAGTACACGTAATAATGAAATATTAGTGCTTTAACACTTAACTGTGAATAATTTTTTAAAATAATTTTGTTCACAGTTAGCATCATGAAAAGTACTAATTGTAAATGTAGAAAGACGTTGTTATATGCTAATTATTAACACTTTAATTTACAGTATTAATTTCTTTCTTATTGATTTGTATTTGTTTGAAGTGAAATCTGTTTTTCACAAGTGTCCAGATTTCAATTTTGTTTTAACTTACTAAAGTAAGAAATAAATAAAGTATGTATTAAACTAATCACATTAATCATTTAAAAAATTATTTGGTCATTATTTTTCAGTATTTATACATCTTATGTTATGTCATGTTCATGTTTTGCAACACTTTTCATAAAACCATTATAATGTTGATTATTCTGTTTTGACATTTTTTTGTAGCATTTTAGGAAACTGGAAACCAAACCAGATGTTAACTACACTTAAGTCTGAAAAATTACTAAGTTAAATAAATTATTCACATTTTTGGTTAGTTTTTAATGAAGAAGCTGAAAGAAACAAGTGTTATATATTTTTTTTAAAGAATTAAGGCATAATAAGTGTAAAGTATTGTTAATCATACCTTTTAATTTTCTTTACTTATACTGATTAATTACAATAATAATTTGTTTATACATATTTTAATCGTTTTAACACCAGCATATGAAAATAATTATATAATTATAAATGAGATGCATATGTAAACAAATATGTATTATATTCTGCTTCATTATGAAATTAAAATTATAAAATGAAGAGCATTCATTAATTTGTTTAGTTAGAATGGGAGGCAGCTCACTATGGTAAAAGTACTTTTATTTATAATAACATACATGTGTGAACAGATATGATTCAGGTTGGATCTGTGAATGTTAGGAGACTTCAGATTGATCTCTGATGCTATTTTTAGAAGTAAATTGTATGTAACAAAAAAATTATAAAAACATCACGTATTAAAACCAGAATTATTGTACAAGGAAAGGGACAATAACAAATGAGCTAGTCTGAAGTAGAAGAATTATTATAAAATTATCCATCTTGTTTTCATTCCCGAATGAAAATGAAAACAGAGCATAGGAATATACAAACCAACAACTCGGTTACCTACGAGGGAGACTTAATAACAGTGGACGAGTTTGAAGAAGCCCTGGGAAGAACTAAAAATCGAAAAGTAACAGGACAGAATGGCTTGTTCAAGTATGGGGGTATCTTGCTTAAACTTAGATGGTTACATTTCTATAAAATGTGTTGGAAAAGACAACAGGTCTCACAAGATTATTTAACTACTCAGGTGGTATCTATTTTAAAGAAGGGAAAGCAGAATGACTAATAACTACAGGAGAACATGTTTGGTTGATACTGGATACAAAATATATGCAAGGATCATAAACCACCGAGGAGCTTATTTTGGAAGAACAAAATGGTTACAGGAAGGGCAGGTCTTGTACAGACAATATTTTTATTATTACAGAAATCATTGAGAAGCATCAGGAGTTCAACGCATATAGCTTTCATTGACTTTGAGAAGACCTTGATATAGTAGACAGAAATTTGTTGTGGCAAATATTAGAAGAACGGAGATATCCTCAACAACTTAGAAGAACTATACAAGTCCTATATAATGGAACAAGAATAGCTGTTAAAAATAATTATAGGATATCTCAATAAATAAATATCTGTGATCAAGGTGCTAGACAAGGGTGTAGTATATCACTTACACTTTTTATCATTTATATTGACGATCTGGTAAGGAAATGGATCCTTTAATTATCTGGGAAATTATATTGGCTATGATAGGAATTATGATATTGTTTTTAAGTTGGGCAAGTTCCAGATAATCTGTGGGACAACCAACCGTATTTTTAGAAACAATGTATGCCGAGATACAAAATTAAATTTTTACAAAGTTATGGCAGTCCCTGGATTATCCTATGGGTGTGAATTATGAACTATGGACAACAACAAGAAACAAGACAGTAAAATACAGGCCTTGGAATTGAGGAGTTCTTAAGAGGAGTGTAAATACAGGCATTCTTAGGAGGAGTTACAAGTTTTTAACTTGAATGAAAAATTATAAGATTACAAACAATGGTCGAAAGAACACTTAGAAAGAATGTCAGACTCCAGACTGGCCAAACAAGTCTGGAAATACAAACCTTCCAGTGAGTAGACCCAGGAAGAGAAGGCAGGAGGATTTTTGAATGCGGAACAGGCAGCACCTTGCCTATGCCGTGCTGTGAAGATGATGATCTATTTTGTTAGATTTCTGGTATCTGATAAATGAGTATGCTGTACACAAGATTATGAGTTTTTTTTAGGACAGCATGGCTCCATCTTTGTAAATGCATTTTTCCTCTTAATTGTTCTGAAAATTTAATTTTCTAAAATTAACCTGGGCATAAACTGGATCTTACTTTAAAGATGTTTTTAATTTATTTTTTCAATTCTCTATACTGCAGAAAACTTGCCCCTAGGACAGATAAGTAAAACAAAAAAAAATAAATAAATAAAAAATCAGTCAATATCTTCTGGTCGCATATCACCCCCGAAAATCATAAAACTGATCAATTTTAACAATTTTTTGTAATTAAAAAGCTGTTTGTGAAGCTGGTGACAGAAGTGTCACAAAAAGTCGTTGGTGCCAAGTCCAAGGGTGGGTTCATCAGAACATCGCTTCTGTCACAATTCATCATGTGTTTTTTGCAGAAATGAAAATTTAAAATAGCAAGTACCAAAATGAATAATTAAAAGACTGTTGACGTAATGCCATACCTCGTAACATTTATCATTAACTATTTTCTGTCAAAATGTAAAATTTGCAATTTTTATATTAAAAATGCGTTTTTCAGGTGCAGTGCGCGACCAATAAAAGTTGGAATATCTATGCTTTTTTAATTTGATTATCTTCCCTGTGATTTTTTTTACTTATCTAAAGCTGTAGTGTTTGACTTATGTAGAAACATTTCCGTTTTTTAATTTAAAAAAAATGTTAAAATTGATCAGTTTTATGATTTTTGGGGGTGATGCGTGACTGGAAGATAATAATTTGATTTCTTTTGTTTTTAGTTTACTTATCTGTCCTAGGGGCAAGTTTTCCACGATATAGCAAATTGAAAAAAAAATATAAATATTTTTCGGCTCACTCTAATACACAATTTAATAACTGATAATTTATAGAGCAGAACAATATTATCATTTTGATTAAAATAAGACTATTTTATTATGTATGCCTAAGGCGATGATGTAGTTCCCATGAAGCGAAATATGTTTTTGAATTTATAGACATCCCATGTTACAAGAAAGTCAGCTATATATTTCTATTGTTGGACTCTGTCATTTTGTGAGTATATGCATGCGCGTGTGTCTGTGATTTTACTTTTTTTGCTGTAGTATAGGATCAAGTAATAAGGTTTTTTAGTTTACATAAAAATTCTGATGAAAGGTTTTACTACGACCAACAAACTGAACAGTCAGTTTTTCTCTTCCAATTTTAAGCATGTTATAAAAAAACAGGAGACTCATCTTTCTGTGACATAGAGACAATAAGACAATATTCCATTTTGAGTCTTGTAATTTGTGTAGCATGTCAGCAGCATTAGGCTCAGTAACCTAGAAATTTAATTGTGCAATTGTAAATTACAAAAATGACAATCTGGAGCAATAGTTCCCTACAACAGTCTGCAATTGTTGCACATAATGTTACTCTTAACTAATGTAAGTTTTTTGTCAGTGTACACAAACAGAAGTGTTTAATGTAGAAATCAGTTTTTCAGATATTTCTACAGCTGTAACTTGTATGATTCCATGTACAAATTTAATTGTTAAATAGCATGAAGTTGTAGGGCTCATAAATAGCTGAGATATATAATGACACATTAAAATTGTGTGAAGAGGAAATTCATAAGTTTGAGCATTTTAAGACAGTTTACTACAGTTTGGTTTTCCCAGTGGATATGTGTCAGTGACTTTGTTCCTACAAGAAATGTTATCAATAAGAAACTGGACTAGGCTTATAAAGATTTTATTGATAAACTAAATTAAATCTGGCCTCTGTCCTCTTTGAAGTATTCCTTTCCTGATAACAGTGATCCCACCTATGTTCACCATGCTTGAATGCTCCCTGGAAGTCTTTGTGTCAAGTACTTGTTGTTATTGAATCTTAGTCTCCTCAAAGATATAAACCCTGGCCTTTAAGCTTAAATTTCACTTTTGGAAACAGAAAAAAGTTGAGGCAAAATGTGGTGAGGAAAGAGGATACAGGATGACTATATGTTGTTTACCATCAGAAATACTTCTGAAGGCAGTGTGTTGACATGGTGCAGGAACCAGTTTCTGTTTTGGCAGAATTACAGTCTTTGTGATGAGTATCTTCATTGAACTGCTACAAAACGTCAAATTTTCTTGATTAAATTAAAAAAAAAAATCATCAGCATCCACTTGAGTGTTTGCTCTGTTCTCTGTGATGATCCTTACTGGGAAGGTTCACATCATTGACCTGTTTGTGGAGATCTTTGTAGATGTTGACTTGAAACACCTGGTCAAGAGGTAAAAGTAAGGGATGAACTTGCCAGTACTGAAATGCATGTTGAGATTGCCTTTCACAATGAGCTTCTACATGAATCAGCATAAACAAGTTGCTGATTTTTGTTGACATTTTCTGGAATAGTATGAGTGGTCAGTCGTCCAAGCTTGTTGTCAACCTCTTGCAATATTCAACAGGTTTTTTAAAGCAGTGTCCTTCATAGCATTGAGTGTACCGGTACCTCATGACTCATGTAACCTTGCTAGCTTAGCATTTCAGAGTTAAATCTTTAACAGATTTCCTAAATTTAACTTGAAACTTCATGATTGATCTTTGATATAATTTAAAGTCTGTTTAGAAATCTTAGCATACCATGAATTTACTACTGACCATTATCAAATTACCCATAGGTAACAGTATTATAATACGCAGATTAATGCCACTTGGCATTAATGCTTGGAGTAGTGGAGCAGGGACCCCCTGGTGACACTAGACTATCTAACACTGATGCCAATATAGTCCAATTTCTTTATGTTGACAACTTTTATATAATATCGATTGAGTGTGACATAATAGATAATTGATCGAGCTCTTTCCTTTCCCTAGTAGAAAGATACAGTGCAAAAAGAATGTTCACCTCATACATCCAGAAAGTTTTGCCTGAGTATGATGTAAGTTTTAAACTTAAGTTTTTAAGTAATTATTACATGTATGTTATAATTATATCAAGATTGATACAACAATTTAATGCTTCAAGTATATCAATTTACTATAAATTAAAAGTAAGCAGTGTATTTGAAAATATTACTTGTAACAAAAAGGAAAATTACTAGATTCTAGGGATTCTAGGATTTAAGCCTAACTTGATTGCTCAATAGATATTTCAGTTTTCCTTACAGAAATGTTTCTAATAAATCATGTTGCTCATAAAAATACAGTGGCAGATACAGAACTAGCTTTAGAGAGAACTTTGTGTACTTGTTTTCATAATACCATGAAGCTGATCATAGAAAAACTAATTTTGCAGCAGTAACATTCTGTTTTGATCACTCTGTTGGCATTCTCATGCCCTCGTAAGTTCTTTATTTGTTATGAAATATTCTTGCTTGTTTTTAGTATGTTAGGATTTCAAAAAGAAAAAAAAACTTGATACATAGAAATAGTATATTCGCATTTTTTATAAAACCTTAGCTCCTCCTGTAGCCCCCTCAATGGATCTGCCACTGCAAAATGTTTTTTAGAGTATGATAATGAAAAATTATCTACCTGGTGAAAAAAAATGGAACTGCCACAAAACCCTGAAATTGATAATATATTTTTCAACATATCAAAATAATGTAATGATTAGGGTAATAATAAATAATTTTTTATATTATACAGTTTGTTATTGCTATAAAAATATGTACATACTAGAGATAGATAATGGATATGTGCATGTGAGTTTATGCTGTCCAGATTTCTCTAGTACTTATCAGTTAATAATCATGATAATGTTCTAAAAATAAATTTTTTGTAGTGGTCTGTAAATGATTGTTATTTTAATTAATTTTTAATTATAAGGGATAGTAATTACCCTTTATCAGATGTATATTGAATTGAAAATTTGTATTAACAGAAGTGACTGATTTTTTAAATTAAAAGATGAAAAGAAAGAATGCTTTTTGTTTATAATTTTGTTCTTTTATGACTGAGTAGTTATAATTCTAAAATTTTGTGTGATTCTAAGTTTAGTTAAACACAGAAAAACAGCATTCAAAAGAATATGTTAAGTGATGTGACTAGAGAAACAAAAATATTTGTATGTTTAACATGTAAAATCAAGTTCTTTTAGTAGTACTGTATTTGCATATAGAGATAAGACTAATTAGGGTTTTGTATGCAGCATTCATGATTCCAGATTAGGAATAGATGTAGTTTTCTCAAAGCTTTCACTAGTCAAACAGAACACGCTATGTTCGAACTTGCATTCATTATGAAATTCAAATGGAAGCATGAAAACTTAGAAAAAAATTGCACACTTCAAAAACATCTGTAGTCTTTATTATTATTAAACTATTTATAAAATGTTTTTAATATCAAACGAATAAATGAGTCAGTACATTTGTTATAGTATACACTTTGTAGAAATTTTATATAAAGTTTATTAGCAATACACCATAAAAAAGAACCAGAGAATAGGTAAATATTGTTTTTAATTGTATATAAATTAACCACTGTGTACACATTTAATTTTTATGGTACACCAAAATAATTATGTGTCAGTTGTCATCATGATCAAAGAAATTCAATGGTGTGTAAATATTAACACCACATATAATTGAAAACAGATTTTAGCTCAGTTGAATTATAGCACACCACATATTTTCAATCAGACATAATTATGGCAGGCATATACCACATAGCATAACTCTCCACGATGGTATGCAGACATTCATTTACAAAATTCTGGAGTTTGCAAGCGATGGTCATTTCCAATGTCTCACATCCTTGCAGTAGTATAGATTATTGGAACCAAAGCTCTTTTATTTCATTCTCTTCGAAATAGCAGAAGATTGGCATAAAGGACATAGTTGGGCAAAGCCTCATTTTGCTTTGTAAATTCTACTGTGTACACCCATTGCTGCTCCTCCATTCGGTTCTATTCGTGTCTATATAAATCTTGTGTACCTCTTGTGTTTATATAAATCTTTGCTACAAGTTCTTCTCCTAGGTTCCTGGGATTTTGGATGTGCCATGGTTTCTAGTGAACCAGTGTGATTCAGCAGTAACTGTTAGTTTTGGAACAGTTACTTTTGCACAACCCCAGAAGTGAATCCCATGTGCTTGTACAGGGTTCAGTAATTACTAGTAAAATACAGATTTTCTATCCATCAATAAATATACTTCTTTTATAATATTTTAGATGCATTCCCTTTTGGTGGAAGCTGTTAAGTGAAATTATGCAAGGTGTTTGGCTGTATTTGATATAATTTTTAATAGGAATTATGAAGTCATTTGGATAGGTTAACTTATTATTTGACTTTGAATTTTGATATATTTTTCACATTTTTTACTCTTAATGGTTTTGCGATGTGAAGTTCATAAAAATCATGATGACTTTACACCAATCATGGTCACTTGTAAAATGCTGAGTAACTTCTCATGGAACTTGCTGTAGACTGTTTGTAATTTTGTGTCTTTAGTAAGACAGTCAGTAGCCTCTTTGAAAACATTATTAGGCTGTGGTCTGGAGTCTATGCTGACAGATGTTTCGGCATAACTATATCTTGTATATCATGTAGTCTACGTCACAACTGGGGTGAATTGGTGGACACCATGCTAATTGTTACTGACACTGATGATGCCCATTAGATGGTGATGCTGAAACATCTGTCAGCATAGACTCTAGACTAGAGCTGACAGCCCGGCCAATAATGTCTCCAACTATGTGGACGACGCCAACCATAAAAACCTTAGTAATTCTAATAGCCTCTTTGTTCTCATTATTTTGAACCTTTTTTAAAGACCTTTTATTGTTAGTCTCAGTAAAATCCAAAAATGTTAATTTTGATGCATTTATATGATGTGTTTAAACTTTCCATAGAATGACAATTTATTCTGTTTTTTATTTGAAAGCATGTAGTAGATATAAAAATGGTCTGGAATTGTCACAAGCCTACTTAGAATGGCTTAAGGATAATTGAACATTATTGACTCATGAAGTCGTGGATGAGCAAATGAACACACATCTGCTCTAAACTAGTCTTCTCTAATTCATGATGGCAACTGTATTTTAGTGACGTTTGTGCACTAAAATTTTACACAATTATAGAAAATTGTTTTACTTGGTTATGTATCTTATAGGAGATTCTAAAAATCAGGAATTGAAGACTGTCATTGTTTCAATCACATTTTAAGGAGACATTTTTAGACTGTTTATACAACATAAAAAGTAGTCATGACACCTCTTATGTGTTATTCAGACTTCTGATACTGTGGGAAACAGGTTCTTACATTTTTTAATTGTGTGGGCACACGTTATTAATTAGAATGTAAAATGCTGTGTTCCTTTGTAGACTGTCACTTAACGACCATGGTGCATTGTTTATTAGTAGATAAAAGTGATGTCATACATTACAAAACTAGAATTTTAAACACATATAGTATTGATGTAATAAACAAATACTTCATTTTCCAGAACATTTCAGCATATAATTAACGAAAAATAAAAATTTGTATAAGTGAATTGAATAAGCGAATAACTATAAGTTCAATTAGATTTAGGTGAATTCTTCCTATTGTAAATTATGTGAGGTTGATATTTTGTTAATGTAAATATTATAGACAGTCATAGGTAATATTTTTTGTTATTAGTAAGTGTAAATTGTATGTACTGTATTCTCTCACCCCTTATGTGTAAATAGCTGCAGTATTTGTTTCATAAGATGTCTTTTTTTATGTGAAGTGAAAGATTATGTTGTGAAGAAAAGAAGTGGTGTTAAGAGGGTTTTTGTAACTACACAACATTAGAATCGTGTGCATTATAATTATATGGTGTGGCATTTATAAAACAAGTTTATAATAACATGAGAACATAATTTTTTTAATACAAATACAGACATTAAGGATATAGAGACTACTCACATGATAACTTTGTTTTGGCTGTTACATCTTGCACCAAGCTGCAATTTTTATGTCTTACATCAACCCTGCAATTGTGAAAGCAGTGATCACCTTCGCCATCTTACCTAATGGTTAATCTTATCACAGCATGCTTAAAAAAATCTGTTTCCATTTTAACAGAATGAATACAGTGTTACATTTTCAAGTCTTTTATTTAAAATCACACACACATGATTGTCCTATTGTTCACAGTGAATTATGTATCTCACATTTGTTAATTTTATTTGTATTTTTGCCAGAGGTATATTTTTCATTGTAAACAAAAAACAATGATTTGCCAGGACAGATACTCCTACGTTGAGGTAGTATTTGTAATAGCATTAATCCATTCATCTGGTTAATATTCTGGTTATTTACTAGACTTGGTGCACACAAATCATTATGTGCTTTAAATGTAATTAATTCTTTGTATGACTTGACTTTAACTGCTGATTTGATAAACCAGATTATTTCTTGCTTGGAAACGTTAATTGCAAGTACATATATGGATAGATTTAAAGCACTAACCACTGCAATATAGCCACCTCAAATTATGCAACCCAGTGTCAGTAATACATCATATTTATCACATTGTGTTATTCTTACAATAAAGAGACTTGGTAATACTGGAAACTTTTAGCCAAGTACAATGTTGTCATGGAGAAGTGCATACCTGTGTATTATTTTAATAAATAAATATATTAATCATACACTTATTTACGGCTTTTGTATTACTATTATGTGTGCTATTTCACACCACCATATTGATATTTGTGTTTGATTTGCTGGATACCAGGAAACCATCCGCACACCACAACCATAATATGTTTCAGTATAGTTTCACCTGTTTTTTTTTTTTTTTTTTTTTTTCATTGTAGAAATAAATTGTGTTTTCCTTATAATATATTTAACTTATTTTGATTATACAATGTTCTTTAAAACAAGTTACAAAATGTAATTGATAATGGTACTATAATAAAACAATAGGTTACTGATATGACCATTAAATTGATGTGAATTCTATAAATTACAAAATGTAAATGTAAAAGAGTAACAACATTGCAACATGAAGTCAGTATGGAGAAACATTGTCTTGATATCTGGTGTGTAATAACATGTATAATACTGTAATAAGTATTTCCTCCCACCACTGTAGAATTATGGTGTTAGATTTAACCATATCTTTAGTGTAGAATCATTATGTGTGAAAGTTTGTAGGGAAAATCTGTTACTTTCTTTAATGTTTTTTTTTTATAATCAAAAATCGAGCCTTGTTTGTATGTGCATTAAGTATTAATATTGTTAATAACCTGTGATTTCAATTGTGGTATTGTGTGTTGCAATTTGCTACTAGCATTTTCCTTTCTAATACTGTATATGTTCAGTGTATAAGTGACTGCCTTAAAATGTCCGTCCTAAGGTTTTCTAAAGATTTTACTGTATAGAAAAATATAGATTTTTGTGTACACATTTTTTATATAAATTGTAGACATGGCTTTGTGCATCATATGGTTTTATTTTCCCACTTGTATAAAATGTGTGCCTTGCAATTATGCTAATACTAATCAATCATTAATAAATAACAACAATAATCAAATATCGTAGGCACAAGTCTTGCCAGTGTTACAGCTTTGCTAAAGATTTTTCACAATTAAATGCTGTAATGTTTCTTACTTATTATATGTAGAAGTGGAAGTGATTTGAGTATTTTAAAATAATTCTTGATATAATTTTGTATTTGTATTTATTGAAGCAAACTTGTCATTCTATTGAAGATAATTTTGTTTCCTTTTAATTGCTATATATATATATTTTACTTGTTGTGTAACAACATACCTGTATTTATGTACATATGTTACTACTTAATTACATAAGTATGTATTATAGGAGAACATAAAAGAAATACATCATTTATTAATTATTTGCACTAATTAATTGACTGGTACGTTATAACAAAAAAAAAAGTAATTTAGTGCCATTAATGTGAAGAAGAGAATTTTAATATATTTAATTTTATTGTTCGTTTTTGTCACTGTAATTTTTACATTTGTGCTAATAATAATTGAATATGTTTATGTAAATTCAGTTTTTCTTTCAAAATTTGAAATAACAAAAAGTTCTTATTTCAGTAAATACATGTGGTACCTTTTTTTGCAGTTTTGTAGATCTATCCTTACTTTTGATGCCCAGGACAATTCTCCTATCCTAATCCTGCTTTCACTTGTATCTGTTATATAATTAATCACAGTGGTCATTACAAGACTCGTCCACACAATACATGCATTTGTGTGAGTCTGCATGTACAGTTTGATTCAGGGTAAGATATTTATTTATGTTGAATATATATGTAGTCCATGCAGTATAAACCATATTCATTTGGCTGTTTATGACTTCTAATACCTTATCTTTAGTTTGTTGTCTTTGGGTCAGTGTTGGTTTGTGTCTCACTGAACCACAAAAATTGTTGCTTGCAAAGTGCTTGTACTTATGAAAATTTTTCTGTTTCATATACACTTATTAATTAGATTGGAGTTCTTTAGCTTGAAGAACATAATGTTGATTTAATCTTCCTTTACACTAAGGAGGTGAAAAGTACTATAGGGTAAGCTCACCAAATTCTGTGACTCGCATAGTTCTGTGATATGGTGCATAAACGATGTAACGAAATTACAGTTGGTGAGTATTACTTCTTTAGTTTCTTGTTAGATAGCACCACTCATCAGCTATTATAAATGTGAGTTTGGAATTATGGGAGGCAGCAAAGTGGTAACAAGTGGCCATTTTGTCAAATTGAACCTTCTGAAATCATAGTTTCTGTTGTACTTGTGTAGTGTTAAAAGTAAAACATAATAAAACAGGTAACTTCTTATTTTTTCTGTTCATTCATGTATATTTGTATTCAGATATCTCTAGAGATTTTGAACATATAAAAAAACACATAGGCCTACAACAACTCTAACACACACAGAATCGCCAACACATTCAGAAAATACAACTACAAAATAGCATACAGAACCAACAACAACATCAAAAGGTACCTCAATGACAAAAACAAAAACACTGACATATACAACAAAACAGGAGTTTATAAATTTAAATGCAACGATTGCAATAAATTCTACTTAGGCCAGACAGGAAGATCTTTTTCATCCAGATTTTATGAACACACCAAAGCACTCACCAATTTACAACATACAATCCATATTTGCCACACGTATCCAAACAGAAACCCACAGTTACACCAATATAAAAAACAACCTTGAAATTTTACACTTCCTACCCAAAAGTCGTAAACTGTTAAGAACAATTTGTTACAGAACAATTTGAAATTTACAACCACAACAAAACACAACCCAACAACATACTCAATGACCAGTTACAATTTAAATCAAACACACTATTTGACACAGTAATAAACAACACATACAACAATTCAAACTCCTGCGCCAATCCCCTCTATCTCCACCCACACACAACCTGTTAACCAATACCATTAAAAATACTGACAGTTTGCACATTCTGAATCCAATACTCACTGAAGAAGGAGAACACCACTCCGAAACAGATGTATGAGAAAATACAACAAGTAAGGTCACAAGAGAAAGTATCATAAACATTAATAATTATTAAGTGCTGTGAATCTAAGAAGAGATGGACATTCAAAACAACATATAAAAAGAGTAAAGTTAAATCGTTACATTTGAGTCTTATGCCTTAAGTTATCATCCTAATTTCTTACGGTTTCTCGCACTCCTTGCTCACTTCTCTGTCACGGAATTAAGTAACCTAAAAGTATAACTTGAATAATATTGATTTAAATCATTTGTACAATTTATTTTTAACAATAAATCAAGTTATCATTGAAATATTTAAATATATATAGTACGTATACTACACACTACACTGGCGGGGGCAGTACACTGTACTGGGGTATGGTACACACTACATATATACTGGTGTGTAGTATGTATATATGTATATATGTTTGGTTTTGTTAATATTATTTATTAATAAATTTTATTATTCACCATTAATAATATTATTAACAATATGTAGCCTGTTTGTATAAAGTTGGTGAGATATACATGTGTGTGTGTGTGTAAACATCTCATCCAAAACCAAATTAATTCCTAGCTGTGCCCTAGCTGGTATTACAGAACTGAATGCCTGCTATTGTCATGCAGGATCAAAATGACTAAACCTAAAATGCACAGAAAATTGGTAAAAAAGCACTGACAATATAGTTCCAGGAAACTGAAAATGCTGTTAGGATAGTGCTGCTAGAAAAGTCAAGAATTTTCAAAGCTTCTAAAGAATTCAAGGTACCATAGATGACACTGAAAGAAAATGTTTTTCTAGCCCAAGAAAATGAAACTGATTAAAACAATTTTCAGTTTTCATAACAATGGTTGGTAGACCGTTCTTGCTTATTGTATCTGTTGGACAACAGCTAGTGAAATATACCGATACACACACAGAGTTTAGGTTTTGGTCTGACGGTAACAAAAATTCGCCAGACTTCTTTCAGATTTGCTGAAGCTTCGAAACAGAAATATCACTTCAATGTTAAAAAGTGTGCAGCCAGATGGAATTGGTGGACGAATTTCAGAGTGGTATGGATTAGCACTAAGCCAATCAGAAAATCTCAACTGTGAGAACATCTGTGGTCAATAAAGAAATTCCATAAGATTTTTATGGAAAAGTGGACTCTGAAGAAATGTGGTCTACAGAACTGGCCTAAGCAGCTCTGGAGCTGTGATGAGACAGTTATGATGTATGTCTGTGAGAGCAACAAGACTGTAACTTCAGTAGAGAATGACTATACAGTATTTACAATCGTACTTATGTTGAAAATGGTACAACCATGACAGTCCTGGCTTGTCTCAACATAGCAGGAATGCCAATTCCACCCATGGTGATATTCAAGGCATTCAAACAACACCTAGGTTAAACGAAGGAGTTCTCCCTGGGGTTTTAGTGAAATTATCTCCAAAAGGATAGATCAATTGTGATCTCTTCCTAGACTGGATGCACTACTTCATTAAGAATGTTCTTCTTGCCAGACCTGTTCTTCTACTGATGGAGTTCTTCTAAACACGGAAGTCCTGTGAGCCCAGATTCACTGACAGTAACAAGACAAAATGGTATTTTTATTTTCACAATGGCCTCTCATACTAATTATATCCTGCAGCTACTTGTAGGTGTGTATTGACTGTTAAAACAAGCACGGAGAAACGAGTTGGAGAAGTTCCATATAGAAAGTTCATGTGTTGCTCCAACTCGGTTTGATTTCTACAAGCTGTTCAATCCAGCATATGAAATGGCTGTGACAAAAAAAAAAAATGATTTTCTAAATCCTGCGTTCTTTATAATCCAGTTTCAGCATAAAATGAAGCTCTTGCTCCCAGCAGACATCAGACCCGGTGTGAACTATTGAATAAGGCACCAGAAAAAACTTCATCCCTACTGACACTATCTCCTAGTAAATGGCAGCGCGTAGATGCCGAAGTTTTAAAAGTCCCTATGTTTGATGCAACAAGGAAGCAGAGTGCAGTCAAACATAAAATTGACTGTACAGCAAAGTGTTTGACTGTGCCAGACCACTCAGCTGGTTGTCAAACCAATTGACGTTGCCGCCTCCTTCCCCAGAAGCTGGTTCTCTACATCAAAATCAAACACTGAGATTAAAGACTGGGTTTGTAGTGTTTGTAAAGCACTGATCTGAAAAAAAAGAAATGGGGCAAATTGGATTTGCAGTTCATTCTGTGCGACAGCTTATCATGAAAACTACCAAGCAGCAGATACTGCTGTAGATATTTTCATGTGTGATGAATGTGCAATTTAAATGACAGTGATGACGATTGACTACAATTTGTGCAATACTGTTTAATTGTTTACTATTGTATTGGCCTATGTACCAGATTATGATAGAAAAAAGTATAATTATTAACTTTTATTTGTATTTCTATTTTATAAATATTTTACTATTAAACAATTTATGCAATAAAATTACATGAAATATACTTATTATGCAAGTAGATTTACTGTTAATAAATTATAGTTTATAAACATTGATGTTGATTTGTGTTTCTAACATCTTTTGCCAATTAGTAGGCCTGCCTATATAACTGTTATTACAAAGGTAAGTCGATAAGTATCCCCAGACAATTTTTTAAATTTATTATAACAGTGCAAACCTGACAGTTAGCTCATTTTTCAACATAATTCCCCTTGCTTTTCAATATACTTGGTCAATTGCTGCACAACCTTCCTGACGTCCTCAGAAAAAAAGGTTCTCGGCTGAGTAGCAGGCCACGTATGCACCGCTTACTTCACTTCTTGGTCTACGGAGAATCGACGGCCCTTTAAGGCTCCTAAATTGACCAAGGAGATAGTAATCCATTGGGTTGAGATCGGGGCTGTATGCAGGATGCTCCAACACCTCGAAATGCAATTTCTCAAAGGTTTGGACAGTGTGGGCGCGCGTTGTTATGCAACAAAAGCACTCCTTCTGACAGTAGAGCGGCGTTTGGATCAAATTGCAGGCTTCAGTTCATTGAACAGCATCTCACTGCAACTTGCACTATTTACTGTTGAGCCCTTCTCCAAGTACTATTGCAGTATAAGGCCTTGTTATTCCCTGAATACTGTCAACGTTACCTTTCCTGCAGAGGGTTGAGTCAATTTCTTTTTGACTGGAGATTTGGGGTGTTTCCATTCCATGCTCTGGCGTTTGCTTTTTGGTGTTTCCAGGCTCAAAATGGTGTATCCACTTTCATCTCCAGTGACTACATTAACTTGTTCAATAATGGCATTACTAGTGGAAGAGTTTGGGCGTCCTGATCTTACCTCGTCCTTGACGCTTTTCCGACCGTTTTTGAATTTTTTTTATCCACCCATATAGGCCTACACTTCTCTGTCGTAAAACATTATCCCCATATTATTTTGAAAGGCTATGGATTTCGCCTCCTGATACACCTTCAGACAACAAAAGCCGGATCACTGCTTGCTGTTCTTTGTCAGTGCAAACGAAGAGAGGGGCATCCGTATTTATCGTGCAACAATCCACAGTTGACTGACGCGACCGACGGTCTAACAGCGTAAGCAGAGGCAAAGGCATCGTCTGTCGGCGTACAAAAACTAAGTGGTACTGCCAACCTACAGACGATTATAACAATACGAATACTTATTGACTTACCCTCGTATTAACTCAGACAGTGCAATGCGTTTTACTCGAATACGGTTACATACCAGGGTGATTTTACCAGCGGCGTATTTACGGGGGAGGAGACGAACGGGACCGGAGCCCCTTCCCAGAAGGTCGAAAAAAGTTGACTTGATCTCTTAATTTTTAGGCGTTTTTTACTTTTTTATCTGTATACGCTAATATGGTAGTAACTCGTGTTTACGTATACAAACAGGTATATTACACAGCATTTGAAACGTTTGAAATATGAAATATATGAAAATTAGTTCAGTCAATAAGTATCTTTTAAACAATAGGGGAAGGCGGGGTAACTGCAGGCATCTAAGTTTGGTTCGCTATATTTCGGCTCATACAACATATAGCGTTATCAATTTTTTATTATGTATGCTATACTTAGTTTCCTTTAATACACCCGATTTCCAGTTTATTGTGTTCAGTCATTGTCTATGTTTATTAAAATTAACAAAAACTTCACTATTAAAGAATTAAAGAAAACTAAACTTGTTTTCGTGATTTTCACTCGTCAATTTATTTAAAAAATAATATACCACGACAGCTGTTTCGGCACACAGTGCCTTCTTCAGATGGCAAGAGCTACTAGTACTTGTAGGCACTGTGTGCCGAAACAGCTGTCGTGGTATATTATTTTTTAAATAAATTGACGAGTGAAAATCACGAAAACAAGTTTAGTTTTCTTTAATTCTTTAATATAATGGATTTTCATCAAGTAAAGGCCTCCAGTATAAATTATAAAAACTTTCACTGCGTATTACCCGTCCATGTCGGGTAATTAGACGCAGTCACTCCACAGTGCTATTCATATGGGAGAATGGGTTATTATAAATAAATACATCAATTTTATCAGGAGATTACAAGAAATTCTATTATTATTATGTATGTTTTAGTACATACTGTTATTACTTTGACATGAATAATGGAAAAATAAACACACGAAAATATTTAACATTTCTTTAAAAAACCAAAAATGAAATTATTGAATATCTGCTTGAATATTTACATCACTCAGTGAATATTAAAAATAAACAGTAAACAATAAAAAATAATACAAAAAATAATGGTCACAAAATAAATTTTAACTTTTTCGTAAACGTTAGGCAAAAGTTAAACTTAACACAGAATCATAATTTAAAAAATTAGGTTAATACAGAACAATAAAAATATACAAGTATCATCACAAAAATGTAAAAAAACTGTCGACCAACGCTAATAACAGGGCAGTGTTCACATACCGAAAACAAATAAAATTAATCTTGTGCTTGACAATAATCACATACAAAATTATGAGGAGTTTCTGCAGCACTACAGTCTGAATGAACCCAGCCTGAACACAAGACACAGCGATACCATAATTCCTTGTCTTTCCCAAACTCTCCGCAAAACACAAGTGTTGTCGGTGTTATCCTTTTCCGCTAGTGTTAGGCCTAAGTCAATGGAAACGTTGTCCAATTCATCGTCTTGACAGAGGTCTTTAATGTTTCTTTCGTCTTTAGTCGATGAACCGTCGCTGAAGGGGCCTTCATTATCTTTTTTTCCTTTTATCATTGGATTTTAACTGAAGTTTTGCACTTTTACTGTATTGATTTATTTTGCTTAGCAGATTCTTTTTTTCTAATTTCTTCTTCTTTCTTACTTCTAATTCTTCTAAAATCTTTTTTCTGGGCGTGGCAGTTAGAATTTCTGAGTGATGTTTAGCGTGTGTCGATTTTCTCCCTTTGGATGTTGATGGCTTTGGAACTGGGGAAATTTCTGAAATGGAAACTAAACATTCATTAGATACACTAACCGTCGCATTATTCTCTGTAGGCCTATCAGAAAGTAACTTGTTCTCAGTGTTTGCCGAAGATGTACCGCCATCACTGGTCTCCGTTTCCATGATTCCCATTGCCGCCTTTTCAGCATCGGGTGTTAGGCATAGGCCTAAGTCTTCATCGTCATATATGGTATCGTTAAAAGGATAGATTCCTGCTTTTTGGAAACCAGATACAGCTTTGCTTACTCCAACTACTTTTTCGTAAGCTACCTTCAACAAACCAGGGACATCTTCCTTATTAATTCTTTGGAAACCATTGTTTTTTAAGAACAGCACATTCTCTATTATAAGCGTTCTTAAGAGGTCCGAAAACGTAAGGTCGAGGGGCTACAATCGGTGGCTGGTGTGTGGTGGAAAAGAATCAACAACGATTCCATTTTCTCTACAGAAGTTATAACTGGAAAGGGAAGTGTGGCTTGAATGATTGTCCATTAAAAGAAGTGTCGCATGTTCTTTGGATGAATAAGTATTGGCCACAAAGTGTTTAGCCATTCTAAGAACAAATGTTCATTCATCCATCCTGATTCAGACATTTTATAGATGCTTCAGGGTGGTCCCCCACGTTTTATCCCTGCTGATGCCCGTACACCAGGAAATATAAACATGGGTGGAATGAAGACACCAGTAGCACTCATAGCAAAACAAAGTGTGATATTTTTACCTCGCTCCAGGCTGGTAGCACTTCCTACCTGTTTCTGACCTTTTGGACCTACAATCGAGGGGGTTTTCTGGACTGTTGAGATTCCCGTTTCATCTACGTTAAATATTCGTGACGGTAGGAACTGATATTTATCCAAGACGGTCTTAAATTGTTATAAAAGTTATTCAGTTCGGTCTTGTTAAAACCCAAAATTCTATTGATGGATGTTGCTTCAGGTTTTCGCAGACTTACCTGGGGAATTCTTTTTATGAAAGCTTGCACCCAATCCTTACCTACTAGTTTTGTTGCTTTATTAAAGTTATGTTTTATGTTATTTCTTTCTGCGTATTCATATGCCATCCGCCTAAGCTCAGTTAAGGTAACACCATAAAACAGTTTAGCAAGTAGTATTAGATGAGCGCTGATTTCAGATTCCTGTGTTTTATTAAACACTGCTTTCCTTCCCATATTTGGCCCTCCAGTTAAATAAACCTACCTTAAGTCTCTTTCTTAACGTTGCTTTATGTATACCGTACTTGCGTCCAACTGCTCGGATTTTTCCCCCATTTCTTACAGAATCAATCGCTGCCTTCAGCTGATCCTCGGTCCAAGCAGCCTTGGTAGTGGTCCGAATAGGATTCCGTGGTATCTACAACAAAGACACAAATAATAGAGATGAGAAAAGGAGATATAGGCCTAATTCTTACCAAATAGTACAAGGGTCCAATTTATAATTGAAAACAGTTATCTGGCTCAAAAGTGTGCAGTCGTACTCAAGTAAGATTTTCAAAAATCCGTTAAACTTGCGTCACAAACACGTACGCACAATGCATGCACGGACAGTAGCAGAAATAATACTCATAAATTTTGGTTTTAAATTTTACTACAGTTTATTAAAATATTTCAAAATACGTGGACACATAGGCCTACTGCAAGAAAAAAATTTTTCGTTTAAGGAAATTTACGGATATGTACTGTTATAATTTACATAAAAACAACAAAAATTATATATTTTCATCATGCATTGATTCGAAATCCAAATTTGTAATTTGAAAAAGACAGAATAACGCAGGCGGGGTATTGGGACGCAAGTATGCGTACGATTACCCCAACTGACGCCATCTTAGTATCTCTTTTCTGTTAGCTTGTACTATCCAGAAAACTACTTACTAACAGTTTGAGGTAACAACTAATGAATTGTACTTCAGCATTATAACATTTAACGTCTGCAAAAAGTGAATTTTGATTTACTTGCCTTACGTTAAACAGGCGTAGTAAATTAGAAGAAATCACTGTAAAAACGTCCGACTGTAATACGGCGTTGTACACATCAACTCAACAGCGTCACTATTCAACTGGAACTGACTTTCTACAGCAGCTGCTACAGCACCTGTTACCCGAGAGATAGGGCTCACATCGTCAGCTATCGAAGTGCGTACCATTACCCGCCGCATACAATTTCCCCGCTTTCTCCTATTTCAAAAACATGTATTTTTTAATTGTGTTATTACAGTTTAATGGGATTGATTTCAGTACGTTTTCACACGTTTCTCAGCCACTTTTAAAGATAGTAATGTCGATTAATCTTAACTTGTTTTTTTTTCTTTTGTATGAAGCCGACTCCTCGACCGGACCCCCTCTTTCCAAGACAAAATTCTAGATACGCCGCTGTGGATAAAATCAAAATAAGTAAGCAAAAGATTTAGTTTCACTGGAGTAATCCATAGATGAAAACTATAGGCAGACCGTATTACACGTGTGCAATTGCATGGTAGGTCATACATTTTGGTATACAAAGCGTTCAAGTATGTTACGAACCTTGAACGCAACTAGAAGGCTTGGTTGCCATTAATGTTTAGCGCAATATAGCGTTAAAACATTGACGTTTTATGAACAAACTCATGTAGATATAAAACACTGAGTACAGAAGAACTGTAAAATAGAATTTTTAGGATTACAAAATTATGTACAGTAGGGTACTAATTAAGTTGCCGAATAAATAAACCTTGGCATTGATAGAATAAACAGCGATGAAAGGAACCAATCAATCCTTGGCTGATCACTGATGTTTAACAAACATCAATTGTCGATCGATATCGATTCAATAATGATACCTAAGGCTTTATGCCTATGCCTATTGTGGCTTGCGTTGTCTGTACAGCGAGTTTGCTTTTTTGTGTTCAGTCTTTTTCAGGACCACGTAAACGGTTCAACGACGTTGTATTGTTTTCTTTTACACATCTAAAAGGGGGAAAATTTGTGTGTTTAAAAAACGGTAAAATTGGAAAAATATCGAATGTGATCAAAACAATTACTTTGCGGAACATTTTATGAGTTAGTAGCTGTTTTCCGAACGATACACAACCACGTGTCTTCTAATTAATCCTATATAGGGAGTGTAAGTTGAATGACTGCACAGGTCACAGACAAGGGGGATCACTAGTACAGATGGCCGTAAGATATGTTGACATTAATGCGTCTTTAATATATGTTTGAATGTAGGTTTACACAACTTTCACAAAGCCAATATCGTGCTGAGCAGTTGGTAAAAAGTAGTTGGGGAAGTAAAATTAAAATAAATAAACAACGACTGACGCATGCTGCCGAAAAAGGCTCGCATAAGTAGTCTGTCCTGCATCACCGTAAGCTCAGTGGCGGTTACAACCCTCGCCTCCCATTTGGTAGGTCGCCAATTCAGTCTTGCAGGTAAAATCTCCAGGAAGGTAGCGGCATATACCACATTGTAGGCCAATGGTTCCCAACCTTTCCGGAAACGCGTACCACTTTGGTCTTCCGCGTTCATGTCAAGTACCACCGGAGCTTAAAGAAAGGTTATTGGGGTTTTCTCGATAAAAACTGGGATACAACATGAATAGTATATCTTATGATTCCTAGTGTTTAAATTGTGTTTTTATAAGATCAATCGTTTTAAAATATGTCCGATGAAAATTTATTGTTTTGAACAGTTTTTATTTATTTTCTTAAGTATTACTTTATCTTCTTGCGTACCACCGGTTGGGAACCCCTGTTGTAGGCTATAACTGGTGGATCTCTTGCTATTAACATCTCTATTCCTGCTTATTGTCAGTCACCTGGCGCCACCGAAAAGATCTGGTCTGCAGCCCCCCATGAACAAATCTTGGTCAGTAACCCACTTCCATGGAAAAACCTGGCTCAACTACTTGCTACTGCGTAAGCTACTTCGGTTGTATAAAAGGAGACTTTATATAACGCTTAATATCACTTCGCACAATTACAGCGCATAACTTTATCGCCATAACTAATTTGTAAATGAAACGTAAACAATGAGTTCGTGAACGTTTTTGAGATTCACTTTATTATTAAGCGTTTGAAAGATCTAATCATTGTATCGGGAACCACACTGCACTCTAAGGCAGTGAGCTGCAGCCAATCCGTTACAAGAGGTTGAACTCTAAGCACATAGGCTAATGAAGAACAATAATTTTAATGCCGACTGTAATCGGTAGCATTCTTCTTCGTGTTATTTACTTTACAGCATCAGAGAAAAAATTAAGTTCGTTGGCATGAAATTGTTTTTCCCGATAAGAAGTGTGCGAAGTCGGTCATTTTAAAAGTACTTTCGTTAATATGAATACCGAGTAAGGGTGTATTTTCATCAGTGAACACGATGATTGAGCGTAAACAGATTATTAAGCGTTAGGCCTAAGTTTTAAGCGACTCGGTGAAACAGTACCGTCCAACAACTGAGTGACTCCATTCATACAGTTCGTGGTCAAGAGGAAAATCGGAAATCGCGGTAGCGACCAAGTGCAATTCCGCCAGCAAGAGGTACCCGGGTGTATTAGTGGTGTTGACAGCACAATAGCGAGGTGTGGTGTGTTATGTGATACAACGACGCCATCAGAAGAACAAAAAAAGAAGTCTCATCGCCGTAGAGAGAGAGAGATAGAGAGATTTTTGTCGCTGAGTGTAGTAGGGTATGTATCGGTGCGGTTTCCTGGCCAGATTGTGGTCTTGTGTTCATCACGAACCAAGTCATTACAGTGGAGCACACCGGTAAACCACAGCCAGGCGACGTATCCGGCCTCTAACCGCAACTACGGACCAGACCAGCCGTCTTACCGATCTCATTATCTTGTTATTAGGATGCCAGCCAGATTCATTCACGTACAAAACCTATTGTCATTACATTAAATAACAACCGTATACCTCTTGCTCGCTCTCAGAATAATATGTTTTGAGCGCTGAAATGCTCACACTAAGAAAAGTTGAAATGTATACAGAATTGTCAATGCGAAGTAATTTTTTCTTTAAAATTATTAACCGTGAAATTTTAAGCACTTTTGGAATACGTTAAGACGATGGAGTATTATGGAATATTTTGTATAGCGCAGGTTCTTATTGTTTACAGGCATAAAATTTCCTTTAAAATCTTTAGAAAAATAAAAAGTTTGAAAGCGACTTTGAGTGGTCGTTTTTTGTCGATAGCGGGTTATATTTTATATACTTTTAGCGCGCATTTTGGGCTGTGTCCTGATTGCGTGCAGTCCAGATTACATATCATGAACAATTCGGTATCTGGTATGTGTCCGAGTCTGAAATGTATTGGTTAAAAACCAACAACAACCAAGAAACTATTGTCTCCCCAGTTGTTTTCACGCTTGTTCCGAACTAAAAGATAGAAACCAATGTTACAGTTTTTCAAACAATGCTCCGAGAAATTCCGGACTAGAGCCCTGAGCAATGACTGTACATTTTGAAGGCGCCACTGTTTTAATTGTAAAAGAAGCCTGTGGCTGTTAATTTATTCTGCATAGAATAAAAATAAAAGAAAAAATAATGTATTCTGCATGGTATAAACAAAGTCAAACAGAAAGTAAAATAAATTGAATGGGTGAGAAGAAGAAGGAAAACATTCCACAGATCATCATTTTCAGAAAACGATAAAAACTGTTTTGTAGCTAAATGACCGACTGAATGGAAAAACTTTCAATTATAAAGTTACTCAGTTAAATGTTAACTAATGGTCCCAAATTACAATATTAACATAATTTTAACAAGTAAACCGTTACTTCAAAATAAACTTAGTGGAATGTTTTCCTATTTTGATCTCAATTCCAACTGACAACAGATAACATTAAAAAAAAACAAATCATAATTAAACATTTTACTTACTTTTTTCTGTTTTTCACAACAGATCTTACTTACATTCATAGTAATCTTTTTGTTTTGCATATTAGAAAAAAAACATAGGCTACAAAAAACAGTGTTTTTCTCTTGTCAGTTAGTAACACTTTAAGCACTTCGTATATCATTAAAAAAAACAAAGAAAAATATAAAAAGAAAAAGTAACTAGTGTTTGCCTTTTTCAACATTAATAGCATTTAATCAGTAGTTCACCACTTTCTTCCTGTGTATTTCATGTAGGCCACGCCATAATATTGCTGTAGTATTGCTTTATGTTCATTTGGTGTATACTGTGGCATTTTAGTCACATCTTGTATCTTCTTATCATATTTAGTAACTTTTCTATCATAAACATTGCTAACAGGAAGTATAATATCACCTCCCGTGTAAAGCTTGAACACCACTGTGAATAAACTCATGTGCTAGTACACTCCCTTTTTGTTCTTCCTTGTAGATGAAATGTCGATATCTATTTAGCTTAACATAGCTCTACCATGCAAGTTTTTAGTACTTCTTTTGAAAAATTTAGGCCACCACTCTTTAAAATTTAATATGTGTTGACTTTCCACTGGTCTTACTTCAAATAATGGCTCTGTACTGTAGGGAACATGCAGTACGCTAACTACATATTGAGAGTAAGAAATGACACATTCCAGTAATGTTTTCCTTCTTGTACTCAGACAGATTTTCAACCTGTTGATTACTACATTAAAAGTCAAGAATGTTTCTCTTTTATACACCAACTGATATTTTTTTAGTTTTAAAACATAATGGCTATCTCAGTTAAATTTGAACAAAAAATGGACTCTTTTCCTTCTTCTTCTCACCCATTCAACTAAACTATTAAAAAAGTAAATATAAAATAAATAAAAATTTATTTATTATTTAAATAAAATAAATAAATTGTATTGGTAATATAAAGCTACTGCTTGAACTAGGACTTGAAAACTAAAAGACCGAGTGCAAGTCCGTGGCATACAAACCTCTTGGCTTGTTGTGAAGCATGGTCTTGCAAATCTTGTGCAAAGCTTCACGACAGGCCCACCCCGAAAATAATCGAGTTGCCCATCGAGAAGAGGATACGCAGTTCTGGCTGCGTTTAAAAGTGAGCCTTTTTGCACTTTCAGTAAATTAAATTGTCCATTAGAAGTAGGTTTTTATTGACTTTATACAACATAGTATGTCAGTAATAAGTACGGTATGTTAGAATGAATCATTATGAGGTTCGCATTATGTGGAACATCCCTCAACTGTCAAAAACAATCTGATTCTTTCCAGATAGCCGACTGTACGCAATCAAGGACTACACACACATTTTGCAGTGGACAACAGAATGATAAATTTTGAAAATTACGGTTGAATATATAAACAATAGTATATATGAATAATATAAACAAAAGTATTAAAATTTTCGTATTTCATTTAATATTGTTTTAGAAACATTGAACTCCACTGTGTTAACATAATTTCGTCGTTCATTAATCACGACTAACATTCAAACGTTTTTGTCGGTTAATTGAAATTTCGTTTTGCAGTGTCCTATTCAGGGACCAAAATAATTCAGGGTAACTTGATTAAAAAGAGAGGGTTCAGAAAGCTTGGGAATTATGACGTCAAGTAATGGAGGACAAGGAGAACATTGGGGTGACGGCTTTGTAGATTGTTCACAAAAAGTGATGTTAACATAATAAAAAAATGTTGGAAAAAACAGTAACTGTTTTGAAAGTGCAGTAGGGTGTCTTACCCTCCAGGGACGGGACGTTAGGACCCCCGAGGCGGCCTTGTGTTGCTCGCCTTTCGGTCACCTGTTTGAACAAACACCCTCTTACGTCTGTGACATTCCATATTGTTCCAAATATTAACTTTTATAGTGTTATTGTTCTATTGTTATTTCGACATAGCACAGCTTGCCACTCTGAAATATGCTTTGCTGCATGGCCCAATCAGAATCACTTTGTATTTATACTACTAAATATTATGATTTACAAAAGTACTAAAAGCGTCAATTTACGCATAATTTTAATGAAAGTAATTTGAAGTTAAGTTGAATTAATTAAGATATATCTGATCAGCATAATAAGAGCAGCATGTCTGCAAAGTAACATATTGGCGGAATTCTTTTCGCGTTAACACTGTGTTTACTACAAAAACACAAGTTTTCACTACACGTTTGTACATATATAGTGGGTTATCCTTTCATTTCCCCGTTTATTGTCACTAGCGTACAGAATACACCCATGAAAATTTACATTATAGACTGAGAGTACCGCCTGGTTCCTCTTCAAAAGTTTACGCGGATCATACGGATAATACAAAAATATTTGAACTCAGGCAGTGGCTACGGGAGTTTCAAGACTTCTCCTTTTAAAGGGTCACGTTTGTTTCTAACGACTGTATTTAATTTTACTGATAGGCTACTTTGTTTATCAGTATTCGAACTATTCACAGCAGCAGAAGCGGAGCCCAGGATTTCTTTCACGGAAGTGCTACTATCTTAGCCGGACAAAACATCAAATTATTCACCAAGAAATGTGAGAACTAAAAATTATAGTAAATGAGAAAGTGTACTATATATAAACTCAATAAAATTCATTATATATAAACATTTTGTCTGCTAAATATTAAAAATATATTTATACTCAACATTATTATCGTTCAAAGTTCAAACTCGTTTATATGACAGTCGATTTTTTAACTCCAAACTCTTCCTTGAAATCCCTATTCCATGGCTTATAACTGGCTACTAGTGACATGTCCTATTATCAGTATTTTTTACATTGATCAATGACATAAAGGATGCTAAATAACAGACCAAACTATTAACTGAAAGAAAAGTTACGTTTTATTAACTGAGTGTACGTCACGCAAGAAAGAATAGTTATTCTGTTATATGCTTTTAGTAGTTGCCACAGCTATATGGAGGGGTTAGTATTCAAGACGGAACAAAAGCATGAATTAAGAAACGGGGGCCCGCAAAGGATTCTTGTGGAAGGGCTCAGAAAAAAAGAGTTACGCCACTGCAGCACTGCAGTCGAAAATATAATAAGTTAGAAACTAATTGATGCGTGAGAGGACAAAGGACGTGATGTATTATACTACTCAACACCTGTGTTTGTAGATCAGAAATAATTCTTGTTTTCCATTATTGAATAAAACAGTTATGCCGAAAATTTTTTTTCAGTTTGCTATGCAATTTATACAAATATTATCATCAACTAACTGGCTTGATGACCTCGAGTGGAGTGACTAGAATTTCACAAATTAGTGTGTTTAGAAATTTCATAAATGGTAGGTCTTCCTTGCAGCAACTAATGACGTCAAAATAAAATCAATTTTTTAGGCAAGAAAGACACTGTAGTCCTAGAACTTGTAACTGTGTCAATGCACTAACAGTTCTGTAAAGTTTACATTAAGTATTTCAAGAGACAACGGCATACGGGAAACAACAAATTCCTCAACACTTATGGTCAATTATCCATTCATTTCCTTTCATACAATGTAACACACAGTTATAAAGGACTACTCTGCGAAGTAGAAGTTTGCAATAGTTTTTTATTTTTTACAGTTGTCTTTTATTCTAAATTTACACATGTTTAGAGTACACATATTTAGATCGTCATAAGCAAGAAGTCTTTTTTCTTCAAAATGCGTTGATTCGTTTGATTAACGGTGTAGTTTCAAGATAGTGTAACATCGTACCAGGCGGATGCCGTTTGAATATTTGTGAATCATGAAAATTATTATGTTGAAACAAGTAAAGTTATAATCCGTGAGATGCAAATATTTCTTGTTCATATGCTGTTTAATTTTTTCAAATTTTCTGTTATTTCCATTAATTATATTTTCGTGTTTATTTGTTGTAACGTGGTGTCACGTGGACGTAACGTGCCACTATTTCAGTGCCACGAGATGAATTGCGAACTGTGTCTGATTGTAATTGTGTACGCCAATTGTACGTCCGGTTCTGCAGCCTATCGCTCAGTCAGTCGTGTGCGATAACGTTTTGCAATTTTCCATAAAAAGGGGTTACGTTAACGTTAATTTAGTAGCAAAACAGTAGAAAACTAGAGGGGTAACTAACCCCTGCTCTGAGTAACATGTTGACATTTATGCAACCCTTGCGTCGTCCATTATTTTACGCACATTTTCGACCAGAAATTATTGGCCATCAATCACAACATTATCAGCTAGACGTACACTTTTTTTTAAGGATCGATGTAGATTGTTTTAGGATGACGTGTTGAAACTATTGTGTCCGACGGGGGCTAGTTTTTGTTATGGTAAAGACGTGAGTGTGTCCGTTTAATCCTTTCCCCTTACTGAAACAATTGTTATTGCTGTAAATCTATTGTTAAACACAACTCGTAGCACACGTTGTCTGCCTTTTTTTTGTTTATAAATATGGACTAAATTAATTCGTGAACACACTATGAATAAACAAATAAATAATTTTTATAAACATTATAATGTAACAGTTTATAATAATAATTATAAACAACAGTTTATAATGTAAACAAACGATCATATAATATTTATAGGAAATGACTAACGAATAACTATTGATCAAACTAGCTTTAACAACTTTATAAAAACTGTTAAATTTTATATGTATAATCAAATCTTAACTACTTCTGCAAGTAGATTGTACTATTTTTATCATTTTAATTGACCTGACGCAGATTTCACAGATTATATCTGTATCGTCACAGGTTCCTAAATGAAATCAGGTTTCACTTAATTCAATTCATTTAGTAACCTCTGAAGATACAGACACAATGTGTGAAACGTGCGTTAATTTATTAAAACGATGAAAACAGTATAATATACTTACAGAAGTAATTAAGATTTGATTATACATATAAAACTTAACAGTTTTTATAACGTTGTTAAAGCTAGTTTGATCAACAGTTATTCGTTAGTCATTTTCTATAAATATTATATCAGAAGTAATTACAATTTGATAATATAAGAATTCTGTAAGAAACTCAATGAGTTACTTATAAAGATAATATACGCGTATATATTATTTATTTATAAGTAACACATATATAAGAATGTGTGTGTGTGCGTGCGTGTAAATTAAATAATATTGATTAATTTATGTATATAGGCTATTATGTGTAGTCTATATGTTTGTAAACTGAGCACTTTTCTTGTGTTAATTTATTTTGTATTTTCAGTTTTTGACTACTGTTAAAACTTACAAACTAGAAATTATCAGTCCCTGTGGTTTTCAGTACACAATTGCACAAGATTTTGCTGAACCAGCTATTGTTTGTTATTAGAACATTGGAAATTTCTCGTCTGAATTTGGGAAACTTAGAAAAAAAGCGTAAACATGTAGTTCATGAAGGGACAAAATATTTTAAGATTCAGCTAACAGTCAACAAGTGCTGCTGAATACTTGTGGCAGAAACACGTCCAACCAAATACGGTATGTTGTAATTTCTCGGATGTACATGACATGTCAGACAAATCTATATTTTAACCATTTTTTTACGTTTGTAGCTAATACATGCGTAAAAGCATATTTTTTGTCGTATTAATTAGGTTTTTTTAAACATTTTTATTGGTTGATTTATTTTTAAATTAGTAGCGACCCTCAATCAATAAAAGTTTAGCGAGGATCGGCCAGTAAGTATAGACACAATTTTCTATTATTTGTGTCTACGTTTCGACAATATTTATTGTCGTCATCAGTTTTATCTCACATTTCTTTATTTCTGTAGAGCATATTTTAGGTTTTAGAGCAGTTTTAGGTCGTATTTTGGTAGTTTTTAGAGTGTTAATGATTGCATATTTCTAGACTTTTAGGCCATATAAACTCAAGCTGTAGTAATTACTTGTTTTTAACTAAAAAGAAGAGAATAATAATAAGTTTTAAACGTAATTATTGGTGGAGTATTTTGATCGGATATTAACCGTCGTTAAATTTTGAGATACAGGCCTATACAGTAGTTCAGCATCTCTAACTTCATTCTATATTTCTAATTATTTCACTGTTAATTCTAAGTTTTTTAATTTAATTATTTGCATTTCCGAAGTGTTATATATTTTTTAGTTTAATTTTTGTAATACATTACAAAACATTAGCGTTACGTTACAGAGGTAACGCAACTTACATGGTACGCCTGATAGCGTACAAAGGTCCAGAAAAATATGTTTTGTCGAAAATCCGTTAGAGTTCAATTTGTTTAATATTTATCGCACAAACTTCGAATATTTGTTCGAACAGACTTTTTTTTTTAATATTCACAAATGAATTGCTAACAAACTTTTAGAGGATGATTTTTTAATTACTGTTGTTTTGCAATGTTTCGACAGTTTAAAATTACTGTCATCATCCTGTGTAGGCACACACATACACACACATTTCCCCCCAAAATTAAAGCAGATTATAAATGACAGTCTATACAAAATTTACAAAACTTTGTTAAATGGGTTAGAGAGTAGGACAGAAAAGTCTGTTTTCGCATAATAAGGGTCCGAAGTTCGCTGGTGACCCAAATAATGAGCCTGATGAATGTAACTTTCAAATTTTTTAATTTTGTAGCTGAAATGACATTAAAGGTACGCAAAAGAGAAACTACGAATCTGAAATTCAGAAAATGAACCTCCTCTTTATATACTTTTTCGATTTTTTGTTCTTTAGACTTTGTTTGAGAAATTTATTTGTATTTAAAAGTAAAAATGTTTTTCCACAAACTTTACACAAAAGTTTCAACAAAACATTTTTTTTGAGCCACTGTGCAGTTGTGTCATTAAAAAAAAATGATTCCGTGTTGTAATGTTTCGAATCAGTCTACAAATACACAGTCGGTATAACGAGGTGACATGTATAACGAAATAGAGCTTAATTGTACGAAGTTAATGACCGAGCGCTTTCGAGAAAACTGGAAGTCTGTTCTCGAATTCTGTTACGCCAAGTTATGAATAAATCTTTTTAAACGTTAAACAAGTAAGTTAGTTAGGCATTAGCGTATTTCCAAGTCCGAAAAAGACGTTTTATAATATTCAGTATAAGAAAGTGGACATTATATAGGCCTGTTGTCACGAATACGCGTACCAGCACTTAAGTTAAAATTTATAATTTTCCGGTGAAGGGTTTGTGAGAATTGGTCAAATATATAACACAAATTTTAACTTATTTGTGTCGACGTTTCGACAATGTTTATTGTCATCATTAGGACAATTGTTGCTAACGCCAAACACACAACCAAAACGATCAGAGTTGTGTGTTCGGCGTCAGCAACAATTGTCCTGATGATGACAATAAACATTGTCGAAACGTCGACACAAATAAATTAAAATTTGTGTTGTATTTTGATTGATCCTCACAAACCCTTCACCGGAAAAATTCATTGATTACTACGAATTAAAGGATTAAAATTTAGGATTAAAGATGATGTTAATAATAAGTCAGAATTTTTCATAAAATTCCAAACTTAATATTTATTGTTTTACAAAAATTATTATAATTTTCCCTTGATAAATATTTTAATTCAGTAATTCAATACATTTAATAAATATTTAAATAATTTTTAGTAACAGTGTAGTATTTTTGTAGATTGAGCTATTTTCTCCAAGCCCAAATATAGTTTTAACTTGATTTGGTCTTATTCAACAGTTGTTAATTATTTGCAAAAAATACTGCAAGTGTACAGTCGATTCTTTGAAATTGTACTGCACAAAAAAATTCCTTTAATGGAATCCTCGTTGAGTCTCTGTTCCCTGAACCCACTTTGTGAGCTGATTTTGTACACGCTCTATATTTTCATCGTGTGCAGAAATGGAAAAGAAGAAATATAAATTTTTAAAATTTTGATTGGGATTCTATATTTTTACGTTGCCGAAAGTATTTCTTCCACTTTTCATGTAACGTGGAAAATACAACCTGAAATATTAAAGTTCCGGAAGAATATAAAGCGTTAGAAGTTAAAGTCCCGGAAGTTTCCACCTTTTTTCCGAACAGAAGAAGTTTTTTGTTTAAGTAAGTTCGGAAAAAAGAGGACATCCCTGAACAAATAAAATGCTTGTGCTTAAAAACAGTAGGCCTAAAACTTTTCGTGAAGAATATTATCGCGAATAATTAATGCTGACAGTAAGCAATTGTTTTACTCTTTAGGAAACAATGCGCATAGGCAAGTGGGTGCGTTTGGTCCAATTGTTTACAAACGGAAAGCGCCCAGTAGGACGGAAGGAGCCAGCCTGCCGCTGACATTAGCATCAGAATGGTGTCCGTATGGGTTGGGACACTCGGCCCTGTTATTAATAAACATAAGTCTTTTTGTTATATACATAAATTGTGTACAAATAGCTGTAAGCCGTGTCGGCGTCGCTTTGATTCTCTTCTCTCCTCCGGTTTTTTGTTATTATTTTCGACTATACAGGACTTTTTACATAATTATTAATAAAATGTGTTGGGAATTGTCTTTTTACCTGCGTGTGGCCGCCACACAAAAGGAAATCATTACGTGCCGTTTGGATTATTGTAGTTTTACAGAACTCTAGCGGTCTCATCTGTTTTTATGTTTATTTTGTAAAATACTGGTTCTAACTAAACACAATTGGTGTCGACTATTTTGAAAGTGTGGACACTTTTATATGTTTTGAGGTGCGGCCACAGATACTTCAAAAGGATGATCTGAAGTTACTGAAACAAACGTTGATAGTTCGATTGAGACACCTCTTCAGTTGTACGTTTCTTTTTGTTTTCTTTACTTTCAAAGTCGAAAATTTGAAAATGTCGAACATCTTCAACTTTGTTGAAAAGAACAAGTGTTCTTTCTCATGTTTAATCAGGTAACATATCTGAAACCGTTTCAACTACATTTTATACTAAATATGGAATAATTGAAAATTAATCTAAACCGTTAAGACACCATTTTTGCAAAGTACTTTTAGAGGGCTCGTACCCGTTTTTGGACACGAAAACATCGAACTGCTGAAAACAGATCACTTCAGATTCAAAATATTAAATTTTATTTACAAAAGAATGCGATGTTTAAAGGTACAAAGAATGCGTAGTTGTACAAAGAACTGTGGAGTATTGCGGGCTGAAATAAATTAAAGTTAATAAATTAATATATTTAATTTTTTATTATGAGTAACATTGATCTATCCTTTATGAAAAATATAAATTACAGATTTAAGCGAAGTTAGTTTAAGACACGCTTCATAAGGAATTTCTGGCGTGTGAGAGGGTTGGCGAACTTAAAGCTATAGGCTAATTCAGACAGGCCTACAGACAGAATTCTTGGTACAATACCACGTTTCATTAATAAAATAACTAAATTGAATATTCTTTTTATTTTATTTCGTTTTTCATTTTTAATTTATATAATTGCATTTTTAATACACATTTTCATTTTTCCAAAAAAAGAATAGACTTAATATTTAAATGTATTCTTTTCTTGTAAAGCCGAGTTTCCTTTGCGGAAATGACGCACGTGGGAATGTCTTTATACCAAGTCTTTTGCATTACCTCCAAAATTGTCACAAGAACAAGAGTTGACAACAAAACGTTTGTGTTAGTTGTTAAAAGAGTTAATAGTTATGTGTGTAAGAGTTCTTTAAAATCGACTGTGCACTTTAAATTTGTAGAAATGGAGTCTGCTTGATTACTAATTCTGTGAACAGTAGTGTGAAGAATCTGAATGTGACGAATGATGAAAAGAATCTGAGATTTATTCTGTTTCATCAGTAACTTTACTTAATCGCATATATCACTGTTAAAAGTGCAAGAAGTGTGACGATTTAAATTGTAAAACAAATAAAAAAAAATTAATAATAAAAATATAAAATGGGAAGTTAGTGAAAACCATTAAATCGCACTATTAAACCAAATACCCCTGAACTAACTCATAATAGTAATGAGAATTAAAAAAGAAAATTTAACTAAAATAATTAATTAAAACTGTGAAAGCAAAAGTTAAAAAATAAAACTGTTAACCCTTTATTAAATTTATCATGCTATGACCTGTGTATTCCGGATCCAACTTGCATACCGACCCGGCATTAAATAAGAAATACCTGTAAACTATAATGTAAATAATTAATAATTTAAAATCACTAGTAGTAGTTGTAATAAATTCTGTAGACAAGCAAAGTCTCGATTGTTTATTTTGTCGAACTGTAAGACTGTATTACTAATTAAAAGTTGGAACTATACTCCGCCTTCGTTGCAACTTTCCTGTTGTAACAATGTAGGACTTATGATGCGGCTTTCAAACTGTAAACAGCTCCAAGCGGGGCTCTGTACAAAATGTTTATTTTTCATTTTCTTTGATTGTTAGCTTCCACTAAAAGTGTGGAGATCTAGATCTAAGTAACTAAGATGTAGTGAGTTTTTTTAAAACAAAGATGTGAAAGAAGAAAATGAGTGTATAAGGTGACATCTCCTGTTAATTAAAATAAAAGATCAAATATGGTTCAAGTTAAGGGTAATTCCAACATAATGTGAAAAGAATATGTAAACTCCAATACTACTGTGCCATTACATATGTGATGTGAATAACTGTGAATAGTGACGACTAAGACCTCAACTGCATTTACACTACCGCCGAGGATCAGGACGACTTCACGCTAGATGACACCATAACATCCACTTCATCATTAATTGACTCCGAGGACATCCACTGGAAAGACTACCACGATGACAACCCACGACTAAGAGAGTACAGAAGAATCACGCTGCAGGACATGGACAGATAACATTTAACTAGAGGTGACGCGGAAGCTCGTATTCCGTGAATTATGTATATTTAAAATATAAGTAATTGTAAATGAAAAAGACTTTTAAATGACAATCTCTAAGCGTTAAGCTTTAAAATGGTGTAACCAGTAATTTCTGAAATCATACGTTGTAACATAACTCTTGTGATGTAACTTTGAAACATCGCTCAACTAAATGAAACCATTCTTCAAATGGTATTTAAGTAATAATGAATTGTCTAAACAAGTAGAGTAAATTTGAAACTTCTTAACTAGTTTAAAGAGACTCGGATCCGAGGTAAATACATTATCTGTATGATCATTTTTAAGACAGAAAACCCCTTTACAATTTCTGTGTAAGTAAATTTTTATTTGTAATGTATTACCTATCATACGTAAATAAAGAGATGTCATCTTTGTTACATACTAAAGTGAGTGCATAAATCAGCTAAATTCCCTCCCCTTGTTTCCTTTAATTAGAATAATTATAATTATTGTTAGTCATGTGTTTGATTTTTCAGTTTGTTACAACGTAGGCAGCCTGTATAATTGGGTAGAGTCAATTATTACGGGTTCCCTGGATTATAACGTAGCCGACACGTTAGAGAAGCGCTAAAGCTTAGATTTTCCCGGTATGTGTTCAGATTTTACTAATGTGTCTACGAAGTAGCCTATAAAGACATTTACATTTTGAACTATTACAGCAGTAGCCTGTAAATGTCAGAAGTACTGACTGATGCATGTGGTAAAATCTAGAATTAGGCCCGCTTGTTCTTTTCAGTTTGACATGTAAAACAAAAATACTTTTTAATTTCTCTTTTACGTTTTTGCTGTTTTAAAATCTACTTTCTATTCACAGATAATTTTATGAAATCCTAGAAAATACTTTAGCCATTAAATTTAATAATTTTATTCTATTTCAATAAATAACTTTAACCATCAGAAGAAACTAAGGAGACAAAAATAATTCTCAGTAATTGCTTGTTAAAATGACTTATATTTAATTAGATATAGGCCTAAAAGTTTAACTGACGTTGTGATTTAAATAACACTGTAAGTATAAATTTGGTTTAATGTAAAAAAAAAATTGTTATAAAAAGCAGACCTATTACATCCGTTTACTGAAAATTTGATAATTACCTAATTATAAAATAAATTTTATCTATATATTAATATGTGAAGAGAAAACTTTGTACCCCTTTTTAAGCATATTGCGCGCACGGAGGAGTGTGAGATTTGGCATAGTTAAAGTTTATATGGAGAAGGAGTGCAGAAAGCTAAAATTTATATAGTGTTACAAATACATTAAATAAAATAAAATAAAACATTCATTTGCACTTGAAAATTCATTTAAACTTTTTCAAACTGTAAACTGGTAATTGTTAAAAATAAAATAATTTTGTTGCCAGGCAATAAAATTATAATTTTTTCATTTTAGTGTACGTTCATACTGCCAATGTCAAACACATAATAGTCTGTCGTTTGTTTACGTTCATACTGCCAATGTCAAACACATAATAGTCTGGGGTCAAACAGTCGCACGGAGTAGAGATTGTCGCCAAAGAATTTTAAAATGTTGCCAACAAATAATTACTGACAGATTGACTGAATGAGCTGTGAATTTTGTGTGATTTCATCATTTCAAATGTTCCTTTTTCAATAGTCTGTGTAGTGTATGTCAAGGCAAAAAGCGTTTATTTTATATTTTGTATATTAGATATCTGTGTTTTATATATTAATGTGCAGTTGAAAGTGAAATACAGCTTGCTTAATATACACCTGTTGCAAAAGGAAAATTTTGTAGCAGCAATTTGAATTGACTTACTCTCGCCTAATTATTATTGGTGGTTTCAAAAAAGTGAGTACATTTTATTATTTTTAAATTAAACCCTGTCTAATCTTAGTTTCAGTAATTTCATTACATGTTTTTTTTTACATTCAGATATTCGCACCGACTTCCGTTATGCCTCGACATAGAACATTGACGGGTCGGAGTGAGAGACAAAGAAGAAGGAATATATATTCGCGTGAAAGTCAAAATGATAATAGACCAAATGCAAATTTAAATAGTGTAAATAGTATACAAAATGATGAAATTATTTTGAGGGATACATTTAAATGCGCACTGAATGTCATTCCAAGAAATTTTAGTACTTTTGATTGTGGATTAATGCATTTACAATGCAGGTTTTGCAATGCAAAACATTTCGAATCTGAGGTCACTTTAGGTGAAAGGACTGCATTCACTTCATGTTGTCATAAGGGTAAAGCAATATTACCGGCCTTAAGTCAAAATGAATACTTTAAATCATTGTATGATGGACTTACTTCAAATGAACCTTCAATAAAAAGAAAGTCAAAAAATTATTTTGAAAACATTCGTAAATACAATTCATCATTTGCTATGGTTAGCTCAGAAGCTAAAATTTCGGATACAGTTACGCGTGGAGTGTATCATTTTAAAATACATGATGTTTTTTATCACAGATCAGGTCCAATGACTGCTGGATATGGTCGCTCACCATGTTATGCGCAATTATATTTTTATGATGTTGACACTGCTGTCAATTATAGATTACGTGAACACTATAATCAAACATGCAATAACAATATAATGCGCGAAATCTCTCTTGAATTGGAACGCATTAATCCTTTTGTTCGGTCATTCATTGCAATGAAAGATCATTGTCAGAGAGTTGAAAATCAAAATAAAGAAATTTGTATGCTCATTAAAGTAAATCGTGATTTAGATCTACGCCGTTATAATGATGCAGTTCAAACTGATGTAGCATTAATATTTAGTACAGTTGATGGTGAGCCACCCTTTGAACGAAATATGGTTTCGTTTTCAAAAGTTAATGGTACCATTAAAAATATCTCTGTTTTGGATTCATCATTGGACCCTTTAGCGTATCCATTACTTTTTCCAAATGGTGATACTGGGTGGCATATCAATATTGCTCATAATGTACCAACTACATCTAATTCAAGAGCGCCCAGAAATAAATTAACCATGCTTCAGTATGCAGCCTATCGACTTGCAATTAGAGAAGATTTTAGCATGTTGCACCATTCACAAAAATTATTTCTGCAGTGGATAGTTGATATGTATGTGAGAACAGAGGGCACAAGGTTACATTTCATTCGACAAAATCAAACAAGTCTTATGTCTGAAGTTTACAACAATTTAACAAATTATTTAGAATTGAACCCCAATGCCAATAATGTTGGCCGTAGAGTAATTTTACCATCTTCATTCAATGGATCTCCAAGAAATATGTATCAGAATTATTTAGATGCAATGTCAATTGTACAACATTTCGGAAAGCCTTCTTTGTTTATTACAATGACTTGCATCCAAGTTGGCCTGAAATAGTTAGCAATATTGGTGTAGGTGAGTCAGCTAATTTTCGACCTGATATTGTTGTGCGTGTATTCAAGTCCAAACTGAAAGCATTAATTGAGGGCCTTACACTAAAAAAAATCTTCGGTAAAGTTGAAGCACTCATTTATACAATTGAGTTTCAAAAGAGAGGACTGCCTCATGCTCACATTTTACTCTCTTTAAATGAGCAAGATAAAATTGTTAACGCTCCGATATTGATAAAGTTGTATCCGCGGAGATTCCTAACATTCAAACACATCCTACATTACATGAATATGTTGTAAAACACATGATGCATGGTCCATGCGGTGTACTTAATCCAAATTTTGTATGTATGAGGGATGGAAAATGCACAAAAGATTATCCAAAACGATTTAATGAATTTACATGTAAATCATTAAATGGATATCCATTATACAGAAGGCGTGATAATGGTATTAATGCTGAAGTTCGCGGTAGTTGCCTCGACAATCGTTATGTTGTACCATACAATCCGTATTTACTTGCCAAATTTAATTGCCATATAAATGTTGAAGTATGCACTAAAGTTAAAAGTGTTAAATACATTTATAAATACGTGTATAAAGGCTATGACAGTGCATCTGTTGAATTAGGTTCAGAGAGAAATGAACCAGGTCAAGAAATACAAATTGATGAAGTTAAAAATTTTTTAAATGGCCGTTATGTCGGATCAACTGAAGCTGTATGGCGCATCTATGAATTACCAATGCATTTTCAATCACATATCATCGTTAGACTTGACATTCATTTACCGCGTAGACAGAATGTTTACTTTCGAGAAGGGCAAGAACGTCAAGCAATTGAAAATGCAAGACAAACAAAATTATTAGCACTTTTTGAATTGAATCGATCAGATCCATCAGCGCATGAATATAAGTATATTGAAATTCCTTTGCATAATGTGTGGGAAGATTCCCGAAAAAAATGGAAGAAGAGAAGGCGTGGAGGTGATAAAATCATTACACGCATATATGTAGTATCACCAAAAGACATCGAACTTTTCCATTTACGATTGCTTTTATTACATGTCTGTGGTCCAAAATCATTTGAGGATGTTAGAACATACAATGGAATTATACACACCTCTTTTGTTGAAGCGTGCCATGCTCGCGGCATTGCTTCAAATGATAATGAATGGCGCGAATGTTTAAATGAACCAAAAGAATTACATTCACCAAAACAAATGCGAAATTTATTTGGTTACATTTGTGCATTAAATGTGCCAGCCAATGCATTGGCGGTATGGAATGAATTTGAAGTATATCTTAGTGAAGATTTTTTGAGAGATTACAACGAAGAAGTATCCTTTAACACAGCTCTATTAGAAATTGAAGATATTTTGAATGTTCATAATTTGTCATGTCAAGAACTTGGTTTACCAGTTCCCACGTATTCGCAGAGAACAGACGAAGCAAATGCTATTGATCCAATAGAACAAGAGTTTCTGTTTTGTGAGCATTATGAAACTGCAAATATTGAACAGCGTAATCTAATTGATCGTGTGATTCGTAAAGTTTTGCACCATGATACTGGATCTAATGTTTTTTGTTTAACCGCTCATGCAGGTTGTGGAAAAACATTCACACAAACAGCAATCATTCACAAATTAAATTCGCTTAATCTTAGTTGCATTGCAACAGCGTTCAGTGGCATAGATTCAACTCTATTACTTGGAGGTAGAACTTTACACAATGTGTTTAAATTGCCTATACCCATTTTGGAAAATTCTGTAGCGAATATTACCGCAAATAGTAGCTATGGACGTTACATAAATTCATCATCATTGATAATTATTGATGAAATTTCTATGTGCCCACTGCAAGTGTTGAAAATCATAGATAGATTATTGCAGGATCTATGCGATGAAAATGATAAACATAAACCATTTGGAGTGAAAACGATACTTCTGTGCGGTGATTTTCGGCAAATCTTACCAGTTGTCCCACATGGATCACGTGCAACTTTAATTGAAAATTGAGTCACGAGTTGGCATAAATTTGTTTATTTTCATAAAGTAACGTTTACCCAAAATATGAGAGCCTTATCAAGTGAAATAGAATTTGTCGAATTCTTGAAAAAAATTGGTAATGATGAAGCCCCACAATTCCCTCAGTTTGGTGAAAATATTATTGAAATACCTCAGCAATTAATAGGAGATGAAAGTAATATTATTAATGAGGTGTATGGAAATATTTCCGAAAACATACTCTCAGATAACATATTGAAGTCAGTTATTTTAGCACCTAAAAATGATGATTGTACTTTTATTAATACTGATATATTTAATCGAATACCAGGTGAACAGAAAACATATCATAGCTACGATAAAATAATTTGTGATGATGACAATGAAATCAATAACTATCCAGTAGAGTTTTGAATTCTTTGACTATTAGTGGTTTGCCACCACATAAGTTAGTATTGAAAGTTAATTGCATCGTTTTACTGATCAGAAACTTAAATACAAAGGAAGCATTAGTCAATGGAACAAGAATGCGCATCAAGTGTATGCATCGTAATGCTATTGATTGCGAAGTTTTAACTGGAACCGCACGCAATAAGAGAATTTTGATTCCACGTATAAATTTAACATATTCCGGTACTGTTTTACCATTTAACTTTCAAAGAACTCAATTTCCAATTATACCTGCATTTGCGATGACAATAAATAAGTCTCAAGGATAAACATTCGAAAAAATTGGAATTTTATTGAGGCAGCCAGTTTTTACACATGGTCAATTGTACGTCGCAGCAAGTAGAGTTCGATCATTCGATGGTTTGAGATTTTATATTTCCGAATATAATGGCCAAGGGCATTTAGCAAATGATGAAAGAGTTTTTACAAAAAACATCGTTTACACAGAAATTCTGAATCATTAAATTCACTTTCAAACTATTTTAAGTTCAATGGACATTTATTTTTTTTAACCGCCCGGTTTTTTTGATTTAATGAAAAATAGATGAAAAAATACGAGGCACGTATTTTTTATTTCATTTTTTATTTTGTATTAATTTTTTATTTAAATTTTATATAATTCGAAAAAGATAGGCAAAATAACTGTGTAGCCTTGGCGAAACCTGGCCAGTATGGCAATAAAAAAAACCCAAGGAAATGTCAAAAAACGCGTTATTGCTTTTTAAATATGGCTTAGCCAAGCTAAACCTCATTTTTCCTATGTTTCATATTTTTCAAATAACTCGAAAATTACTGCTTAGAAAAAAAATTAAAAAATTATATAAGCTTTGTAGCAGATAATCTTCAAACTGTTTTCGAATTTTGTACCTTACCAAAAATGAAATGTAATCCACTGGAATTGAAAACAATGTACCTTATACTTCTATGAATGTCAAGTCTCATTTTTATTAGCGTTTATTTAATTCAATAATAACATGAAAAAATTAAAACTGACAATGAATTATATCAAAAAATAAATACGAATACAAGCTGTAATTGTTTTTTTTTCAACTGTTACTAACATTAAATTTTAAATTTCATAGGTATTGCAGGGAATTAAGGCAAACAACACACGCTAATGACGTATTTGTACACGCTCGCAGCTGACGTAATAGAAAAAAATTCAAAAAAATTATATGCAATGATTATAGAGGTATACTCTGTGACAAAAGAACCTCAATAACGTTCAAACTTAAAAATTTAATGAATTACGGTCGAATTTCGACCACTGGGCGACCACTAGTAATAATGATTACTGAAATAAAAGAATGTGTAATGAGCTGAATTACTGAGCATCGTTAATTGCTAAGTAAAACTTATTTGCTGCAACATGTCAACTGTTATGGTTTTTAGAGCCGCACAACAAAGTGGAGACCTTGCTTAGAACTTTTGTGGCATATTTTTTGTACAATTATATGTTTTTGAACCCTTGCTCTCCAACTAAAGATAAGTTACTAACCACTTCCGTAGAGTATAGGCCTACTAACTGCTTGCTTACCAACTTCTTTAATGAATTTAAAATTTCCATTATACAGCGTGAAGTGGTTTGTGGTTTACCAGAATTTACGCTAGCCGATTTTATTGACAGTTAATAAAAATCATCAAATTGAATATGCAAGACGTTAGCTGTTACTGATATTGCGTCTATCTTTGCCTGGTTTAATCCGGCACTTTGATTCACACGTTCTGTCGAAGCAAGATTTTGGGGTAACTTTATACAAGAGACAGCTTTAATTTTTCCGCTTGTTCTTCGAGTCCTTTTCTGGCTGTTTTTGGACACTGTCAGTTTCAGATATTACTTAAATTGATGCCGTGATCGTCAAGCACAAGCATAGGTTGAAACTGAGCAATAAAGGGTAGACTTGTTGCTTTATTATCTACCAGGCTGTTAGGCCGTGGCCTACTGCTTGTGGGCAAGACAGGCGTTTCGGCCCCACCATCGGAGGCCATCTTTAGTGTCAGAAACAATTGACACGGTATCCGCAATTAGCCCAGCGCTGAGGTAGAGACTATGTTTTGTCTGAGAAGACCCACTTAAATAAACATTTTAAACCAGCACGATCTAAGCTGGAAAGTGTATGCTTTGGAAAGTTTATTTAAGTGGGTCTTTTGAGGGGAAATACATAGTCTGTACGTCACCACTAGGGTAATTGGCGGACACCGTTCTAGTTGTTTCTGACAGTGAATATGGCCTGGAGCCGAAGCGTCTGTCTTGTAGCCCACGGCCTAACAGCCTGGTAGATAACAATTGCAACAGTGTTGACGCCGGCCGTGATAGCCTACGTAATTCTAAAGCGTAGACTGTTACAGGCAACTGTTACAGGCAACAAACGAAGCGAAAATGTGACTCACGAAAATGTGGACCAAAAGTCGTCAGGACGAAGCAAGTGTGTAATTCTAACTTTTACCTCATATATACTAAAATTTACCTCCATTTGTTGGTAAAAGTTAGAAACGCAGATATTTTATGAGGTATTCGGACGTTTATCGTGATACAGCAAATAGGCTAATGTCGGTAAAACCTAAGAGTAACCGTTTTTCGCACCACTTTTAGAGTAGCATACCGTCAAACACACAGTCGTTTAGCTTAGCTGTGGGGTAAATTTTCTTCAGATCATACTTCCCGTTCTTTTCATGGATGACAATGGTCGTTTAATAATGCACGAAATTTGAAGTGTTTTCACAACGTCTGTAAAACTGTAGGGTTTAGCGTTTTTAATTTTCACTTTTCTCAAGGTGTCATCCCACCGATCACCCTCTCTACCTACTTCACTATATAGGTTAGACATTCGCCTTTTCTCTTATACTAAAACTTAGTACTAAAACTAAAACTTATTCCACTTACGACCATGCCGTCTGCCCTTTCCTTGTAGCCTACACAATCTTTAATCTGAGCGGGATAATCAATATTTTTTCTGTACATGGGTGTTAGTCAAGTCTTGTCCTTCAGGAACATCTGTCTTTTCCCCTGTGGTGTACTTTGCTTGTTTTACATTGTAAGCTGAGGAATGTAGCTGCTGGAACAGATTCACCTGCTGAAGCTGTCAGGATGTAATAAAGTTATATGTTCTCACAGATATTAAACAATCGTTAAAAAACAGGTTTAATAAAAAAATTATTTTCGTTAGATAGACTTATATGGATACAGCGCCCTGATCGAACACTTTTTATTTACAGCGCGCGCGCGCGCGCACGCACGCACGCACACGCACACGCGCACACACACACACACACAATTTTATTTAAAAAAAGGTTTTTAGTAAATGAACAGCAGCCTAATGTAATCGGGTAAATAAAAATGACTCCTCTTGTCGGTCTTCTTTCTGTTGCATTTGTCGCAAAAAATTCGCCGTCTCGAACAAAAGGAGTCGCATTTCAGGGTGCACATTCACTAAGGCTATCATCAGCTTACATCCTATACTGTGTCCTCCTTCTTTGCGTATATCTTGGTACTTTATCTTATTTTATTTATACAAAAAATGAAATGATCCGTTGTCGTCTTGTTACGGAGCATCCGTGTGCGAAAATTCAATGACATAATGTGTCAACAACAGAGTGGGCCTACTTTAAACCGATAGTCGTGCCCTGCTCTTCCTGCTACCTGTTTTTATTACAAAATTGTTTTGTACAGTAGATCTCGTTTTTTCGTCTTCACACTTTTTTGTGTCTAATGTTTGTGTTTTTTTGTGCCGTTCAGTTATCTCTGAGTGCTATCTTGACGGCGGCACCCTCTGAACAGTTCCGTATGGAGTGGGGAAGGCAGTGTGGGGTGAGTTTTCTTGTTCCGGGGGCGCAAATATCAGATTGAAGTATTTAGTCACGCCCGACTGAAGTCCTTCGCATAGAAACAACAATATACTTATGTTCCTTTAAACTGAACAAGTAAGCTAAGCATTCCTTTTTATCATAGAAATTAATTGGAAATTTTCATAAGCAATTATCACTGGATATCGTAATTTATGAACTTACTGTTTCCTTCACAAATAATTATATTTTGGTGGATCATTTTTAATTGTAAAATTATTTACCTGGATTTTTTTGGATAACAAGAATCGATATTATAATAAAATTTTACATTATGTTCATATTTCACAATTTAAACAATATGTAATTATTTTTTAATATAAATGATTAAATGTATATACATTGTACAATGTACAATACATTGTATTTAGTATAATATAGCATGTACTATAGTACTCTAGTAAGCTTCCTGAGCTGCAAAATTTGCTCGCTATTTTGAACGAAATACATTTGATAAGATGAAATTAATTTGATGTTATTGTTGAAATATCTGTTGACATATATTAATTTTGTCAAAATATTTTAGATACCGAATTCATATTTTGAATAAAATTCCTCAAAATTTGAAGCTCCACACTTACTTTTATAATTTTTCCAAAAGTCTGAATTCCACTTTTTGGCGTGTGGTCCCCCTAAAGTTTAAAAAAAGTAAAATTACCTTTAGATTTGGGTTAAAATTGACTTTAGTCTGACACCCGACATGGATTTTTACAATTGATTTCAAAATTTCTGAAATGTTAAAAGGTGAACACTATATTTAGAGTTTAGTTACAATATTATATAATTTGATACCCGGACTGTATAATGTACAATTTTTGCAATCTTTTAATCTACTTTTTAGGCTTCAGTGTTTCAAAAGTTTGAAATTTCGAAATTTCGAAGTACTGTAGGACTAATGTTAAAAAACGTTTCAGTGTAAACACAACATTCGGAGGTAGGATAAAATTCTTTTTAATTTGATATCGCGCTTAGGTTTTTACGTTTTTTCATCATTTTTACCTGTCACTCTCCCCATCTATTTTCAGGATCAATCTCAAAAACAATTCGTGGGGTAAAATTATGGACAGGCGTGTTAAGTTTGACGAATTCGGTTGACGCATTCAAAAGTTGTGGTGGTACATCCCTCCAATAGACAGGTAGGTAGACACACAAATGCCAAACGGTTGAGTTAAATCTGATAATAAATGTTTATTATGTTTCTGATATAGAGCCCTACATAAAATACACATTATGGTGTAATGTAATTAATATAGACTACTTATTTTATAATTATAATATCCTATGTAGTTTATAATGCTCTGGTATAACTGATAAAGAGTCACACGGCCGGCGTCAGCTCTGTTAAAGTTCTGACTCATTGCCGGGCTGTTAGGTCGTGGTCTGACGCTGTCGATTGGAATAAACGTTTCGGTTCCACCACTGGAGGCCATCTTCAGTGTACCGATGTAAAAGGTAGCTGGCACGTTGTTCTGCACTTTCCACGGTACTGTGGTAAAGATAATCAGTAGCCTACTGTGCAACAGTACTGTGGAAAGTGGTGAACACCGTGTTACGCTGAAGATGACCTCCAATTGTGGGTCCGAAACGACAGCATTAGACCACGGTGTAGTAGCCCGGAAATAGGTCAGAACGTTAGTGCTTTGCTATTATAATACAAAATATGGACTTGTTTAACATTTTCATAATTGTACATTCTCGAAAACACAGCGGGAAACCTTTGAGACGTGGAAAGTCACTACTGTTCCGAGCTATCTCAACCCTTCACACAAAGGAATGCATCATAAGATTTGGATAAAATCTTACGTAGATCAAGGTTCAATCTCTAACACGCTATTTCATGTATACGTGTACATTGTATATGTTTGTATGTATATTACAACGATACATATATAAACGTTGTTGCAAATTTAATATAATTTAAATTTGTGGAGCCCCACGATCTTGGAGCGCCATTCTTTACAACAATATCTTTATATATAAAAATTCAGTGTACGTCTGCACATGTTCTTAAAACTTTTGAACCACTTACCCGATAGAGCTCATATTCGCACCATATGTTCGTTAGGTTCAGAGTAAGGTTTACATGTGCCGAGTGTGAGGTTGGCCCGAAGGGGGGGGGCGTAAAAATTGGAAAAAATGAAAATACCGCATATTGGGTATAAAGTTAAAGGGAATTTCCATGCAAGTAACAATTTTACATGCATGTAATTGAAAATTGTTGGGCCCTTGGGCTTAATACATGGGCGGTTTGAGGGGGGGGTTGTAAAAAATGGAAAATATGAAAAACGACAGGACCGATTTCAACCAACTAGCCAGAAATATTTTATGCAACGGGGGAAGCAACAATAAGATAGGTGTTTTGGTCCACGTTGGGAGGTGGGGTGAAAAACACAGTGATTAAAAAACACAGTGGTAAATATAATACTGTATTTACATTTTGTTTAGTGGTGAATATAATACTCTATTTACATTTTGTTTAGGAATGTGCTGCAAACAACAAATCAATTACCGGCAATTCAATATAAACTCAATGGTAGGTTCTATTTACATTTTGTTTAGGAATGTGCTGCAAACAACAAATCAATTTAAGGAAATTCAATAGAACCGCAATGCTACGTGATGTATTTATAAAATTGTTACAATTAAAACGTTTTATTTTCATATATACATTTGTGAAATTTGTGATAGAAAAATGCCAAGAAGAGGGCGGGCAAACATCGGTCGAAAATCACAACATGCTCAAAACGAGCAGGCGCGACGACAACACTCGCAGGAGAATGAAAATACATGTATTAGGAATTTAAATGTACGTTCACGCGCGCAAGAAAGTGGAGAGCAGCGCAGTCAACGTTTAGAAGCAGACAGATTACGACACAGACAGGCACGTCAACGTTTAACTAATGAAAACAGAGGCCTTCGTCTATTAGCAGAACGACAACGAATTCAAGTACGACGGGCATTAATAGCAGCATCATTTAATCGCCTTGCATTTGAATACGATCCAGAAATTGAGTACTCATCGCATTCAAAAATAATTATTGGAGATATGAATAAAGTATGTCAATTTTGTCATGCATTAAAATTTAAAAATGAAACTCCTGGAATGTAATAATAAGTAATTACCTGTATGCGGTCCGCCGTGTGACTTCTCAAACTTGATTACGTTACGCGTTTCAAGGCGTATGCCTCATCATCAGACGTTTAAAAACCAAATACACACATATCACACAAAACTGCGTTTGTCAAAAAATAAAATTGCAGAAACAAGCATATTATGTGCACGTGATGTAGGGTGCGCACCCGTTCAAGTGTTGTCTGCTACTGATTGGAATTCGTTGAGCAGTCTCAGAGCAGTATCATACAGGCGGTTAGATACAAAGTTCAATTGTTCATTCAGAACACAATCACGACTGTTATCATTATTATATGCATTATAAATTTCCAGCTCCTCCAAGGCATTCATAAAACGGCCCTTGTTGCATATATGCAAAGGCATTAGATTGGACTTAAAATCTTTATAATTGTGATTGTGTTGGGTCAGATGATGAGTATAATTAGATTTTATATCATTGTTATTATGTGTCTTTTTTGGTAAGTGTTCACGGAAGCGTTTGTAAAAACCTCTTCCGGTCTGACCTATATAGAAGCTGTTACAATCATTGCAAACCAGTTTATAAATGCCTGTTTTTTCTTCAATAGGTAAGGGCAGTTTAGGTCTAAGTATATTAATTAGTTTATTATTGGTTCTAAAAGACATAGTATAACCAATATTGTTCATCACTGAAGATAAAATTTTTGGCATGATGTATGTGTATTTCGCAGATATAAATTTTTTCGGTGTTTTATTAAGTGGACGGGGCTTAAGTTGAATGTTATTATGCTTCTTTAGCAATTTGTCAATGATGTGACTACTGTAACCATTGGAAACTGCAATAAATCTTATTGTATTTAGCTCAGTCTGGAAATCATTATTGTCAAGGGGGACTGTCAACAATCTATGGATTAAACTATTATATGCTGCCATTTTTTGAGTATATGGATGGTGGGAATCTGCATGTATTGTATGGTCAGTGGCAGTAGGCTTCCTATAAATATTGAATTTCAATGTGTCCATTCGTCTAGTGAGGGTCAGGTCTAGAAAGTTAATTGAGTTATCATGCTCGGTCTCTAAAGTGAATTGAATATTATTGTTGATTTCATTTAAAAGATTTTTGAAGGAGTCAACTTGTCTCAAAGTTCCGTCAAAAATAATGAACGTGTCATCTACGTAACGTGAATAAAATTTTATCTTATTAGCGTATATGTTATTATTCAATAAATAAGTATTTTCGTAGAAATTTAAGTATATGTCAGCCAACAGGCCTGAGAGGGGTGAGCCCATAGCTAGACCATCATCTTGGCTATAGAATAAACCATTGAATGTGAAATAATTTTGATTTAAAATGACTTTAAGCAAGTCAATCAACTCAACTATCGCCTGTGCACTCATGGAAGCGTTAATTCGTAAATTGTCCTTCAATAATTTTAAAGTTACATCAATTGGAATATTTGTATATAAATCCACTATGTCAAATGAAACCAATTTGTAATTAGGTTTTAATTTAACGGTATTTATCTTATTAATGAAATCAGTATTATTTGTTAAGCTGTGATTATTCTTTAACTGTAAGTTGTCTTTAATTAGTTTTACAAGAATTTTTGATGTTTTGAAACCGGGAGCTGTAGTGAAGTTAACCAGCGGTCTTATGGGTATGTGTGGTTTGTGGATTTTGGGGAGTCCCGTAAATATCGGAGCCTTCGCATTAATTGGCTTCAAATAACGACGTGTATTATCACTGAGCAAACTCGTACATTTGTTAATACATTGGTTGAGGTTTTTGGTGTATTTATCAGTAGGATCAGATTTTAATTGTCTAATATTATGGTTAGAGATAAATTCGTGAACTTTGGCATTATAAGAATCAGTATCCATGATTACTAATGTATTCCCTTTATCTGCTTTAATAATACTAGCATTATTAATAGTTATTTTTGTTTTGATGTGCCTCAAAGTTTTGTATTCACGGGAGAATCGTGGATGCATAAATAGATTATGTGGTAGGTTATCGTTAGATCTGATAGTTTTAGTGAATTTATTGTTTATCAATATGCGTGCTTCGTTCTGTACAATAGGATTCGGAATAGTCTTAATAGCCGCCTCCGCCTCAACGAGTTCATAAATATGTTTGTTATTTCCGGTTGGTGGGAGATTATAATTAAGTCCTTTATTAAGGAGCGCCATTTCATTATCACTGAAGTTTATATTAGTTAAATTCATTGTTCTAGGCTGAAATGTATGTTTGCAATTAATGTCAGTCTCTAGACGGTGTTTATTTTCTAAACTACGAAGTTTACATAATTGATTGAAGCGTATACGGCGTGAAACACTAGCTGTGTATTTAAATATATAATCAAAAACATTGTTGATAATGCTTGGATGAATGCTGTTGAGGATATGTAAATGTAATTTGAATAAACGAGTGTTAAGAATAGATTTTTTAATATATAATGCCTTAATTTCTTCTCCAATATAGATTCGTTCAGCAAAATGTTTGGTAATGTTTGCGGCCTTGGAAGAGCTGTTGATCTTTACAATAGCATATTTTGGTGTTATGTTCTTCAGTAAACAGATTTTGTTAAATTTAATATGCAAATTCGCTTTTAGCAATTGTATTTTAGTGTTTTGGAATTTAAATACCATTTTTGCCTGGCTGGGCTCCAGTTTAACATTCATGTTTCGTATGGTATCCAAGTCACTTTTATGTAATAATAAGTAATTACCTGTATGCGGTCCGCCGTGTGACTTCTCAAACTTGATTACGTTACGCGTTTCAAGGCGTATGCCTCATCATCAGACGTTTAAAAACCAAATACACACATATCACACAAAACTGCGTTGCGCTGCCGGAAAAGTTGTTTTACCAGAATTGCATCCACCGCCTGAACCATTAAATTCATTATTAATAGGTGATACTGCCGATTCCAAATTGTTTCTACGAAAAATACGAAAATTCAATTCTTGCTTCCAAATGACATCACAGCCTATATTTTTATATAAAATCATTTATATTATTACTCAATTAATATAAAAATACATGAAATAAATTTATTAATTTAAAGACAAAATGTTGTTTCTGTTAATAATAATGCTCCATGTATTTATCACTATACTGATTATAATATTCGTCTGTCACATGAAAACGTCCATCATCAGCCACCATCAACTTGCGCGAAGCCAAACATTCATCAATAACTGCCAATTTAGATAACATTTGACGACAGTTATACTTCTACTAATTATTATTAAATTAAAAAATAAATATCTACATCATTTTTTTTGGCCTCAGCAAAATGAAAAAAAAAATGTAGAGGCAGGACAAAGTCTGCCGGGTCATCTAGTTTAATATAAATTCGATATACTGTAATTTATGCAGGTTGTATAATGATACCAGGTGTAACTATAATAAGAGTATTTTCTTATTTATCAGTATTTAAAACTCATATTTATTATTTATTCCATATTATAAATATTCATAAACATCATTAATAATTGTCGGTCACGATATTGCTCATTATTAAATGTTTAGGCCTATATCTTATGATATGCAACATTACACATATTTACAAATCTCTTATATCTAAACATGTTAATAATCTTATATCTAGACATGTTAATAAATTGGTTTATTAATTAAATATAAAAATGAAAATATTTTTATTGAAATAAATTTTCTTAACTCAGATCTGACCTCTACTTGCTCAGTCTATACCAATGTTTAAAATTCAATTTAAATTTATATTAATTTCTTGTAGACTGGCATTTGTTTTAATATTCAACTTTAAATTAATCTTTTCTATAATTCAAATATCAAATCAATTTACTATTTATTTTGATAATAAATTCTACTCTTTCTACTTTAAATACTCTTTCATTTATTAATTCTTTTTATATGCGATCGCTCATTCTTACGACTAAACATTTATCTACGTCTTAAAATATTATTACTAAGTATACATTTTTCTTTGTTTTAATTTACTGTCTTTTGATATAGTCTTTATGAGCTCTTTTTCTTTTTTTAAAATCATTTAAAATGCATTACGCATGTCACCTCGAGTTCTGATGATCTTACGACTTGTTGTCCGGGGTCCAGCGTTGTCCAGAGTTAGTTTTCCATTCCTCCTGTCCTGGCGTGGTCCTGGATACGTCTAGAGTTGTTATCTGCTGCAAGGTAGATCTTAAACATCTTCTAACGTCCAGCATCCCTCGTCGCTCTGGTAGCTTTTCCGTATATACTCTTGGTAGACTTACTATTTCGGTATTTACTTTTTCCGGAATATTGTCGTGAATTTAACGAACGTTATTTCTTTCGTTACTGCGACTTGTAATAGAAATAAAAATAAACTGTTTTCCGACGGACAGCATGTCCGGCTGCAACTGTGTCTTGAAATGAAGAGAAGGGTTTTTTTTCGCTCTGGGCTGTGCGGTTGTGCGTCGCAGAGACGAATCGCTCGGGATCTGAGTTCCGAGCTACCTTCTGGAGCTCCTGCCTCGTGGCCCTGCCCAAGTAGGGCGTGTGCTCTATAGCAGGCCGATTCTCGGCTGTTGTGCTAGCCTACACTAGCGCAGTATACACCGAGGGCGTTTCCACGAATCACCTGGACGTATACGGTACCTTCCTAGCCCAGTCACTAGAGGATTGTCTGGGAACCTCGCCGCACGTGCATAAAATTTGCGTGCAAGCCGCCTGAATGTGTCGTCTAAGGAGCGGACGCCAAGTCCTCTCCTTAGAAGGCGAGATGAAAAGCGACGGGGGACTTTGGCCGCTGGCCGAAGACCCCCTGTCGAGGACGCTCTGCAACTTCTTTTTATGCATTGCGGCGAGGTAACCCCAGACCGGACAGGCGTAGGTAATGACCGGCAGCAGATACGCGCCGACGATCATCCTGGCCAATTTCCTGGTCATGGCTGAGCTGATCAGGAGTGGAAACAGTGCGCACAGACGAGCGGATGCTCGCTTAAGAACTGTCTGTGGGTGGGTACGCCAGGTGAGCCGACGGTCGAGGTGTAATCCAAGGTACTTGACCTCTTTGGACCAGCGCAAGTACGTTCTGCCGATACGTAACTGCCTAACAGGGTTCTTCCGTCGCTTGGAGAATTCGACGGCTACACTCTTGGTAGCGTTGAGTTGCACTCTCCAATTCTCAGTCCAGTCCACGAGCGTGTCGAGCTGGCGCTGCAGTCGTAAGACGGCCCTTTCCACATGACGATCGGCCGTAAATACGGCCGTGTCGTCCGCGAAGAGGGCCATCTGGACTCCAGGCTGTCTCGGAACGTCGTTGACGTAGATCGAGAACAGAAGGGCGCCTAAAACACTACCTTGAGGGACGCCGGTTGTGATTCGTCTCTCGGAAGAGACTGAATCTCCAACTCTCACGCAGAAGGTCCTCTCCGTCAGAAAGCTAGCAACCAGATGGAGGTAGCAGTTCGGGAGCTGGACTTCCCTAAGCTTGAATAATAGGCCACCATGCCATACACTGTCGAAGGCTTTTTCAACATCCAAGTTCTCTCCGACACCCGGCTTCCGTGACGCTTTCCACCAGTCTCATCAGTTGATGAGTGGTCGAATGCCCCACACAAAAGCCAAACTGTTCGGGGACCAGCACGTCAAAGTTGGTTAGATGTTCTCGTACACGACGCTGAACGAGGCGCTCAAAAACCTTGGACGTAGCGGAGAGTAGGCTGATAGGCCGGAGGTTTTCAGAGCGGGTGGTATCCTTTCCCTGCTTCGGGATCACGATGACCGTCGCCTTTCGCCATTTCTTGGGAAAGTAGGCCAGTCTGAGACACGCGTTGAACAAATCAGTCAAGAATTGAACTCCAGGCTCGAGAAGAAGTCGTAGAGCGGTGTTCGTAACACCGTCCGGGTCTGGGGCTTTTCTTGGCTGAAGTTCAGCGAGCCGATCTGAGACCTCTTCCAAAGAGATGGGTTCGGGCTCCGCCGTGACCGGAAGAGACAGAAAGTCTTCCACAGCCATCTCGACTTGTTCGTCGAAGTCCCAGTCCATGGGCGGGTTGGGAGCGAACTGTCGCTCGAAATACAAGCCCAAGTACTCGGCCTTCTCCTCCGGGCGACCCAGGAGTCGTCCGAACGGTCCAACAATTGCGGGGAGTGGAGGTCGTCGCCTCCGTCCCGTCAATGCGGTAGGTATTCTGTTCGGGTGACTTTGCGGGTCCACATCCCCCGTTCGAGCCACAGCGAGTTCCCAACAGCTACGTCGGAACACCTTCAGACTGCCACGCAGTCGTCCGGTGAGCCGATTGTATGCTGCCTTATCGGCTGGATCACGGGTCCTCTGCCAAAGTTTCCGGAAGTAATTCCTCTCGCGAGCGAGAAGAGAGACTTCCTCAGGGATGCGTTGGTAGTCAGGCGTGAAACCAGCTCGCGTACGTGAAGACACGCCTATAGCCGAGATGATTGTCTCTTCGATTCCCGCTACGGCTTCGTCTAGGAGGCGAACGGAATCGAGTGGGGCCGCTGGCGGCAATCTACGGCACAAGGCCGGGCCGTAGCGATCCCAATCGATAACCTTTTTCTTGTCAGAACGTGCATAGGCGTGCTGGGTAGCGACGTGGACCAAGATAGGGTTGTGGTCGGATGTCAGCTCCGTAAGCGAGAATACCTCGACCGGGCAGACAATCCCTTGGGTCACCGCAATATCGAGAACATCGGGAGCCGCGTTAGGTAGTGTCGGAAAGAACGTGGGTTGCGCTGGACCAATTACCATCGCCCGGCGCGATTCAACAAAACTGAGGAAGCGCCTCCCGTTCGGAGTAGTCAAGCGACTATTCCAAACGCGATGCTTGCAATTCAGATCGCCGGCCAAAATTACCCTTCGGTGGGAGTCGAAGATGACGTCCAGGTCGCCGACAAGGAGTTCAGCTTGTGGGGGCTTGTATGCTGAAACCACGAGGACGCCGCCAAGAGCTCCGTGGACCTCAATGACGGTGGCCTCTAGGTTGGTTAGCTGCGGGAAAACGACACCATGATGACCTATAGAGGTCCTCACCGCGATCGCCGTGCCGCCTCCTCGTCGGCCAACTCGGTCATCCCGATAGACCACGTAATTATGTAATCGAAACCGGTTCGCCGGGGTCAGGTGGGTTTCAGAGAGGAGAAGTACGTCGGGTTTGAACCGAGCCAGGAATTCTAGAAGGTCGGAATGCTTGGAACCGATGGAGTTAGCATTCCAGGCTATGAGCGAGAGATCTCGTCTAAGGGCTCGGTTCATAGAAGACCTATGACTTCGCAGGCTTCCACCAAGCATGAATCTCTCAGTTGGGTTAGCAGTTTCCAGGCGGTCTCGGATGGACCTGAAGGTGGATGCGACTTTCTTGAGGTCGTAGCCAGACAGAAAGTCGCGGCGTCATCGGATATGACGAACTGGGCTGTTTGCCTGGAAACTGAGGCCGCGAAAGAGCGACCAGGTTTTACGGCAGATCGGGTCGTGGTGGAAGCCACAGGACCAGGGGCAGACGGTTTTGAATTAGCGACAGGAAAAGTACGCTGTTGCGCTTCGTCGGACTTATACCGGGAAGCAGGACTTTTCTTGGGCTGTGGGCAGGCAGGAGCTCGGGGCCGAGCATCCGGTGTGGTTATCCCATTGTTTTTGGTTTTTGTGATGCCTGCTCGCGGAAATCGCGGAGGTGGCAGTGGTGGCGAGGCTACCTCTGGTTCAGAGGCGGGAGTTGGAGGTTCCGCGGAGGTGGAGGGTTGATTCTCCGGCTCCATAACCGAGATGGCGGCTACAGGGCTAGGAGAGAAGGGTTTTTGGTCGAACCCTTAATTTATACCCTCTCGAGATTCCGCGCCATTTGTCTCCAAAATCGTCCTCTCGATACCTGCATATCTCGTGACAGCCCCCACTCCCGAACCTTTTCATCTATTTGCAATTATTAGCAAATAGCAATGTTTTGCACGGAATCGAGATAGCACAAATCATAGCTAATTCGATTAAGCACTCACTATATTAATTTGAGCGTCTTAGGGTAATTTGCGTATTTTTTGGCACGTTTATTTTGGACTGTCTTCGCATAACGTGTTCTAGTAACGTCATCTTTCCACTGGGGATAACTATAAATTTTACACACACTTTGGTGCCTTTGGTTTGTTCATACACTAATTAGTTTTCGCACAGTGAATTAAAATAATTATTTTATTAATTACTTGGGGCGGGTTGCTGAGATTCCTGTCTTGACATGCATCACTAACACACACAAGATACACGTGTACAGTAGTATTAAACAGACATGAATCAGCGCGCAGGTTGTAGTGGGGGAGAAGACTGCAGCAGTGAAAGGCACGAGAGAGGAAAATGTCTACTAACGCAGTTGAAAATATTGGTCTACTCTCTGAATTGTTAATAAGACGCGAATGTGACAAGAGTAATCTATTTTGACACGGGTTGACTTTTTATACCTAATGTGCCGAAGTTTGCTTCTTTAATAATTAAAGATGAAAGATAATAGTTAAATTTACGTTTTTCTCTGTAAAAGTAGTAAAGTTTGAAAACTGATATCGCTTATATGACAGCTGAAATAAACCAGTTACACTGCTTTGTCGATTCACAATTATATTTGTTTTATTATATTTATAACTTTATTTATTTAGTTTTCTATTGTCTATGATTCTTATAGTGTTTTCAATTGTTTATTTTTTAACGTTTTTATGTATTTATTGTTTTTTACATTTCATTAGCTACATTTTTAATTATATTACTAAATACTTTACCAAACTAAATTTTACAGCCCTACCAACACACACGCGCGCGCGCGCACGCACGCATATATGTAACTTACTTTTTACTAACTTACCTAACTTTTTACTAACCAATTATTCTTATAATTTGAAAATTCTTTTGTTATTCTTTTAATTGTTTTTAAGGTTTTTACCTAAAATTTGGTTACCTACAAAATTTGGTTGTAGGTAAGTTTTGATTTCGATTACGACAGTAAACGTGGACATTTTGTAAGACGAAACAAGCGCAGACACAACAGAAAGAGAGACAATGTAGGCCTAATAAAGATTTCCATTATTTTGTAAATAGTGACTTGGCGTGTTGTGTCTGTTGCAATGTTTCTCGAAAGTCGAGGCTAGACATCAACAATCGTTGTATATTTTGGAATGTGTACACTTTGTGTACATGTTACGATTCACGAAAAACGTAGTAATACATGATGCACATTGCTCTGGCATCTTAATTTGTTTGAATAAGTACATTAATAACAACCTCGTACGTGAAATGATTGTGTGTGTGTGTGTGTGTGTGTGTGTGTGTGTGTGTGTGTGTGTGTGTGTGTGTGTGTGTGTGTGTGTGTGTGTGTGTGTGTGTGTGTGTGTGTGTGTGTGTGTGTGTGTGTGTGTGTGTGTGTGAAAAACGAGCAGATGTAAACTATCCATAAAGAACCGGAGAGACAATATTAATGCAACAATTAGACTGAAACTATTTAAGTACCATAGAGCACATTTACTTACATGCAATTACAATAATTATTTAGGTCAGTTCTTCACCCTACTAATATTTCCGTCACTGTTATCACCGTTAGCCTATTATCACTATCACTCAAGTTGCCTTCACTGCTGCTATCTCGTCTTACATTATTTTCTAAACGATCTGTTACAGTATCCCTTATACGGTTCGATCTCACGTAGTCATTTTAAATTTTCATTACGTCACGTCTTGATCTCTAGTCTGCAGGAGAAATACAATAAAATTCCTTCGACACTGTCCACAGAAAAATGCACGGTTTTTCTTTCAACACGTTTCTTCACGGTTGCCCAAGTCAGTTCCATGGGATTAAAATCCGGCTGATAGTGTAGAAGTTATAAAACAGAATGTCCTTGCTTTGCCAAAATGGCATCTATTTTAAAAGTTTTGTAAGTTGGTTTGTTTTGTTTAATTAGTGCATACAGCTCAGGCTTTAACATAGATGGACTACAAGGAATGTTATGGTTTTTTAACCAGTTAATCATGTCTGCCTTTTTTTGATAATGATGTTGGAGGTGGATTTATTTGTACATTGTGGTAGGAGGCATTATCTATTACTATTACGCTGTTCTTATTAAAATGAAATGAAACTAAACGCTTCATATTTGATGAATACTGATGTTTTTTGAAAAGTACTCACACAATAACCTCCACAGCGTCTCAGAGAAAACTAAGCTATGTTTCTCTGTTGACGCATGCGCATTACATAACCTGCGCTGTTAGCACAAAAACGGTTGATTCATGTCTAGCTAACTTTACTGTAACACACATACAATTGAGCACGTGTTCACTGCGTGTCGGAACAGGTTAATTTCTCCCCCAATTTAACAATGAAATGTTTTTTACAATCTCAGACCTGTCCATTTACCCGTAACTTATACAAATTCTACACATTTTATATTTATTTAAATTAATGCCTAATACAGCGTATGGCTGTATCGTTGCAATATATAGGTCTATATTATCATGAATTAATATGAGCATATAGGCTAGTACATTCCAAGTAATATTTATGTATAGCTAATAAATAAAAGCCTTAAAAAGATAAACACTTTCGTGCTTTCAAAGTTAAAAATCTCCGAACCAGTTGGGTTCACTATCTTACCTACTCTTCTACTACAATTACGATTTGTAAGCCTATTTATATGCAGAATGCGATTTTCTTCCAGTTTAGTGTGATATTATTTGAACGCTGATTTTTTGTAGGGCTATTTTGATTATTCGTATTATTTCTCTATAGTTTCTCATCTATGCCTGTAGAAGCTTTCGCATAAAATACTATTTCACACACACGGTTTGTACGATGTTGGTACGGCGGTTTGGACACAGTGGAACGAAAAGGGACGTCGCAGCTACCAGACGAGACGGACACGGCACGGTAGCCGTGATGCAGCCGTCGCCGTCTTGTATGTGACTTAAATGCATGCTTTCACAAACAACCAATAGCCGACCGGTACAGATGCCTTCATTGCCCACAGTTCTATAACGTAGCCTATATTTTTCAATTTACAAGTTTTTAGTCTAAAGAAATTTAGAAATATGGAAATAGTTGTAGAATTTGTTTCATCTGTACGTACTTCTTCAAACAGTATGTGAAGTGTGAACCCGTTTCATCCCTCTTTTGATTGAATAGGTGAACCCAATGAATCCGGTCATGCCTCCTATGTTTCCGTCGACGGTGCAGTAACGACATTGCAACCGCTACTGAACCAAACTGAGAACCGTTTGCGATGGGAAAAACCGTGTTGTGTGAATGCAAAACGATCGCGGAACAAATCCGTACAGTTTTTCCCCGTATGAACGAAACCTGTGTGAGAAACTGGCCCTACGCTGACACGTGCAGGTCGCTGCCCGATAAAAAGATCCAAATTTAATTGTTTTAATGTTAATTGAACGTCTCTAGAAATTGCGAGCCAGTGAAACGAAATTTTTGAGACAGGCACTTGGAAGAACTACGACAGACCAAATTAATAATATGATCATCAGAAATTTGTTTCAGCAGGTAGTAGGTCGGAAAGCACTATAGTGAGGATGGACGAAGGAAGCATAGACCAGACGGAGAGAGAAGCAGAGGAAGACCAAGGTTGATTATGTTGAGAAACCAGCTACTGGAAAAGAGAATACCTTGTTAGAAATTACGAAATGTTTTCACAGTGACACTAAAACACAAAACGCTAAAACCAAAAGAAGGAGAAGTAGTAGTAGTAGTAGTAGTAGTAGTAGTAGAAGAAGAAGAAGAAGAAGAAGAAGAAGAAGAAGAAGAAGAAGAAGAAGAAGAAGAAGAAGAAGAAGAAATTAACATGATATATTTAATACTTGCACTTTCTTAGATCCTAATGTTTTTAACCCTCGTTTACACAGTACTAATAAGACTTATTTGTATGTTGTTCCTAAAGTCTCATTTTGGCTAGAAACGAATGTAGGCCTATCACAAAGCATTAAGTATCATGTATAAGTAACTAACTTCACGCGCGGTATAAAACCCCAGTATCTTCGTTTAGGCTGACCTTCCACGGCTCCTTGTTATGACAGAGTAATTTTACTTAGCCTACATTTTAATCAAAGTTCCATACACTTATAACACGGATATTTTTCGATTCAAGATTAAGTAAGTTTATTAAAAATTGTTCTGGTTTAATTGTTGCTAATGTAATGTGTTAGACGATATGATCCACAGTAACTCTGAATTTTAAGGAATACATGCGTACATTGCGGATTCTAGAGTATGCACCTTTAAATTACAAAATCCACAAAATAATTTCAACCAAGGTAGTTAACTTATGACGTACAAAAAAAAGAAAAAGAAATGTTCCATCATTGTTGAAGACTTTCACACAATTATATACACTGAGATAAATTATTCACTTTGTTCAGAAAATTAAAGCACTATTTAAAAACATATTATAGCACTTACACAGACTGTAGGTTACAAATTGAGAAAATGTTATCAGTGCCTATGGGGGCGGCGCAAATCATTTTAGAAATAGCAAAATAGTCATCGATCCTAATATAAAAACAAATATGGTTGAAAATTTACTTTACTTTTGCAAAGTAAAAACTGTTTATTTGATGTGTTATTAACTGTTCAAGTGAAACAGTCTTTTTCCAACATTGACTTTTTTATTTGAAGGTCATCTTCAATCAGGGCTACAGTAGGATAACAATATTTTTTTGCGACTTTTCCCTGCCATTTGTGTGTTGAATACAGTAACTTATATAGTAAAATTGTGGATTAACATACATGGTATAATAATTGGAGTTGCAAATGTTATTACAATTAGGCCTATAACTATTGTTCAATCTATTTAGAAGTACACTAATTGCACTAGCGATCACGGTTTGTAGTTGGATGGTGAACAATTCCATTTTTACTGAAGTGGCAAAGTTATCTATTATTTTAACAGTTATGACTAACCCAACTCTATTGTCAAAATAGTAGTGCGCATTTTGGGACAAAACAGAGTAATATACTTGAGACTGTCGACCAAAAGCAACAGTATTATTTTGTGTAGTGTATTTAGTATCTAAGTTATTGTCCAATGTTTTTCAAACAAAATTACAAACGTATGCAAATCGTTTAACAGAAAATATAGGAAACATATTTCAAGATACCGTGAAACGTACAAAAAATTGCAAGTCGCTAACAAATGTCTATTATAATTAAATAAAGTGTAATCTGTTAGTATGAATATATACGTAATTAGCATTGGAAATGCCATTTCATCATCTCATCATCTTCACAACACAGCATAGACAAGGTGCTGCCTGTCCGCCTTCAAAGATCCTCCAGCCAGTGGCGGCTCGTACAGGGAGGGCAAAAGGGCGCAGCCCTCCCACTAAATTTGCAAATTAAACTTTACAATAATATAACTATAATGTGTAGTATCCTTATGAGATAGATATTTTTGCGGCGACTAATAGCGATCACCTGTTTTCGGCATGGTCCCGCAGCCGGACGCTAATACGACAGCTCTCCCTGCATAGGCGGGTCTTGCGGGGAGCGGGGAAAGAGGACGTGTACTACTTGTGTACTTTATGGTGGCCGCCAACCTTGGTGAAAGCAGTGTGCTCAGAACCCTGTTTTTTGTCAGTGTAACGGCACGTCTCACTGAGTGCATAAGTGTTGATGCGTTTTCAAAAACATTTACCGTGTAGGCTTGTATTTCATGTAATTATTTAGTTCCTATCGTTACTAGTGTTTAGTTTGGGACTGTGACGTGTGTTAAATAATCTAATTTCATTTATTATTGTCTGTGGTTGTGTTTTCAGATATCACGTTTAGTTAAACTAAATTTTATTTTGCTTAAAGTATTGTTGCTTTTAAAGTACATTTTATTTCATTACGTAATCAGAAGAAATGCCTCCTATTAAATCGAAGTTAGGTAAAAATATTGTGCATAGCCAAGCTCGGGAAGTTATTTCTAATGTGTGTAAATTTATGGAAAGTGAAAAAAATGGAATTATAATTCCACTAAAAAAGGTTCAAAAACGAATAGCGTCAGCAACAGGAATTTCTGAAAGAACGATCCGCCGTATTAAAAGTGAGGGGATAACAATAGGAAATGAACAGTCACCACACTTTACAACACCTCGTAAAGAAAGAAAGAGAAGGTCAACAAAATCTAATACTGATGATTTTGATAAATGTTCAATAAGAAGAACAATTTACAATTTTACGACAACACAAAAACACATATCCTACGCTATGAAAACTTCATGAACTTCTTAAGTCTAGTGTCAAATTTCAAGGTAGCTTATGCTTAAGGAAAGTTATTATAAACTTAGGGTTTAAGTGGGAGAAGATTAGAAATAATAGAAGTGTATTAAATGAACGTCAAGAGATAAGGGCAAAAAGAATTATAGGAAAATAAAACAATTCAGGACAGAAAACCGGCCAATCGTTTAAACAGGTCTTATACACACGTCTTATGCAGTAAAGAAGTCGTGGTACGACGAAAGTGGTGAAGGAGCGAGTGTACCGTTAAATAAAGGAGATAGATTCATAAGAGTTCACGCTGGTACAGATCAAGGGTTCATCGATGGTGCCTTATTGGTTTTTAAATCGGGACAGAAACAGGTGATTATCATGCGGATATGAATAGTACAAATTTCGAGAAATGCTGTTGAAAAGCTAATTCCGGGATTGCCAAAAAACTCAGTGTTAGTACAGTATTAGATAATGCACCATACCACAATTACCAATCTGAAAAATCTCCCACATCAAATTCTTCAAAAAGTGAGTTACCGTAATGCAGTGGTTATCTAATAAAAAAATTCCTTTTACACCTAATATGTTTAAACCAGAGCTATATAAGCTAGTAAAAATTAATAAACCGTTAGAAAAATCCTATAAAATTGATAGTATTTTAGGAAATCACGGCCACACTGTTATTCGTCTACCTCCGTATCATCCGGACCTAAACCCCATAGAACTTATTTGGGCTCAACTTAAACACTCTGTTGCAAAAAACAACACCACTTTTGATAATAAAAACATAATAGATTTAATAGATTGTTGAAGCAATTTTGGACAGAGAAACATCGCCGGACTTGGAGAAAGATACTAAATTCCCAGTCTATTCTGACTTTGTATATAATTCTTTATAAGTCGGTAAGTTACTTACATTCATTACTTACATATTAATTTTAAAATTTGTATTAATAATGGTATTAAATGCAAGAAAAATTAATGGGCTCGATGTTATGTGATATTTTATATAAAGTATGCATATTTTTATGCATGGTTACATATATTTTACCCACTTTCTTCGTTTAGATAATATTTTAGCAACACATAAAACATATTTCTGGTGATTTTAGATTTATATTTCTCTATTTCTTTTATTAGTATTCCACTTGCTTGCTTTACACTAGTAATTATTTATTATTTACATTATGTAATAAATAACATTGTTGTGGTTGAAACATTTGGGAGAAAAAATTAAAAAACATAAAATTAGTGAAACTCATATGAACAATTGTATTGAATATTCATTGTTAGGAAAAGTCAATATTAGTTGCCAGTTAGACAGTGCATATAGATTAAAAATTAAACAGCATAATGAAGAAGTCTCTAAGAACAGATACATCCTAAGTAAGTTAATTGACTGTGTAAAGTTTTGTGGAATATTTGAACTAGCTTTAAGGGGACATGATGAAACAAACGCATTTGAGAATCCAGGTATTTTTAGGGGTTTAGTAAATTTAATGGCAGGCCTAGATAGCACCTTAAGAGAGCATATTGAAAAAACAAACAATAGGGTTTTCGTTGGTCTTTCTAAAACAATTCAAAATGAAATTTTGGATTCTATTTGTGCAGTGTGCATTGGACTAATAAAAAAAGAAATAATTGAAACTGACTACATTTCAATTGAGCAGATGAAACCACGGATTGTGCCACTCTGTCACAAATGGTGTTAGTTGTGAGGTATGAATTGAATGGAAAATTACGTGAGAGATTTATCAGTTTTGTCAGTCCACAAGATCACTCCGCTGAAGGTATTAGTAATACTATTTTTGAAGAACTAGCAAAATTAGAACTTGATAAGATGCCTAGTAAAATTATTGCACAAAGTTACGATGGGGCAGCAGTAATGAGTGGAAAACATAACGGTGTTCAAGCAAAAGTTAAAGCTGTGTAAAGAATGCCCAGTATATACACTGCTATGCCCATCAACTAAACTTAATTATTGAGCGCGCTGCATCACAAAACAAGCAGGTAAAAATATTTTTCTGTAATTTAGATGGCTTTGCAACATTATTTTCAAGATCTTCCAAACGAACTGCCATACTTGATGAAGTAGTAAAGAAACGTCTCCCAAAATGTTCTAATACCAGGTGGAATTTTAAATCCCGTTATGTGACAATAGTATTTATTCATAAAAATGACATTTCCGCTGCTCTTGAAAAAATCATAGATGATAACGAGAGTGACAAGTCCACTGTTGAGAAAGCATTAGGACTGAAAAACACATTAAATAATGATGATTTAATTTTTGGTTAACATTTTTCAACAAAGTTATGCCAGCGTGTGACAATTTGTTTAATCAATTACAGCAAGTAGAAATCGACAGTATTAAAACACACCAGTATGTTGCCTCATTCAAGTCACACATTCAAAATGTCAGAGATTATATTGATTTTGATGCCAGTCTATCTGCAACAAATGATTTTGGAGAATCATCTCAACATCCAAAAAGGTCACGTTTTGATGAAAGCAAGAAGACTGCAGCTAAAGAAGTTTGTGACATAATAGTTACCAATATAGACGACAGATTTTCATTTTCAGACCATTTAGCAATAGCAGTTTTGTTGCAACCAACCCTGTTTTCTAAACATCAGCTTATCTTTCCAGAAACACAGTTACAAATTGCTGCTAAACAATTTAATTTAAATGAAACTGCATTAAGACATGAACTAGTAGTTCTATACAGCAGGCCCAACTTCACAAAGGCAACTGGCGCATTGGTTCTACTCAATTTTGTATATGAAAACAATCTAGTTACTGTTTTTCCCGAACTGGTAAAACTATTAAAAATTATTTGTACAATCCCCATGACTACAGCAGAAAGTGAACGATGTTTCTCAACTCTCAAACGCATTAAAACATTTACACGTAATACAATGAAAGAGAACGAACTAAGTGCTCCTGGAATGTGTTCAATAGAAAAAAAATGTTAGAAATAACTCCTAACTTCAATGAATTAGTTATTGACCATTTTTCCAAGCAAAAGGAGAGGAGAATGGATTTCATGTTCAAGCAAATAAACTAATCCAAGGTAGGGAACAAATATATTTTATTTAGTAATCCATGCATTTAATAAAATATAATGTATTAAGTATTTAAGTTTAGAAACGTGAACTGCTTAGGGTTATAAATAATTTCAGTGTCAAACACTGTTTAAATATTGGTAGTTTGCAAGGTAGGTCTTTGATATTAACAATACTTTTAGTAGTAAAGCAAAAGGTTCAATTTTACAATTATTTCATGATAATAGCAATAATTTTGTTTCTACTGGTGACTTTTGTTACATATGGGTCCAAAAAAATTTTGCCCCCCCCCCCCAAGTCAAAAACGTTGCCAGCCGCCACTGCCTCCAGCCATCTTTTCGTGGGTATACCCACACCTCTTCCTATAGGTTTCTATTTTCAGAAGAATGGCCAGTCTGGAATCTGATATTCTTTCTAAGTGTTCTTTCCACCGTTGTTTGTAAACTTTTATTTTTCATTCAAGTTAAAAATTTGTAAAACTTCTCTTATGGCCTCATTCTTTATATGGTCAAGTTTATAACGCCTTTTGTCTCCTCTTAAGAACACTATTTCCGAGGCCTGCATTTTACTGTCGTGTTTCTTGGTTGTTGTTCATAATTCACACCCTTCGGACAGTACAGGGACTGCCATAACTTTGTTAAACTTTAATTTTGTAACTCGACGTCCCTTGTTTGTAAAAATACGGTTGTAAATACTGTTGTAATAATTCTCTGACGTACCTTCGATCCCTTTGTCGAAGGAGGAGCATACGGATTTTTAAATAGTGAATTAAAAAATAAATAAGATATATTTTTTTTACCTTAAGGGAACATAATTGTTTTATTATTAATTTTTTTTAATTCAAAATGGATGTTTTTAATGTACTGAACGAAAGCCTGTGAATTTCATATAACAGACAAAGTGAATGTCGTGGTTCTTAGGTTGTAGAGATGTTTCACTCATTTAACTAGGTGCTGAATTGGTAGTAGTTGGTAGCTTTAATGAACGATGAACGTTAACGAAAGCCAGTCTTTGTGCCACTTGAACATTGGTAAGGTATTTTTGCCATTTACATGGAGAAAAACCCCTTCTAGGAAAATCATAATTACACGATTTTAAGCAGTTACACTTCACGGAAAGTACAAGTGTTCGGCCTGGTGTCCGAATATTGATAAAACGAAGAAGTTCGGCTCCGTATGTGTTCTGTATTAACTCTAATTATGCTGAATTATAGGCTATTTCTTCGAATATTATCCATGAAATGTGATTCAGCGTCTGTCTTTTTGGTTGTACGTTTCAAACTTTCTACAGAAAATATACATTTTAGGGGTGCCTTGAATGTATGTGTATTCAGGAAAGCAGTCCTGAAAACCAGAAACTCCAAGTTTACTACGACTGCTTCATCGGGCAATGACTAGATAACAAACACATGTCTTGAAAATGTGGCTAGAATCAAAGACAAATAATTTATTTTAGAAAGCATAATACTCAACTACCGTTCGAAAAGTCGCTCAGTACGGTCACACGTTTCAGAGAATACTCCTCGTCTGATGAAAACAAAAGAATAAACTCCGCAATGAAGATATATCAAAGCAATCAAACTGTAAATGACTATTAGTACTGGATAACAAACTATAAAAAATAATGACACACTATCTCTCTTTGGTATTCCCTGGAAACAGCATACTGTCAGCTGAATGATAATTAAAATAATAATTACTGTCACAAAAATAATAATTAAATTAAAACCCAGTAGATACCTTTCCCCCTCTACTCTATTCTTATAGTAATCAACTTTATTAAAATTTAAATCGATTACAATTTAAACGGACAATATAGAAGGGCTTCGTTTTGCATTATTGGCCACTATTTTTTTGAGTACTGTAAAACGTTTTAGCATCTCGGTGATGTTAAATGTATATCTACTAAATGTATTTAGCTTATAGACCTACTACGTATGTAGGCTTCCTTACTATATATTTCTGACAAGTGTCACTCCGGGCAAATGTTCAAACCCGAATTATCAGGTAAAGGGTGGGCTCTGTGTAATTGTAACTCTGGTCAAGGTAATACAAATGTTCCAACTTCACGGAAAATCACGGAATTATACACAATACGTATTTATTTTCTGAATTTCATTTCATTTCGATCAAACGTGCTGTATTTTGAAGTTAACAATGTATATTCCAAAATTAGTGGTAATTATTTTTAATGACTTTGATTACAAATAATATTCGCGAACAAAGTGTTCTTTGTCGCTCGCGTTACTGCCTCTTTTTGGAATGACAAATTAGTGCTTATTTACTGGCGTATTTTGTTTTGCTGTCTTTAATTACGGACTTCTTTGTCAGTATTGATAGGAACGTCTATTCTTGTATCAATCAATGCGGGGGTAGTTGCGAGGGTGTACCACAATAATTCCGTCCGACATATAGACAGGAATGATCTGCGCCAAGTATTGTTTACTAATAACGAGGGTTATGAAGTTAATAAGAGGGCAGTCAGAACTGCACCATTGTGTTCGGGACCAGTAAACAAGAGTACACAACGCAGGCGGATGGCTAAGTGGCTAGCATTGCTCCGACTTTGACGTGATGGACAGCCACGCAAACAGAACAGACCTGCGCCACAGTATTGGTAATATCTGTAATTGATTGATTTACAACCAACCGGGCTTACGGCCGCCAGACGTCTTCCTCCGGCACAATGGAAATGTTGACAAAATTTATTATTGTTTGCATGTTTGGCGCGCGCGTTGTAAACACCGCAATTGTTCAAACCGGAATGATGACAAAAAGTGGGGAAAGTAAGCGAGAACAACATTAGGCCTACTTGCTTTCAAGTAACGAATGAATTTCCTCGAAATGTGTTATGCGTCGTCAGAGAGTTTAAAACGACCGTTTTCACTTGTAAGTGAAAACACGCAGTGGTTACTATTGATTTGAAACTTAAACTGAAAAGGTGATGACGAACAGAGCTGGCAATTTATTATGAACGGAGTGTAAATTGTTCAAATACTTTCACAGATTAAGTTGTACTTGCAGTGACAGGAAACAAATTGAATACCATGAACGAGCACTTAGTAAAATAATACTTGTTAAAAATTAGCCACTTGGATAATACAATATTATAACATTTCTAAAGTAGGCCTAAATCATAAATAATTGAAATATGGGAAGTTATTATCAGATTTAAAAATACGATGATTTTTTTTTAAATTGCAGTCTTGTAAATTTTCATTAATGAATAATATTAATCTAACTAAAACTTACACCAGATATGTCTTATAGTAGGCTAACTTTTTGTTTCATTAATACATATTAAATTCACCTTACTAAAAAATATCCATTAGAAGCATACAATTTAAAAACATCTTATGTAAACCATCAATAACGATACGAACCTGAATAGTGCTTTATGTGTTCTTCCACTTTTAAATAAATGGGAACGTTTTAACAGGGAAATTAATTTACTAAGACTTGCATTATGCAAAATAATTTTTTTTAGAACAACAGATGCGTGCGGGAGGAACACGAGAGAAGGGTGGTTACGTGTTAATGAAGTTAAGTGATTATATCGCCCCTCGAGTGACGCGGCGATACACAGTTTAGACTGTTCATTTAGTTATTCATATCTGATTGGGATCACTCTTTGTTATGCTAACGCTTTCACACTTGATTTCACTTACTCTTAATTGTCGAACTATGTTAATGATAATCTGCTGTAAATATCAGATACGTCGTATAATAAATATCAATAATTCTAGCTACGAATGTGCTGGCGAAAACGTGATGAAGTTTTTACGTATGAGACGACATTTTCATATTTACGTATATTAATTTTACGACAGGTAGAATTAATCTTAACACAGAAAGGTATAAATAATTATCTGTGGCATCTACGTTTTTTATTTTTTTATAAGAATTTTGCGGTTAAGGACACAGTGGAATTGTTTTTATCTTCTATAGGCTACCAAAATGTTTCCCATTGGCATGTCAGTTCTTAATGGCCGCTCTATATTATCGCTTATTTGCGTCGATGCTGACAATACATACTTAGAGCCTTGCGCGATATGTCTGTAACAAACTAAATACTGCGTTTTGTACAAAATAAAACACTGAATTTTCAAAAACTGACAACCATGTGGAGTGTATTCTTCATTAATAATACGCTGGAAGAAGACGAAGAATTGTCTTTGAAGTTTGTGCTTGCAAAGACGAACCTCACGGTAGTGGAGTTCCGAGCTACCTTCAGGAGATCCTGCTTTGTGGCCTTCCCCAAGTAAGACTACTTGCTCTGTAGCAGGCCTACAGCGTCTTTTTTTGTGTGCTGAAACTCTTAAGCGTAGTATAGGCAGCGATCATTTCCACTTATGACCTGGGCGCATATGTTGCTGGCCGAGTCTGGCTATGACCTATGAGGGAGTTCTCTTGTCGCACGAAAGTAAACTTAAGTGCAAGACGTCACACAGTATCGCCAAAGGACCTCACACTGAGTTCGCTTGTTAACAAACGAGGAGAGAATCGACCGGAGACTTCGGCCGCCAGTAGAAGCTTCCATTGAGGACGCTTTACATCTACCTTTTATGCATACTGGCCAGATATTACCAGACGGCGGTTGCATAAGTGACGACCGACAGTAGATACACACCAACTATAATTTTTACAAAGTTTTCGTGCCAACAGGCTGGCGTGTGGTAGAAACAGTTGGTCCAGACGAGCTGATGCCCGTAGGTGGTACACCAGATGATCCGACGATCAAAGTGGACACCGAGGTACTTGACCTTCGTGGACCAGCGCAAGTACTTTCTGCCGATTCGCATACACCATCGCGGAGAGAATAGCACATCGGCACTCTTGGTGGCATTTATGACAACTTTTCAATTATCGATCGAGTCCACGAACGCAGTGGCGTAGCTACGCTTTTTGGCGCCCGGGGCAAGGAGATCGTCGGCCACATCGCCTTCACATTTAAAAGGGGACACAAGAGCAAAAATGAGGACCCATCCAGTGAACAAAGTACTTAATAAATGCAAATGTATAGAATTTTCTATAGATGTATAGATTTTTCCAGCAAACGTCTTAAAAATATTTGTTAAGTAAAATTTGAAAAATGGCATTATAATATTACCGATATTCAGTTTGTATACATGTATTAGTAACAAATGTAGACTATAAAAATGTAGTAATATAAAATATTTAGGCCTACAACAAAAATGTTCTAATAAACATACAAATTCCTGTAGGTCTAAAGCACATGGTCAAAAAAATGTTCGAAAGCAACATAAAGTTAAACAAAGAACTACATTAAAAATAAATCACTTACCATTACAGGTTAATGGTTCCATCTTTTATTAATAAACACTTAATTATTAAGTGTTTATTAATAATATGCACGAACGTATTGTCAGGCGCTACAGTAATATGATTGTTCTGTCTGCGTTACGATCGGAGGTGTAAGCCGATGGGTCATCCACAAAGAGGCCTATCTGGATGCCAGGTTCTCTGGATACGTGGTTGACGTAGACGGAGAACAGAGGTCGGCCGCGAAGTATCTTTGAAGAACTCCGGCCGTGACATGTCTCACGGAACAGACGTAGTCGTCTATTCTCATGCAGAAAGCCCTCTCCGTCAAGCTAGCAATCAGATGAAGGTAGCAGTCTGGGAGCTGGACGTTTGTATCGGAGTTTGTATAAATTCCATTGTGCCAAACATTGTCACATCCAGAAATTGGCTTTCTCCACATCCAGGAAACAATCTACCGTCTGCTCTTTCCAACACCGCCGGCAGATTCCACTAATATAGTCATGTTTGAATTGGTATCCAAGTCACTTATTGACAAAATCTGTATAATATTTACCTTATTTCTTCCGTCGTGTGACTTCGTGTTGCGTTCGATTTGATTAACGCGTTTCGAAACATATATTTTTTGTCTTCAGAAATAAATAGTCCGATCGGTCCGACTCGAGTGCGCGCATTCATGTAACGCGGATATGTGTGGAATCATCGTTTTCCAATATTTGCAATTTTAATATGTAACGACCTCGCTAAGAGTGAATTTCTATTTATTTCTGAAGACGAAACATATGTTTCGAAACGCGTTAATCAAATCGAACGCAACACGAAGTCACACGACGGAAGAAATAAGTTAAATATTATACAGATTTTTAATATAGTCAGCTGATGTGGTGAAATGGCCTGCATGGAAATCGAACTATTCGGGACTAGAACGTCAGAGTTTCGCAAATGATCTTGTACGTGTCGTTGTTCGAGTCACTCGAGTACCTTTGACGTAACAGATAGAAGACTGTTAGGCTAGAGGTTGTCGCCACAGGAAGCATCTTTTCCTGCTTCGGTATCACTATAACCTTATCGTTTCGTTATACCTTGGTAAAGAAGGTCAATCTAAAACACGCATTGATCACTTCAACCAAGAAAAGTATTTCTTGGTCGGACGACGACGAAGAGCGGTATTTCAAACACCGTTCGAATCAGGAGCTTTTCTTGGTCAAAGTTCATCGATCTAAGATCTCATCCTAGAGATGTGATAGAGCACACCTGTGATAGGAAGCGTGAGAAAGTCCTCCACTTATTCGTCGCGGACGGACTGGGAGTGAACTACCGCTCGAAACACAAGTTCAGGAACTCGGCCTTCTCCTCCGGGCGACCTGAGTATTGTCTGAACGTTCCAACTATGGCGGGGATGAGAAGTCGACACCTCTTTCCCTCAACACAGACGGAATCATGTACGAGCGTCTGTCCTGATCAACGTCTTCGTGCCACGGCCCGAGATCCCAGCAGCTACGTCGGAAGGCCCGCGTGCTGCCATACAGCCTGTAGGATAGCCGATTGTAAGCTGCCTTATCGGTCGGATTACGATTGTTCTACCAGAGCTTCCGGTGGGATGCGCCGACGAAGTAAGTACTTCGGTTCCTGTACCGAAATTTTGGCAGTAGCTGGTGTCTCTATCTCTTCAGTACAGGGCTGGATGGGGTATTCAGACGAGTTCCTCAAAGAAGCCGGAATACTGCGGCAGACTTCAGTATAGTTACCGAAGCGCTGGCACAGGGTGTGTTTGCTCTGGGTTCGACTACGATTCACGGCGACGTGAAACCAAACTAGTCGGCTTAGTCAGAATAGGTTCAGTGTCACCTGCCTCTCCCTTCTCCGTAGGCGGACTAAGGGCGTGAGCTTCCGGCTGAGGGGGGGGCTTGCCTATACCTGGTAACCCAGGTGTCGGAGTTCAGAGATATTACCTAAAGAGCGGTATGGGCTTTAAGACCCCTGAACACGAAGGCCAGGGGCTTGATGTGTCGAGGATTGAAATTGTTGTACCAATGGCAGTAGAACATTACTTCCAGATATGGAGGATCCTCAAGGATGGACGACATTCTTGACCTATCATGATACCTACGACAGACATGGAGCTACACGATTTCCCGCTTATAGAAGGCGGAGACGTTAGCCATATCATGGGCAAACATAGGTGGAGCACGCCTTCCTGAGAAGGGCCTACGTACGCGGAAGTTGCAGAGAACGAGCATTGTCCTCGGTTTCTTCACCAGGAGTCTTCGCCGCCCACCGAGCACGAAGGCAGTTGGCTCGTCGCATGAGAGGGAGAAACAAACTCAGGAATGGGAATGTCTGGAGGATTCAACGGAGAGTCTTCCGTGACATTAGGGAAAAATATAAAATAAGATACAAATTTTGTGACTCGCTGTTTATAGCGTATATGGAATACAAGAAACGCCTGATTTCGCGTGCAACAACCAATCATATGCGAAAGATTGGTGGTAGTGAACTGGACACGGTCAGAAATCCACTGGACCCGATAGAAAAACAACACTGGACTGAAGAAAGGAAAGACGGAAAGAGTAATCGATAAAAAGTAACAGCTGAAGAAGGGTTTCTGTAAGGTTGTATGAATTAATAATTTATACGACGATAACGGTAATTACAGGATTTTATATTCTTTGTTCATTATTATGAGTACTTGTTTGTGATAGCGAGAAGGCTTCTATTTGTTCTTGTCGGCTACTTTAGTAACCTATTTGTATTTTTAGACATTACCGTTTTACCATTTCTTACGTCGGTAAGCATAATTGCCAAGGCTTGACAGAACCAAATACAAACCCAATAGTGTAATATTTCTGTTATAACCTCTTTTACTGGAAGAGAACTGAAATTTAAATCCTTGATTACATTAATTTTCTATGAGATTCCAATGAACGTTTAGTTACGTACAGTTAGTCAGTCAGTGAATAATTTACAGACATTCTATTTTAGTTGTGTAACATTTTCGTTTTGATCTCTTTGTTGACTGAATTTATTAGTAAGGCTGAGTGTGATCTGGAAACTTTACTCATTAAAAATAATAACTTCTTATCTAATTGGTTATCGATTCTTATCCAAGTTCATTGCCAGGTATTAGACTGTATAAGCCGATATTGTTTTATAATTGCAATATGGTTATTAACTTATGTAATTATAATAAATTATATGTAATTATAGTACAAACCGACATGCCTCTGTGACTTTCGTCCGCAAAATGTTTTGCTACATCATTAGTATTAGTACTATTCGACTTCGTTGTTAAACAGAAACAAAGTTAAAGTTTTATTAAAATCTAAACTTCCTTAAATTTATACTGCACCTTCATATTATTATATTTTTCACCGTTATCATCATCATTGACACTACCTTCATTACTGTACGCTTTACCTTTCCGTTGGTTTATAATGCAGGATAATTTCTGTTAATGTAAATCCATGTGATATCTAAATCCATTAAAACTCTATTTTTTTCCTGTTTCAAGTTATATATTTTAATCTATTCTAAATTTATTTGGGACATCTTCGTTTTTTCGGACTTCGAATAAAGACTGCGTTGCAAATGGTGTTAAAAGCATACACCCCATTCGAACGAAGTTAGTTGAATTATGACAACTTCTCATACCTAGTTCATACATTTATGCAGTACTTAAGACTATTTTTTTCTAGTAGTTTTTTAAAATGTATGCGTTTTATTTTATACATAGGCCTACATAAAATTTCTTCATATACCGCCAAACATTTTCTATTATTTCCAGAATTAAGCTTCATTTTTTAAGTATATTACCTCCTCTTCTAAGTGGTAAAATTCTTATTCTTAGTGAAAAAGTATTCTAATTATCACTCGAAAGTCGACATCTATCGTAGATTATATGCCCATTCTTTCTAGAAGCCATTATTTGCGTCTTATTTATCACAAAAGAAGTTAACTTTAATGAAACTACAATTACTTACACAAACACCATGTTAACTAACATTTGCGAAACGACTACTTCTCTTACCGTATCGCCTGATCCTAGGGCGGTACTACTATCCCGTCCAGTTTGAGTCGTTATAAATTAAAATATCACCCCCGTTGTTGATAGGTTTGCAAAACTAATTTAAACAAATTTTATTGTTAGAATAATGGTTGGGGTACTGAAGAGATTCGTCCCGGTTTAAACAGGTGTTAGCAATAAGACCATAATTTAGTTTTGCAATTGTTCGAACAGACATTTTCAGCTCGAAAACAAACACGTTAAAGAGTGAATGGAAAGAAAATCTGATTATTAATTTATTCACGTGATACACAAAAACATATGTATTAATGACACGCGGCGTTAAAGGAGAAAAAATGCAAACATCTGACAGCTGATAGCGGACCCCTCGTTAAATATAATATTCAAACGGATTGATCCGTCTTGCATAGGCAACTCGGTAATGAGGGTTGAGCAGCCGCTTGCTGCACTTGATGTCTAGTGCTACCGATGTTTATCGCGAGTTTTAAGCCTCCCTATTCCCCGCTCCGTAATCCGTGCACTTGTGTAAATCATCTGTTTAAGCTTTCACACCGTTCGCTAACTGACCCGTTCCGTTCTATTGATTTAAAATTTGTGTAGTTTAACTGCTGCAAATCCTGAGGCCAATCTTTACTTTCCATAATATGCCATAGTGGTTATTCCAGCTACCACGAGATGGTACTACCACCACATCCTCCTCCTGCGCATGACAGGAATTTAATACATTTAAATAGACAACACGTGCGCGCGCACATATGGAAAAATGAGCATATTTTGGTACCTTAGGCTTTCAGAACCGGCGTCGACTCTGTTAATATTAGTTCTACAATTCTACGGGGTATTAGGCCGCGGTCCAATGCTCTCGCATAAAACAGACGTTTCGGCCCCACCGTTGGAGGCCATCTTCAGTGTAACGACTTGAGCAACAACTGGTACGCTCTTCACCACTTATACACACATCAGTAGGCATATCACCAGAGGGTTGTAAATAAAAATTTACAAATTAAAATTTTTATTTACAAACTCTGATTAATACTGATGTGTTTCAGTGAAACGTGCGTCAGGTGTTGAAACGACAAAAACGTAATACACTACTTGGAGAAGAAACTATATTGAATAATATCATAATATTATATAATCATTGCAAGAGACTTTGAATTGCATATAGGCTGTAGAAAATGATGGATGAAAACACCATAGCCTACAAGGTAATGTAACTGATTCTTATAACCAATTTATTTGAAGTATAAAAAACAATTAATTAATTGTTTTGGAAACATATATTTCAACAAAAAATGGCTAAAATTATATTAATAATATTACTTGTTGATGACATTTTCTGGAGTGTGATCATCAGTCTTGTGTCTTACGCTTCAAATATTGCAGTGGTATTTTCGGCTTTTCCAACGACTGAATTTAGAAGTTGTAGGCCTATGTACGGCGTACTGGGAAGAATATTTTAACGTTGAGGAGATGATGGTCAGATACGTTGCATATTCCTCTATTTACTCTAACGTTTTCTATTTTCAGTAGGTATGTTGTTTAATTATAGCGTAAACTATTATTGATCTTAAATTCATTGTATGCTGTGTCCACGTGTATTTTTGTATGTCCTTGTGTTTAAAATACTCATTTGTGATTCTGAGTTAATATTGTGAGGCTAGTATTAGGCTTTTTTGCATTAAAAATTTTTAATGTGAAATGAGAATCAAGCCCATTGTCACAACCCCCTGCAGAATGACCTGTTGGGGTTTCTTCCCTTAACCAATATGTTCCAGTTAATTATAGGCGCTGGAAACTCGCCTTTTCACCCTCTCTCGTCTGCTACATAACGTACACCCATAACGTACCCAGGGGCTACGCGACACATGTCTTCGAAGACGTGAGAGTAAAGTATTACGTGAGGACGTAAGTACTACAAATACTTAGGAATAAACTTTAATGAAGAAGGAACAGATGATGTTGAAATAAAATCAAGAATAAACAAAGGAAAACAAATAATTAGATATACATTTTTTAACGAAACCCTAATAATAGGGTAGATTTGCTTTTACCTGAAGATGGGGATATAAGCCCTGAAACATGTAGTAATTCAAAAGAAAAAGAAGATCACTTGGTGGATAAAATAAGGTAATTATTTATTTAAATAATTAGATCATTGAATGGGATTCTATGGAGCACAGAAATTGGAAAAAAGGAAGAAAAAATATACAATAGTATTAAAAGCACGTTTATGTATGGATCCGAAACATGGAGAATAAAAGAACAGGTAGAAAGAAAGTTAGAAGCTACAGAAATGGATGCTTTGTGACGAGCTGCTACAACTTCAAGGCTAGAGCGAATACGAAATGAAACGATCAAAGAAGAAATGGGCGTACAAAAGACAATCATCGACTGCATTGAAGAAACAAAGAAATCGACACGTACAAAGAATGGGACAAGACCAACTACCAAAGAAAACAGTGAGATGGATACCTAGAGAGCACAGAAAGAAAGGAAGACCCAAGAAAACATGGATAGAGGCATAAGAAGATCAAACAGTGATAGAGGACTAAACGATGAAAACTGGAACGACAAACAAAACAATGGAGGTTGGACATCGGACAACGTCGTAGGACGTTTTGACCCCGAATTAAAAAAAAAGCTTATGTACAACAGTGCAGCAGTGAGCAACATTAGTGTAACACTGACAGCGGTCCACATAGGCCTAACTCCATGGATGGCTGGTGCAAATGCATATAGACGAAAGCGAATGTACACAGCGTGTAGGCCTATCCGTCAGTTTAACGGTGCCGGGGTGAACATCATTTACTCCGAGAGAGCAACAAATATGAGTTAGTTAAAGGCCAATTAAGAGGGTACACGTAACGGCAGGTAGTATAGCCTACAACTAAACGCAGCAATTATGCCGATATTACTGGGGAAACGACGGTGGTAGAAGGTTGGAGTCGGACTCATTAACGTGGAAGCAATTTGTTGTCCAATAAAGTCGAAACGCTGTGTCAGGAGATGTCTGGAAGACGGCATCTGGTGAGCGCCTCGCCTGGCTTTAACTTTTATTGAATGAGTGAGTGGCACGCACGAACTGTCCGTACCGTGCTATTTGTCATTTACTGCCTCGTGCTGACCGTCACAGGAAACACGTGTTCTGTGAAGCTATCCCACTTATGCTACGATTTCAGCAGGCTTACTCTTGTGCACCGGACACACTTCTTGTTTGACACCCTGAATGACTTACTGCATATTATAGTGTATAGCACAGATGCCACTTAGTGCTGTAGCCGCAACATGTTATTTGGTGCGAAACATCTACACCAGTTTACTTGGTCTGTAAACGTGCAATCTGAAGTTTGTCAGTCGTATTGTTTCCATAAACATACGTACTTAAATGCATCAAAAGTTCGTAATTATCAATCAATATTTAACCAACATTATGCTAATACGCGTTTCTAGGCCTACACCACACATCAACTTCTTGCTATTATGGATTATTAACAATATTTTATAAAAATACTACTACTACTACTACTACTCATACCGAACTTAAGGGAATGGTTTGTTGTCCGCTAACACGGTGAGGTTAACTTTCATTTGACACAGTTCCATTTCCTTAGGGGCCATGGCAATTTTAACGCCTACCTCCACAGAATGGGAAAGGTGCAAATATCAGTACGCTGACTCTCCCCGTGAAGATTCCTTGCATATCTTTTTTCAAGCTCACCAGATTCACAAGGGCGGGGATGGCATTAGAGATGGTGCTCGGGGACTTCTCGCCCAAGTGTGTAGTTGAGATTGTGCTTCGTAGCAAGGAGGAACGAAGAAAGCACGTTCCTACATTTATTCAGTCGGTCCTACAAGAAAAGCCAGACTCTACGGGCAGTATCACATAAGGAACAATTAGGAGGACGCAATACGCTAAGTGGTTCCAGGTTGGATATCAATGCCTGAATTACAGGTGGATTTTTTTAGTGGGCGAGAGTCCCACACATCAGGAGACAGACGGTCCTCAGGAGACATAAAGCATATTTCCCTTTTTAAAAAACTACTACTACTACTGCTACTAAATGGATGGGAGTGTATGTTATGGTCAAACTTCTAACAACATTTCTGTAGATACACGGGGTTAATTATTGTTGTTTAATATAAATAAAATTTAGACCTACCTTAAGAGAAAGTGCATCTTTGCTTTGGTGCCTCTAGCGGCACATTGTCTACGGCTACACAAGTATTGCGATGCATTGACAAAAGTGTAAGACTATTCTGACTGGTTGTGACAAGTTAGAAGTTTCACAGTAGAAAAGGGCCCTTTAGGGAGTAAGTGTAGACAATGGAGCGTTGAGAAAATTTGAAGCAGTTCTCGTATATTGGGAAAACAGATTACATTGCATGAAATGAATGCATCCAAATCATTTTGAAGTATGAACTTGGGTTTTCTTTATTCACTTTTTTATCGTGTATTATTACATCCGATTCTGATAATAATTAACACAAAGGAAAGAAGAGAATGATACACGTCGCATTGTAGGACTTGAAGTCTATCAAAAAGTTTAAATAAATTACATTTCAGAGGAAGTTTATGTTAAATTGGAAGCCTATTCTCCAACGCATTACTGTTTAAACTATTTTAAATGGACACAAGGTTATCGTTTTCAGGGACATTTTTGGTGTGGTAGAGGGGTTCAACTCTCAAAACTTCCCTCTGTCTACGCCCATACATTGTGTCATTGAATTGTATATAAAAAATACCAAACTTCTATTAAAGGAGACAACAGGTCAAACTATGAAGGTCTTCCTTAGAAAGGAACAGACTAATCATAACTACACAACTCTTCAGCGCTGTATTGAGACTGAAATATTTTCCTGCATAGTAGAGGGTGGCCGTGACCATACACGCATTCACAACCCCGGGGAACCACCAAATGAGATGACATCGTATCGACTTATAAGTCTCGTACCAATATTGTTAAAAACCTTGGAAAAATTGTTAGGAAAGAGATTAACAAATATCATCGTAGACATCGATCTTGTACCTGATCTTCAGTTTGGGTTTCGAAGACAGAATTCCACGATAAACAAGTACACTGAGTAGTGGATGCGATAACGAAAGCCTTTGAAGAAGAAAAGCTGTTGTTCATTGGTGTTGCTTGATGTTAGCCAAGCGTTCGGTAAAGTTTGGCATCGAGGATTACTCTGTAAATCCAAAAGAACGTGTTTGAATCCACGTTTACCACCTTAAAGTCTCATTTAGAAGAAAGAAACTCCTGTGTACGCCATGAAAATATTGTTCTCAATAAGATCAGGAGTGCCCCAAGATCCAATTGTGTATCTTCTTTATTCAGCAGATCTACCACCTGGTAATAACGTCATACTGTTACTGTCTCTGACGATACTGCGATGCTTGCTATAAATGAATACCCAGAGGATGTAACCATTGTACCAGAGAGCTCTGTATATGACAGTGAAAAGTGGGTAAAATAATGGAGAATCCAATTAAACGAAACTGAATCAGTACATATGACATTCACACAGTGCTAGGTGCAACGATTGTTAGATTAAACACCAAATCTATCCCGGTAGCCGACTCTGTAAAATACTTGGGCATCCACCTAGATAAACAGCTGACATGGCGCAACCACATTTGGTTGAAGAGGGAACGATTGGACATCAAGTTTTACAAACATTGTTGCCTTCTGGACAGAAAATCAGTACTGTTAATAAGAAGTCGGCTGCTGTTTATAATACTGTCTTCTAGCCTGCGTGGACATACGGCTTACAGTTTTGAAGCGCTATTATCGATAGGTTTCAGACCAAGGTGCTGTGGTTCGTCAGCAGTAAAGATATCTATAGCGACCTCGACCTGCGATAAAACCATTGCATAATTCAGTGAAAGACACATGAAATGGCTTGAATTACACACAAATCTTCTAGTGAAAAATCTGCTAGATAACAGTCTGCTGACAAGAGGATTAAAATTAACATTTACACTACACTTACTTAGACTTTAAGACTTTAAATGCATTGTATACAACATGCCATTTTTAAATATATACAGAACTAGTCATCGAACTTCGTGCTATGAATTCAGACAACAATTAATTATGTTTGTTGTTATGTAATAACAGACTGCATGAATAAACGTAAAAAAAAAAAATAATAAAATAAAGGAGCCGAGCATTTTATGGTTACTGCATATACTAGTACTGTGTCTTCAAATGATTTTTTTTTTTTTTTATTTATTGGAGATCTGTAATCTGTTCGACTAAGCGAACATTTAACAAATTGGCTGACAACACACACATGATTATGAAGAGCTGACCATTGACAGCTCTTCTTGTTTTTGATAATAGATTAAAGAGGTACACAAAATACAAAACTAAATGATAAAACATGTAAACAAATGAACAAAAATCACTTCCACTTCCTGCTGGCATGATACAATAAGTTAAAATATTAAACACTGGGCCCATAAGGCACATATACAGGTTGACATTAACACGTATGAATGACACGAATACAAAAACATACAGAACAGATATCACAGACAGTACAATACAGAAAATACAGAGAATACATTATTAGTTAAACCTGAATGGTCAGTCTAATAGTTTGTGACTTTTTAGTCTATAAATGCCTTCAAATGATAGCTCATACTTGTATCAAGCGTTAAATAATGTCCAGGGTATAAAAGTCATAAGCCTTGTTATCATCTCAATTTTCAGCCTACGTCTTTATAAATATATTTAATGAAATTTAATTAGAATCTTATAGTTCTCTGTCATTAATCATTTCTAATGTACGTGATATGACAGTGTTAATCTGTGATTTAGCGAAGTATTTGTGTTTGTTTGGGCGATAGTCTAGAAATCATTTTGTACTGAACATGTAAGGGAAGAACAGTCTCAGGTAAAAAATGTACCAGTAACATTTGAACGCGTCGACTTTGACGGGACTTTGTATTATTTTAGAAAATAACTATGCGTTAACATTTTCCTATCGTGTACAATGTAGCGTTGTGTTGCAGCTTCGTGACCGTATCCGAGTTTGTCACCTGTTTGTTTTCTAAAAACGTTTCAACAGCTGTTGAGTGTTACGCGGAACGTCGTCGTCACAGTGGTGGTTGTCAGTTGATTGTTGACAGTCACCGCGGTGATCGATGACAATTGTCGCCGAGTGATTATTTTCATCTGTACCGGATGCGACTTGTTCCTCGCACGGTCGTGTAGAAGCTTCTGTTCGTAATTCCGCTGGGTTATTGGATTTGTGGCAAAATTGTTTAGAATATAACTGGTTACAATACCTAACGTAATCAGTTTCTTACTGTGATTACGAGCAGATCTAAGAATACGAGCGTACTCCTTAAGCTGGAAAACATGCCTACAGAACAACTATTTGTCTTTAATTTCGTTTTGTAGGACTAAAATTTTGTACTTGTCCCAGTAACGACAAGTTTTTATTTTGTTCAACTAAAATGATTAAACATTTGTTTAGACAAAAATACGTGAACAAGAAAGTTTTTTTTATTTCTTTATAGACTAGACGCATAGTACGGTTAAAAAATTTGATAGTATTATAAACTATGTAAGAAGATGAATCGTGATATAGTATGGATAACTTTTGTTATCCACCGATGTGTTTTTTTGAAATAGGGTAAGATGAACGGTAAGCTGTAGCAATCAGAAGAGTGAATTATGTATAAAATAAATTGTATAGAAAGAAAGCTTCTGCTTCTGCTTCTTCTTCTTCATCAGAAGAGAATCCTTCAGGCAATGCCCATCCTTGGCTATTGAGCCATTTGGCGACGCGCTGATCAGTAAAGACAGGTTAAGCTTGCTCCTGATCGTAAGCACTGTGGTCCAGGGCACTCAGGGAATGGCAGTACCCGGTGATGTGGGTGTGGAAGTAGTCGTCTCCGGTCACTGCGGAAGGCGGCCACGCCGATATTTCGTGGAAGGTCTGAACGGAAGAGGCGTTAACTACAAGGTTTCGTAGAAAAATTGTGGTTATAAAATAAGACAATTGTTTGCGTACTGTGAATTAATTTATCTATATGTCAATCTTTATTCTTAATTAAAACAAGTTTTATAACTTTTTATGAGAGTTTTGTGTTTTATTACTTTGAAAAAAATGTGTTAATATGTAACATAAATCTAAAATTGTCTAGGATTTGTGGATTATATTTTTGAGTAAGCTTGTTCACTTATGTTGCAGCCAATAAATAATGAAGTCAAAATCTCATTGTATTCAACACAGATACATAGCCTACTTTTAACGAAACGTCAGTAGCAATAACTTTACGTAATTGGAATTTCAGTAATTATAGGCGAAAGTCGAGAGTTTGTTTTCGATATGTTCGATTAAAAATAGAGATATTTTCCTTAACTATCCTGGCAAATGTTATACCTCCGAATGATTTTGTTCACACACACATCCACACACGCGCGCGCGCGCGTTCAGTTGCATTCTAAACTGAAGTGCAAGACTTCTGACAGCATGAGTTCACTTTTCGTGGTTGGCCCAGTGTCAATATTATTAAAGTAACCAACACTGAAATATATTAAGATTGAAACTATTCAATATATATATATATATATATATATATATTTTTTTACATAATAAGTGATGACTTTAGTGTGGGTGTGGGTATAGGGTATGTGGGTATAGTATAGTGTGGGTCTATCCACAAATGTCCAATGCAAAGTAAATTCATGCAGTGTTGCTTGTAAATGTTTTATTTCCAATCTCCTATTTCACAGACTTCGTTTAGTTTAGTTACTAAACTCTGAGTCTGGATCTGAGAGTGTCTGAGAAAGGATGTCTGAGTGAGATTCAGTTAGAGTGTAAGTCACACATTAGTTAGTTTGTTTTCTATGTAATACAGTTGACGAGGTCTGTAGGCCTATATGAAGTATGGAAATAAAGGATTTCCTTGCAACACTGTGTGTATTTTTTCACTCAGTTAGCGGCGGAAATTTGTGGATAAACCTACTGGTGAACCCGACACCAAAGAGGAACACACTTCATCACGGATGTCACCATGCCGGAAAGCAACGTCGACTGACCATCGTCGACCTCAGTTAATCACGTCACTATCAGTATTCCGGAATTCGACCTGTCGGTCTCAGAATTGTGGTTTGCATTACTGGAAGAGAATTTCGTCAAAATCTCATAGGAGTACATAAGCTCTACAGCTCCTAAGAGAGAGGAGCACTTCTCATGAAGTTCGCGACCTCATAATCAACTCGCCAACAATAGGCCCGTACTAAAAACTAAAGTCAGAAGGTTGCGTGAGTTTCTTCTCTCAACTAGCAGCGGATACTTGTGGAGACATCCACAAACTGGGCTGAGGATCACGGCTGGACATCAATTTAAGGACCACGGGACCACCGGTTGGGTGGTCACCGATTGGAGTCACCAGTTTTAACGATATACCCCCAGTATTTTAAAAAAGTACGAATAAATTTTGTACTATCCAATGACTTATAGGACATTTAGTACAGGACAGTTTCAACAGGAGTTCTGTAGAAAAGAACCAGCTTAATCGGGCCCATATTTAATTACCAATGCCAGTTGTATTACCCTTTCCTGAAATCATTAGCTACGTACCCAAACCCACCCACTTAGAGATTTTTTTGCTTTGACACAAAAATTACTATTTAAGTAACTTGATATCCATAAATATTTATTGTTAATTTTTTGAAGTGACGGTTTTGAAAATTCATGCACTTCAAACGGCGCTTAAATGAAACCCTTAGCTAGATATTAGATAGTAATGTAAACTGCAGACTTAACTCCGTTTCGTCAATAGGATTTATTGAGAGACGGTGAGTTACCATACGCAGGGTTAAACAGAGACAGTAGTAAATTATAAGTAACATGTAATAGGTGTAATAGGAACTAGCTTTGATGCGGGAGATGAGAACAAATTTTGTCGAAACGTTGACATAAAAATATTTAAAACTGTGTTAAGTTATCGACGATCTTGTTCTAAACGTTTTTCTTATTTAGCGAATTAACGCTATCGCTATTTTTAAAACGTTCATTTTGTTGTAATTTTAAGTAGAAAAATGTTATACTTAGATGAAAGAGTGCTGGGAAAAGTGAGAGTCAGGTAGACAAAGGGGGAGTCAGATAGAAATAGAAGTAGAGATGAGAGAGAAAGCGAGAGAGAGAGGGGAGAGAGAGAGAGAGAGAGAGAGAGAGAGAGAGAGAGAGAGAGAGAGAGAGAGAGAGAGAGAGTGAGAGAGTAGGGAGAGTGATTAAGTAAAGCGAGATCAAGAGAGTGATATCTGCATTTATTCAATATAGAGCTGTGTTTTAATAAAGGACACAACTTTTTGTTGCTGGAAGACAAGGTCCATCATGTCCATTGTTATAACAGAGAGATAAACACAAATAAATGTGCTGTCAGAGCGAAGGCAGTTGGGGGCACGGCACGGGTCACAGAGCGAGGGGGTGGTGACAAATGACACTCGTTGTTACACAGATGTTGCAGTCATTTGGTTCCTCTCCTTCTCGGAACAATTATATACCTAAATCTCTAAACGCTTTGTTTTAACATTCGAGTTTTATTTTTAGTTTATTGCTTTTGTGTAGAGTTGGACTATTGTAACTCCCGATCGTTTTACAGGTTTCCAGCAATTATAGTAACGCATTCCACTTTGGAAGGAGGGATAAGTCTATGTGGGATTAGTAAAGGATCTATAGTCATGTTTGCGACAGCTGTTAAGGCATCCTGTAAAGTGGGCGTTTTGGAATTGCACACGTACACGAAGACCCCCAAATTATGCACTTTTTAGTATAATTAGTATAGGCCTACTGTTATGCTCTGTCATGTAAACTATTTAGTTATGTTATGTTTGTTATGGTGTGTTAGTCCAAAATTATTTATATATTTTTTCGTAACTTCCGTCAATAAAATTGGAATTACTGCTTTCATTTAGGAAGCGTGGTTTATTACATTAATTTCATTGCCACCGTTCATACAGATGAAATTCACTTTCTACCCTCCCTTCCTCCGGCTCTCCCCTTCTTACTGTCATCCGTATTTTGAATTTCATAGATATTCGAGTCCCACGACTCATTTAAAAACCCCCTTTATGCTACTAATAGCTGCATTATCTGTAAAAAGTTTACGTTATTTAAACATACCATGATGGTTTAAATGTCTGACTTGTAGTCTTTGCTTGACTGATAGAATTATTATGAACATGAGTGCACTGCGCCTTAGTTGGCTATTTAAATTAGCGTAAATTTAGGATATTTCGTTTTGATTGTTAAAATTCATAAGTCATGATTTACAAAGACAATTGAGATATATGTACTGTATAGCATCACAGCTCTTTTGTGGACCTTAAATGTCGCCTTTTTCTTCTTACCACTCATGTCTGTTTGTTGCTAATACTTTCTAGTTTCCTAGACCCAGGACATTCCTTGGGAATTTAAAGAACATTGTTAGCAAAATCTCAGAAGAAGATAAGTCCACAGAATCGATTAAATTTATAAGGTATTTCAGGAAACGATTATAAAAGAGAAGAGGGTCTTAACCTCAGGAAAAGGACATACAGAAGTTATACGAGATTTAAGAGGATACAGAAAGAAGTATCATTAGAAGGCAGAATCGCTAGCTGGGACATTTAATTGGACACAATTATGAATGTGATCTGCGTAAAGTTGATTAGGATAAATGCTAGAGGAAATCCAAGAACTAGGTTCTTGGATCACTTGACTTGAGTAATAAAGTTGTAAAAGTATAATTATTTAAAAAAAATAGAATGGTCTAATGGTTTTAGCATGTGACTGCCCATCAACCCCCAGATCGAGGTTGCAAAACGAAATCGATAATTACTTTACCAATAATTACCATTTCTGTTATTACATATACAGTATATATAACACACTTTACATGCATACATACATACATAGACACATACATGCAACTGCTATATTCTTGATGAAGATGTCGAGTAGAAAACAAAAATTGACGTAGTCAGATCTGAAAACAAGAACTCCAACACATTTCGCTGAACACACACACACACACACACACACACACACACACACACACACACACACACACACACACACACACACACACACACACACATGATAATTCTCTTAGGTTTCGGCGGGTATGTTTGATGTGTTGTTATTTCGGGTATATGCTTGATATGTAATATGTTTAATATGGCTCATGGAATTGAAGATGCCTCATTGTAGTACGCGCGAAAGGTTTGATTTTAAGAGATATAAAACGACGTGTGTTCAACTGACACAGTGTTGTTATTAACGAAAAGCAAGGTAGCTTACGAGTGGGAAGTATTACTGTTTATTGGGGCAACATTTTATCGATTATCGTTTTACATGGTAAACGGTTCGCCCCATCGAATAACTCTACAACTCTGTATTAATTGGTGTATTTTAAAAAGCTAGAAAACGGGGGTTTGGCGCTGTGGTACGTGATCGATTGGCGGATCGCACTAATTGTGTCACTGCGCTGTTAACAAGGTAAGCCATTGCGCGTATGTAAGTATAAATATTAATGAAACACGGACCCACCTGAGCGTCAATTAACCCCGGCTTAAGGCCACGTGGCCCCTCTGGTGGGTGGTCTTTGTATGGATCTGTTACAGTCCGTGTTCACTGCCGTATAGATTAATTGTTTCCTTCTCTATGGAGACGTCGGCGCAGCGTTTTGCCTTTTACATCCACGTCACTTATTTTTGCTCATTGTTAAAACGAATATGCATGTACGAGGGTTGCAAGGCTACGTATAATCTACTCTAATTTGTCTCTCCTGTTGTTTCCTTCATGGGACATTTGATTACTCAACGTTGTTTGTTATAGAGAATGAAGTTTGTTAATTCATATAGTTGACTCCAATACTCAGCAATTCGTATTACAATTGAAAACTTCATCTGTATAATATGAAGTATTTATTAATGTAAATATGTAGCGCAAGTTTAATAGAAATAGCGTATATAAAAAAAACCATGTAGTATAATTATTGGCGGAAAATTGCTTCTAAGTAATAGAACACGAGTTCTTTACACGAGGAGTAAAGAAAAGTCTAGAGTAAAATAGCCTTGCTTAAAATAAAGAAATGAACGTCTGTGAATATCGTGATATTGCAAACGTAGTAAGGAACTTATGTAAAAAATTAAGAAATTCGGCTTCATAAAAAAATAAAATACATCACTTAAATTTCTAACTATAACATCTCTTATTAAACACAATTAAATTAAAAACACGTTAAATTAACCTAATAAAATCTAATCTAAAAACATTAAATTAATAAAATATAAAAGTCAGTTTTACAGTTAGTTAACGTTTTAGTACTCAAATTATAACGATTAAAAGTGCTGTTTAAAAGTGAATCAGCTATCCGTTAATACTGATAATAAGCTGATGATATTTATATGCAACGTTGTAAGGATCTCGATGTTTCATAAATCTGTAAATCTAAGGATCTGGACGATGTTAGGTATTAACTAATCTACAAGTAAATAGATGTCCGAATAAAGATTACTTTATCTATGAAGCTATTGTACCGTAGCTGCAAATCAAAAGATTTACATTCGCAGCGATTTTATGTAATAATATGTTCTTATAAAGGAAGGACTGCGTGTGCGAGTCAGTCGGATTGTCCTGTTACCCTAACTAAAGATTCTCACGTAGGGAGACGTACCAAAATACTATGCTTAGTCTACCGTAAGTGAAGCTTGTCATGTAGGGCGGCGCACCAAAATACTATTCTTAGTCTACCCTAAGTGAAGCTTGTCACGTAGGGCGACGCACCAAAATACTAAGCTTAGTCTACCCTAAGTGAAGCTTGTCACGTAGGGCGACGCACTAAAATACTATGCTTAGTCTACCCTCAGTGAAGCTTGTCACGTAGGACGACGCACCAAAATATTATGCTTAATCTACCCTAAGTGAAGTTTGGCACGCAGTGCTGAGTCAAATGGTACGTGACACGTATTATTCCACAGCTACTTTATAAAATGTAGATGTTTATACGTTCCAGAGACGTTCCGTTTAACATCGTAACATCTAGAATTTTTTCATCAGCATGCATGCCACAAGTAAATACGGTACAAAAACAATAGTTGACAGCAAATTCAAATAATATAAGACATAATGTTCCGTGACGTAGTCTGAGAGTGTTTTATTTAGCGATTGACATTGCATTCGTTTTGCGAGAGAGATTAATGTTATTGTGTGTGGACAAGTATAATTTGTTTGACTTGGTTAACTTTTATTATTGGTTGTGTGTAGTGACCAACTACAAACATTGTAATAAGGGCGCGATCGTTCCACAGAACTGTTTACACAGATTGTGAGTAGCCTATTGATTTCTTTGGCGCTGAATAATTTGATTTCACTGTTTTAAGATCACAATCCATGTCATTCGTGTAACAGTTTTTTTTTGTTTGTTTTACTAAGTCCGGAAAGCCGGTACAAAAGAGAAGTAACATCATTACTGCGTAAAGTTCTTAACCGATGACAGTTGATGTAACTTTTTTTATAATTCTTGGTCATGGTTTCCTGTATAGTCTTGTCTGTGGCTTCACTGCGTTAGAGTTATTATACTCCACGTACGTTACGTTGTTTAAAATTGTTTATTACTTTGTTCACATACACACGCATGTATGCAGTGAGAGACAGCGTATTGCTGCAGTTTACTCAGGTGTCTAGCAGATGCATTCACTGACACGACGAAGTATCATAGTGGAAGCATTAGTGAGATGAAGATCAGTTATTTAAAAAATTGTTGTTGTATATACTTTAGCCAAAAAATGAATTTACTAATAGGGCTTATTTGTGAAGTTTACATTGGGACAGTCATATAGAGGAAACATAGGGTCCATACAGCATTAAATGTAGAATACTGTTGGCATTCTTGATGGAAATAAGAAAAACGTGTAATTTTTTTGCAATATATGCAAATTTTATTTATGTCGATACGTTTGAATAAGATTTATTTTAGAGAACATATCTACGCAGTTTGTCAATGAAATAAGAAGCACTGAGTAGTCCTCATTATTGCTGATATATTATCTGAGGTCGGTAAAAGTAACAAGATGTTTTACATTTTTATAACTAAACGTTTTGCTCTTCTACCATGAGCCATTTTCAGTGGCTCAACTGAGACCTATTCGTGTGTCTGACCCAGCGTATAATGGATAACAACCCCGCCCAGTAAATTCTAGACAGTAAACCAAAAACACTGTTATCAGACGAAAACCATGAAGTTCACTGGCAAAATTGTGTTCGTTTTCATTACCAATCTTTACACAGGAGTTTTAACGATGTGTTAACAAGCTAACTTTTGGTTTTGCCGTTGTTGTTTGCTTTATCTTCTTTCTTCTGTTTCTGTTGCCGGCACATTGTCAACAACTTATCCCCTCAAAAGATTATACCCCGTATCCCCTCCGTCGGCTCCCAGTAACGTTTCCAAGTGTCCTTTTATACTGCACGTTCACGAACTTCACGTTATAATGAAAACCTAGAGTTTCGCATCTGTTAATGCTTGGTACCGGCTTCTCTTTTAGGCCTATTAGAATTTTCTACTAAAATTATAGTTGAAAGTTTTTTTTTTCTTTCACGGCATCTAAGAAACATAACCATTGATCTCAGGTTTTGATGTTTCTTATTATACAAAATTCTTTTTAAGATTCAGGCAGACCGGATAAAGTTAACTCCTGTTTAATGGATTTCAGATTAACGAGGATTTACTGTATATTCGAGGTTTTGTGTAAGTCTACTCAAACATATTACATTAGTAATCGATATTGGTAAAGAATTAACAACGGACTTTCTCATTATTCAAGGATTAAGATAAGGATACAGAATATGGCCGAAACTGTTTAGTGTGTAGGCATATATAGACGATCTTGTAAGAGAATGGAAGAAAGTTTGCTGACGATGACGTTAGAAACAGAAGGCGCTGAGGGTAAATTACAGTTGTGAATTGACATCAACTGAATTCCATCTACAACATGCATGAAAATATCATTATCGAAAACTAAAACCATTCAATTTCTAAAAACTCTCCCATAGGAACAAAAAATGTCATCTACTGTACGACGTTTGTAGGTATAGGTGTCACATTTTCAGTATTTAGCCTGCGATATAGGCTTATATATGTTATGAAGAACACGTAGCTTTAAAAGAAACGCAACTAATATTTTATGTCGTTATGGCAGTTCCCACAGTTTTTGTGTTTCGGAACGTTGTCATCAAAGTTAAAAGATCTCAGGCAGTTAGGAGACAGAATAAGAAATTTGAAAATTAGACAGGAACTGGATGAAAAAAAAACATGAACATTCAGTAACGCTACATGCTGAATACGGACTCGGAGAAATAAGTATAGAAAGATCATGTAAAAAGACAAAAGATTACAAAGCAAGCCATGAAATATCAACCAACAGGGAGAAGTTTTGGAAGTTTGGGAACCGGAAACAGCCAGAAGCGCTTAATCGTGGAATGGGAGACTACGGCGATGACTGAAACGTTCTAAAATTTTAACTTCCGCGAAAACTTGCTTGTTTTAAATTCCGCGAAGAAAGAAATAGACAAGGGGTTTCAGAAACGAATGGATTAAAGCACCTTGCAGAAATTAAAGAAACGTTTCTTTTTCAGCGTTACTTTTAAGGCAGCAGATGGAATTAAAAATAAAAATTGTACTAAAACCTAATCTCTAGAAATAACCAAACGTTTGGTGAAAACTTAATGTAAACTAATCAATCCTAACAAATTTAGAAGACATACACTAAAATCAATTATGCCTCAAACTTTACACACGTACTCCGTTACGATGAGAATAATATGTAAGATGGCTGTTAGCATATGTGCACACTAATATGTAACTGTGTAATATACCTATATAAATACTGCATATTTAGATGTAGATTGAGCATTAGTGTACCTTATACACTTAAAAAACTAGTCTCTTTCTATAAGTGATTAATAATTTTCAGACTAAAAAAGCAATATTTTTAAAAAACAGAGTAAATTAGTTTTAGTAGTGCTTACGCAGCCAATGTCTTAAGCCTATCGAACTTCAAAGAGACATTAGCAACACTAATTTGAAGTTACTGACCATTTGAAGTTAAGAAAACACAGGAATCACGAGTTTTTATCATGGGGTAACCAAAAACCTGAAAAATGTCGTACCAACGTGTGATAAAAACTATTGCAGAATATACAATACGTATGTAGGCTATTTCTTGACGTGGGCCTATCTCTCAATGTGTGCTTCGCAAGATGATATCGTTGTTAAAGTTAAAATATCTAGTCATCGATGTACACTATAGATGTATATATAGTATACGTCGATGTATCTAGTAAGCCCCGTGAGCTGCAGAACCCGCTCACTATTTTGAACAAAATACTTTTTTTCGGCCATCTAAGGACCACATGCCAATTTCAATTGTTTACTCTTTGTTCTTTTATTTTTTCCAATATTCTTTCATCTTCTCGCTGTGTCTCTTCTTCCTGTCTTCAGTTCACTTTGAGCCTGCGTTTTTATTTCTCCTACCCTGGACTCCCTCCATTTTCAACACTTTTGCCCGAAAAACTTCTCTGTCAATTGCTTCTTCTGCGTGTATATTATTTTTTTCTAAATCCTTTTAGACTTCTTTAATCCAACTTGATGTTGACTTCTTCCCCCACAGATATCTGAAGATTTGCTTTGTCAACCTATTGTCGTCCATTTTATGTAAATGTCCAAAATATAATAGTCTTTTTTTTCTCATTATTTCTGTTATATTTTCTATAATAAAGGTTAAAATACATTTAATATTAGAGAAAATCATATTAACACATTTTAGTTGTCTAAAGCACTAGTAAGATACTTCGCACGTATGATTCTTAACGTTAGTCGAGAAACACCATGAGGAGGCGGCCGTAGACTGTTCCTCATATTTCAAGCTTTTATTTGCTTCTTAAGGCTGTTTAATTTTTCATTTGGTTTTGTATGCACACAAATGAAGAAGTAACATATGCCAAGTATCCAAGTTACAAAACAAAAATCTTACCTTGTTGCAATGGACTGGAGTTGTCTTACATATGACCTATACTGACTCTCAAATTTTTGTCACAACTTTCGACTTTCCTTTTCGACCCGCAGTGAACCTTAAGTTAAAAAAAAAGTTTCAAAAGTAAAGACTACGTTCGGGTTTGGGTAAAATTATCTTTAACCTGGTAGCCGACATATTTTTACAATTTTTTCCAAACTTTTTACCCCTTTTTTGGGCTCTGATATCTAAAAAGATTGAAATTTTTAAAATTTAACAGAATTTCCAAATTTTCGTATCTAAAAACCGATAGGGGTCTGTGGGGTAAAAGTGTGAACTCGAATGCTGTTTTACGAAAAGCGTTTGGTGCGTTCAAATGTTATCGTGAGACGTTCTCCAAAGCATAAACACAGACAGATAAATAGCCAAACATATTCCAAACGGTCGAGTTAAAACTGAGAACTCACTTTACTAGTTTAATAAACGTGATAAAAACACGATTTAAAAAAAAATGCTTCAAATGGAAAGACAAAAGTTCACAAAATGTCTGTTAGAAAGTATGACGAAAGAAAGCCCCAGTCGTTGATCTACGATTTCGAAGACAAATCTTATCTTTTTTTCTCTCGGCCAGAACTATAGCAATTAATTGACGTTAGCAAGTAACTCATACATCTTTCTCTTCTTCAACTATATAAACGAAGTTCAGCACACAATTCTGGAGGGAAGGAATGATGGACGTGGGTTATGTGAGCGTATCGTAGCCGGTAGTGCACCAATCAATAACGCATGGCTGACAGGTCCGTTGTGCTGTCCAAACTCGGTGCCCTTTAATTAATAAAAACTGAATCTGTGCTACCCTCGATCGGATCAGATCGCGGGGTCTTTATGTTGAACACACGCACGCCGTTTATTATTGATTCCAATCATGACTTCCAAACTGCGCATACGCTTTTAGCTTTTTAAAAACTCGTTGAAAAAAAACATGGCACAAAAGTCTGTACACACACATATCGACTAAATTTGTCTTCGGTACGATCATTTTCTATATTTTAGATTACAGTACTTATTTATTTCAGGAAAGTCTAATTTCCATTCCGTTCATTGTTCTGTTTTGAAGCTTGAACAGCATAAGACAGCGTAGCGTTTCTAACCGAAGCGTCACGTTGTCGTACGTGTATTGAGATTGTTATTATTTGCTTTCTGTGCACCACATCAGGACTCTGGATCTACATGCGTAGCAAGTATTGTCTAGTCAGGCGAATAAGTACGGATATGACGTTGGACTTGGCACTTGACTAGATTAACGGAAGGTTTAAGTATTTTGTTAGACCTTTTCTGGAATCTAAACTGATAGGAAGGTAACACAAATAAATTTAATTTTAATCGTAAAACCAAATTGTGCAGTGACAACACTGCTTGATTTATATAATTACTTCGCAGTTACTGAATTCATTCATAGTATTATTAGTCCGACACGCGTCATACGTAACGTGTAACCTACATGAAGCTTGTCACTTATAGCGGTGAGTCGGGGACTTTTAAAAGCGATGTTTCAGTAGCCTAATGCAAATTCCAGAGACGCCTCGATTAACGTTATAACACTTTTTAAATTTCTAGATAACATTACTCTCAAGTGACCTAGGGTGGGCTACATAAGTACAACGTGGCTGCAGTTCCCTTAAATCTGTCACAATGACAATAAAAGAGGAGAAATATCAGTGGCGTATCTAAAATTTGGTCTTGGGGGTGGTCTGGTAGAATCGGTTTCATACAAAACATAAAACGAGTGAAGCCTAATCAATATTACTATCTTTAAAGTAGTTGAAAAACGTGTGATAACATCCTGGAAACAATCCCACTAAAATAAACGGTAATAACACAATAAAATACGGGTTATTGAAATATGTTTAGAAGATACATATTGTAAGGGTACATATCTTCAACATGCATTAATGAAGCAACATGATAAGAATAGTGCACTAAATGATTAACACTATGAATAAAAAGGGGTGAGTCAGAGATGAAGGAATGGGTAATTAACATAATTACGCGATCAAACAAATAAAAGTAATAGTAAAAGTAACCTCTGATAAGAGAAATGTAGTAAGCAACGAAGCAAACGTTGAAAACGATAGTACAATGCGATTTAACCAAAATAACCCAATAGATATGGTAAGTGAATAAGTAGAACCAGCCCCAATACCAGTGATAGGATATGTCAAAACAAATAAAATAAGTGAGAAGCTAGAACCAGCCACAACACCAGTGATTGACCAAATAAAATGAAACCAAACGAGAAGGTGAAAACCAAAATATAAATGGAATGAAATGAAAAGAAATGAAAGGACACAAACAAATAATATAGAACAGAAAAAGGAGAAATGTTACACTCAAATAAAGTAGTGAAAAAGAAACCATTGAATGATAAATGTAAATGATAATTATTAGTATCAATCAAATAAGCAATGTAAATGATAAGTGTTAAAATTCAATAACTTAAAGATAAACAAAGTACACTAACCAAATAAATAGAGAGTAACTATGATAAATCACTCTAATATGACATGAACTTGTTAACAGTATAATTATCCAATGTAAAGTGAGAGATAGAGAGATAGTGAACATTAGTATGTGAGAAAGAGAATTTGATGTTAGGTAGTACCCACTAGTAACTCTTAAATAAAACAAAAAAAGTGCAAAGTGATAGTGTAAAACCCCAAAATTAAATAGATACCCTATTGATAAGTATGAACACCTAATAATCAGTGACAAACACTAAAGATTTGTTGGTGAGATGTGTTATTAAATAAGACTTTTGTTATTATTAGTAGTAAGCTTAATTATAGATAAGGAATACAATGGTATTCAGGGAAGGAATCCCATGGAGAGTCAAAATGTTGGTGTTACCATGGATAGAAGGTAAGGTTTATTTTAGAAAGAATATAATAAAGACTGTAAAGACAAATTCAATAAACATCCTATGTTTTAAGGGAGAGTTAGTTGAGTAAAGTTAAATGGTGTGATGATGTTTATCACCAAGAAGTAAATAAGAAGTAACAAATGTAAACAAGAGTAGTATAATAACAGTTAAAGAATTGTTTGACTAATTTTAAGTATAGGAATATGGCTGAAGAGTTATACAGGCCATAAACCTAAATGTTATATTATATTTAATAGAGAGTAGTAAGTAATAAACCCATTATAAACCATGGCAATATAAATAAGAAAAAAGATAAATTAATACAAATCTAATAATACTGAAAAGGCAGTTAGAAAACAATAGACGAACCATAATATGGAAACTAATAAAAAACATACAATTATTATAAAACAGACACAAAACCATTCAACAAGTAAACAAATCATATGTAACACAAAACAAAACATGTATAAGGGTAAAATAATATGTAATCTGTATAAATTAAGAAAAAATAGCCAATTACTACCTAGGCCTATGAAATACCTAACTGTAAGAAACAATTAACAACAAATTGTAAGAAATTAACTATGATATTAGCAAATCAAAGGCAAGTAACTAGTCAATGGTAATTAATGGATCATATTAAGAGATAAATGTTAAATTAAGGACATAAAATAAGAAAGAAATGTAATTAAATAATATCAACATGATTGTTCAAACACTAATAAATCAGCAAACCCAGCTTTGTGGGATGTCAAAATGATCTTTGAAAGATAATACGAACAGTGGTAATAATATCTCATACTTAAATAAGAAGACCAAAGAATAATAGCAATCAGAAGATATTTAATCATTTTGAATAAAAATTCAAATATTCTAACAATGGTCTTAAGTCATGCATAGCCAATCAGAATCAATCAGTTACCATGACAACTGAACGTTAGGTATGAATATTCCGTTAGAAACGGTTAATCTTATAGTGACGCTCACGAGGAAGAGACGCCAAGCCGTAAAGGGCCCAAATTTTTATTTAAAAACAGTCAAAGTAACCAGATTTCTTGAAGTGAAGAACCAAACTACCTGATGGGGGACTAATACATTCAACCCAGGCAACAGACCAGCTTAATTAATCCCAAATTAATTAAAATCGATCAACTAATACGAAAAAGAAGCAAGGCGTACCTAAATCCCAAGATGATTGAAGATCGAAGACCCAATCGATGAACCCAACCTATGTCAACTGTATAACACTTTGAAGTTTACATTTAGTACTTCTTTTAGTACACCTCAAATCAACTGATTGATAAGTATTGCTGAGTTAACCGAATTCATGAAATAAATTCTCTTTAAATTTTCTCATAACACTTTGAACTCTCACTATAAATTGACGATATTATTTCTTTCAAAGATTAATTAATAAAACATATTTATGAATACCAAGTAACTGAGTTATAACCTATGTATTAAACGAATAACACTGGCACACACTTTTAACACCACAGAGTTGAATTCAATGTAAACCTCTTTCACAATTAATTACCACAATTGTAAGGTGGCGTACTTTATTTAAATATCTTGTTCTAAACTTACTTAAAAGAATTCATTGGCAATTTTATTTTGTATAAATAAGAAAACGTCGTCCGTCATGGCGTCTGATTAACTTGTAATGCCAACCCTGCTCCTCTGCTGAGTGAACAAATAATTTATTGCCGAGGCTAAAAACTATTATAATAATCTCATTTGTACAACCATTATTAAAAGTTAATAAGCCATAAAGCCAAATAAATAAGTGTGAATCGTTACTAGCTGTCCTGTAATTATTTCAAGTGTATTATGTATGTTGTGTTCTGTAGCAGTGAATAGAATTAGCCAACAACATTTTATGTTGGCAACACGTCCCCCCCACACAAGCGAGATTCGAGTTCCCGCCAGTCGGCGAATAATTCGAATCATTCACTACAGTACCGTAAACAACTGAGACAGAATCTTTTAATTGTTTTCCTGCAAAACAATTTGGCGCCTATCGGGAAGAAACAACTAGTGAGTAAGGACAGGTAAGGACACACAGGCTACACGAAGCGTTTATAACACAGTGACGCATTCAACGTGCGACTTAATAAACGCACCGACAGATCGAGAGTTACAACGTGTGATTTAATAACGTATCACTAAAATAACACCGACGTCGAAACTTTACTTACAATATTGACTGGATTGATTTTCATATATTACATATTTCAAACGTACACGCAAATGCTGTGTAATAAACCTGTTTGCATATTAAAAAATCGGTATGGAGAACCATACATGACTTCCATATTCTAAGATTTATATTTAAAATCATTTTCAGCCAAACAGCCAGGGAAGGAATTTTAACAAAAAAATACTTCTTTGTTGCCAATAACGTAGTACACATATAAAAAAAAATTATCCCCTCCCCCTTCAACTATAATTTTGATTTATAGAAAATTACCCCCAGCCCGTTCAACTAGCCTCTTCATTTATAGATATTTCATCTACGTTTCTACAGTGGATTATTAAGATCTTATCAGGATACTTTATCAAAATTAAGTACTTTACTCATGTTACAACAAAAAATGTTTCAGGTAAACTGCCCTTTCCCCGTAACCGATCTTCACCAAAATCAACAGACATTGAGTTCTCTATAGCTCAGGCACATATGTAAAAAGTTATTTGATTCTGTTTGAATTTACGGCAGTTATGGTTCGTCATATAAAAAATTACCCATGTTAAAACATAAAACATGAGATTTATAAAACATATCTAAGATTTATATTTAAAATCATTTTTGAAATAAAATATTTTCATAGAACCTACTAACGCTGGGGAAATCTGAGGAGCCAATCAGAGTTGGGCCTACCTGTCACTCTGCTGAATTTGGTGGAAAGCCCTGTCACTGTCGTCAAGTCCCCACCTCAATGAAGAACCCATTGTTTTATAAAAATATATTTAAATTTTGAAAACTGAAAATTCTTTTCTTGTAAATATTTATATTTTATAATCAAAATGACTTTATTTTTGTTACCTGGCAACAAAATTATTTTATTTTCAACAATTACCATTGTTTCAAAAAGTTTAAATAAATTTTCAAGTACTTTACTCTTGTTAAAACGTAAAAGGTTCCAGGTAAACTACCCCTTTCCCTTAACCGATCTTCACCAACATCGAAAGTCCTTGAGACCTCTACAATTCAGGGATGTATGCAAAAAATTATTTGATTCTGTTTGAATTTTCGGCAGTTATCGTTTGCCATAGAAAAAAAAACGTTGCTGGTAAACTACCCCTTCCCCTCAACCGATCTTCACCAAAAACAATAGGTCTTGAGTACTCTACAAATCAGGGCTGTATACAGAAAATTATTTGATTCTGTTTGAACTTGCAGCTGTTATCGTTTTCCATAGAAAATACCCTTGTTAAAAAAACGTTGTAGGTAAACTACCCCTTTCCTTTAACCGATCTTCACCAAAAACAATAGGTCTTGAGAACTCTACAATTTTGGGCTGTATGCAAATAATCTTTTGATTCTGTTTGAATTTGCGGCTGTTATCGTTTGCCATAGGAAATACCCTTGTTAAAACATAAAACGTTACAGGTAAACTACCCCTTTCCCTTAACCGATCTTCACCAAAAACAATAGGTCTTGAGAACTCTACAATTCAGGGCTGTATGCGAAAAATTATTTGATTCTGTTTGAATTTGCGGCTGTTATCGTTTGCCAAAAAAAAAAAATTTCCCTTGATAAAAAAAAACCGTTGCAGGTAAACTACCCCTTTCCCTCAACCGATCTTCACCAAAAACAATAGGTCGCGAGTACTCTACAAATCAGGGCTGTATGCAAAAAATTATTTGATTCTGTTAGAATTTGCGGCAGTTATCGTTTGCCATAGAAAAAAAATCTACAGACAGACAGACACACACACAGACACTTTTCGGAAAACGACTTTTTTTACTTCCATATTCCTTAAGGAATGGAAGTATGGTGATGGCAAAAAAAATCGTGTTCGAGATTATTGCAGATTCTGATTCTACTACACTCAAAACATGAAAAAAAGTCGTTTTCCGAAAAGTGTCTGTGTGTCTGTCTGTCTGTGTGTCTGTCTGTCTGTGTGTCTGTCTGTCTGTGTGTCTGTCTGTCTGTAGATTTTTTTTCTATGGCAAACGATAACTGCCGCAAATTCAAACAGAATCAAATAATGTTTTGCATACAGCCCGGTTTTGCAGAGTTCTCGCGACCTATTGTTTTTGGTGAAGATCGGTTGAGGGAAAGGGGTAGTTTACCTGCAACGGTTTTTTTTTAGCAAGGGTAATTTTGTTTGTTTGGCAAACGATAACAGCCGCAAATTCAAACAGAATCAAATAATGTTTCGCATACAGCCCTGAATTGTAGAGTTCTCAAGACCTATTGTTTTTGGTGAAGATCGGTTAAGGGAAAGGGGTAGTTTACCTGTAACGTTTTATGTTTTAACAAGGGTATTTCCTATGGCAAACGATAACAGCCGCAAATTCAAACAGAATGAAAAGATTATTTGCATACAGCCCTAAATTGTAGAGTTCTCAATACCTTTTGTTTTTGGTGAAGATCGGTTAAGGGAAAGGGGTAGTTTACCTACAACGTTTTTTTAACAAGGGTATTTTCTATGGCAAACGATAACAGCCGCAAATTCAAACAGAATCAAATAATTTTCTGCATACAGCCCTGATTTGTAGAGTACTCAAGACCTATTGTTTTTGGTGAAGATCGGTTGAGGGGAAGGGGTAGTTTACCAGCAACGTTTTTTATCATGCGTATTTTCTATGGCAAACGACAACTGCCGCAAATTCAAACAGAATCAAATAATTTTTTGCATACAGGCCTGGTTTGTAGGGTACTCGCGACCTATTGTTTTTGGTGAAGATCGGTTGAGGGGAAGGGGTAGTTTACCTGCAACGGTTTTTTTTATCAAGGGAAATTTTTTTTTTTTTGGCAAACGATAACAGCCGCAAATTCAAACAGAATCAAATAATGTTTCGCATACAGCCCTGAATTGTATATTTCTCAAGACCTATTGTTTTTGGTGAAGATCGGTTGAGGGAAAGGGGTAGTTTACCTGCAACGTTTTTTTAACAAGGGCATTTTATATGGCAAACGATAACAGCCGCAAATTCAAACAGAATAAAATAATGTTTTGCATACAGTCCTGATTTGTAGAGTACTCAAGACCTATTGTTTTTGGTGAAGATCGGTTAAGGGGAAGGGGTAGTTTACCTGCAACCTTTTACGTTTTATTTTCTATGGCAAACGATAACAGCCGCAAATTCAAACAGAATCAAATAATGTTTTGCATACAGCCCTGATTTGTAGAGTACTCAAGACCTATTGTTTTTGGTGAAGATCGGTTAAGGGGAAGGGGTAGTTTACCTGCAACGTTTTTTTATCAAGCGTATTTTCTATGGCAAACGATAACAGCCGCAAATTCAAACAGAATCAAATAATTTTTTGCATACGTCCCTGAATTGTAGAGGTCTCAATGACTTTCGATTTTGGTGAAGATCGGTTAAGGGGAAGGGTTAGTTTACCTGCAACCTTTTACGTTTTAACAAGAGTAAAGTACTTGAAAATTTATTTAAACTTTTTGAAACAATGGTAATTGTTAAAAATAAAATAATTTTGTTGCCAGGCAATAAAATTATAATTTTTTCATTTTAATGTAATATAATATTTTTCATTTAATACAGCAATAAAAAGGCAGGTAAGACACAGCCTGGCTGTTTGGCTGAAAATGATTTTAAATATAAATCTTAGAATATGGAAGTCATGTATGGTTCTCCATACCGATATTTCATGTTTTGAGTGTAGTAGAATCAGAATCTGCAATAATGTCGAACACGATTTTTTTTGCCATCACCATACTTCCATTCCTTAAGGAATATGGAAGTAAAATCAGTATGGAGAACCACACATGACTTCCATGTTCTAATTAATTATAAAATTATTTTTAATATGTACACTCAGAACGAATCCAAATATATCAGCGTGCTGTTGGTAAATATCGGTATGGAGAACCATACATGACTTCCATATTCTAAGATTTATATTTAAAATCATTTTCAGCCAAACAGCCAGGCTGTGTCTTACCTGCCTTTTTATTGCTGTATTAAATGAAAAATATTATATTACATTAAAATGAAAAAATTATAATTTTATTGCCTGGCAACAAAATTATTTTATTTTTAACAATTACCATTGTTTCAAAAAGTTTAAATAAATTTTCAAGTACTTTACTCTTGTTAAAACGTAAAAGGTTGCAGGTAAACTACCCCTTCCCCTTAACCGATGTTCACCAAAATCGAAAGTCATTGAGACCTCTACAATTCAGGGACGTATGCAAAAAATTATTTGATTCTGTTTGAATTTGCGGCTGTTATCGTTTGCCATAGAAAATACGCTTGATAAAAAAAAGTTGCAGGTAAACTACCCCTTCCCCTTAACCGATCTTCACCAAAAACAATAGGTCTTGAGTACTCTACAAATCAGGGCTGTATGCAAAACATTATTTGATTCTGTTTGAATTTGCGGCTGTTATCGTTTGCCATAGAAAATAAAACGTAAAAGGTTGCAGGTAAACTACCCCTTCCCCTTAACCGATCTTCACCAAAAACAATAGGTTTTGAGTACTCTACAAATCAGGACTGTATGCAAAACATTATTTGATTCTGTTTGAATTTGCGGCTGTTATCGTTTGCCATATAAAATACCCTTGTTAAAAAAACGTTGCAGGTAAACTACCCCTTTCCCTCAACCGATCTTCACCAAAAACAACAGGTCTTGAGAAATCTACAATTCAGGGCTGTATGCGAAACATTATTTGATTCTGTTTGAATTTGCGGCTGTTATCGTTTGCCAAAAAAAAAAAAATTTCCCTTGATAAAAAAAACCGTTGCAGGTAAACTACCCCTTCCCCTCAACCGATCTTTACCAAAAACAATAGGTCGCGAGTACTCTACAAATCAGGGCTGTATGCAAAAAATTATTTGATTCTGTTTGAATTTGCGGCAGTTGTCGTTTGCCATAGAAAATACGCATGATAAAAAATGTTGCTGGTAAACTACCCCTTCCTCTCAACCGATCTTCACCAAAAACAATAGGTCTTGAGTACTCTACAAATCAGGGCTGTATGCAGAAAATTATTTGATTCTGTTTGAATTTGCGGCTGTTATCGTTTGCCATAGAAAATACCCTTGTTAAAAAAACGTTGTAGGTAAACTACCCCTTTCCCTTAACCGATCTTCACCAAAAACAAAAGGTATTGAGAACTCTACAATTTAGGGCTGTATGCAAATAATCTTTTCATTCTGTTTGAATTTGCGGCTGTTATCGTTTGCCATAGGAAATACCCTTGTTAAAACATAAAACGTTACAGGTAAACTACCCCTTTCCCTTAACCGATCTTCACCAAAAACAATAGGTCTTGAGAACTCTACAATTCAGGGCTGTATGCGAAACATTATTTGATTCTGTTTGAATTTGCGGCTGTTATCGTTTGCCAAACAAACAAAATTTCCCTTGCTAAAAAAAAACCGTTGCAGGTAAACAACCCCTTTCCCTCAACCGATCTTCACCAAAAACAATAGGTCGCGAGAACTCTGCAAAACCGGGCTGTATGCAAAAAATTATTTGATTCTGTTTGAATTTGCGGCAGTTATCGTTTGCCATATAAAAAAAAATCTACAGACAGACAGACACACAGACACACAGACACACAGACACACAGACACACAGACACACACACAGACACTTTTCGGAAAACGACTTTTTTTCATGTTTTGAGTGTAGTAGAATCAGAATCTGCAATAATCTCGAACACGATTTTTTTTGCCATCACCATACTTCCATTCCTTAAGGAATATGGAAGTAAAAACGCTGAGAACGATAATCAAAGTACGAATTGTACCTAGTTGTTAACATTTTAAAAATAAAGAATTAATTTGATTAAATTATCTTTTATTTAAACAACGCGAAAGGAAGCGAATTTTTAAGTTTTCGGTCGAATAAATTTATAACATCAATACAAAACATTACCCCCTCCCCCTTCAACTACCCTTTTCATTTATAGATATTTCATCTAACTTTCTACAGGGGATTGTTATGACCTTCTTTTCAGGATACGTTATTTATCAAAATTAAGTACTTTACACTTGTTAAAACGTAAAACGTTGCGGGTAAACTACCCCTCTTCGTTAACCGATCTTCACCAAAATCAATAGGCTTTCAGTTTTAATGAGTAATAAAGTATCAAATGAGTATTAGTGCAATTGTCAAGTACTAATTGTTTACTTGTGATGCAGACTGTTATAATTTATTTTACGTGTAACTTTTATAGGCCTATTGTTATACATAGTACGTATTAATAGGAGAATTTCTGTTTTAAATGTTAATGAGAACTGTGAGAATCGATTTCTCTGGAGTTAAATACTTTATTTCACTATTCTAGGGTGTAAGGTTCACGCAATCCATGTAACGATATTATAACCTTACAACATCTCATATAATCGCTGATTGTTTCACGTGAATTCTGAGTCAAAAATAGCAACACCTTTAAAAAGCTTAGAAGGTAAATATTTCTCATAAATGACGAGAATGAAGTTTTACTGGATTATAAACAGCTGAATATGTTCAGTTTTATTTTATTAGAATACTTTTGTAATATAGTGAAGGAAATCTTAGTTTAGAAATTCTTAAGAGCTGCGTTTGTGAAATGGTGAGGACTCGTTTTCCACGTAATGTAAGTAATATCATTTTTACTTCCACGTTCCATAAGGAAATGGAAGTATGGTCATGGCAAAAAAAATCATGTTCGAGATAATGGCAGATTCTGATTGTACTACCCTCAAAACATGAAAAAAAGTCATTTTTCGAAAAGTGTATGTGTGTGTGTGTGTGTGTGTGTGTGTGTCTGTCTGTCTTAGAATTTTTTCTATGGCAAACGATAACTGCCGCAAATTCAAACAGAATCAAACAATTTTTTGTATACAGTTTTGAATTGTAGAGGACTCGAAGTCTATTGATTTTGGTGAAGATCGGTTAAGGGGAAGGGGTAGTTTACCTGCAACCTTTTACGTTTTAACAAGAGTAAAGTGCTTAATTTTGATAAATGAAGTATCCTTAAAAGAAGGTCACAATAATCCACTGTAGAAAGGTAGATGAAATATCTATAAATGGAATGGGTAGTTGAAAGGGAAGGGGGTAATTTTTTATAAATTAAAATGGTAGATGATGAGGGAGGAGATAGTTTTTACTTCCATGTTCCTTAAGGAAATGGAAGTATGGTGATGGCAAAAAAAATCGTGTTCGAGATTATTGCAGATTCTGATTGTACTACACCCAAAACATGAAAAAAAGTCATTTTCCGAAAAATGTGTGTGTGTGTGTGTGTGTGTGTGTGTGTGTGTGTGTCTGTCTGTCTATGTGTGTGTCTGTAGATTTTTTTCTATGGCAAACGATAACAGCCGCAAATTCAAACAGAATCAAATAAGTTTTTGCATACAGCCCTGAACTGTAGAGTACTCAAGACCTATTGTTTTTGGTGAAGATCGGTTAAGGGAAAGGAGTAGCTTACCAGCAACGTTTTTTTAAAAGGGGTAATTTTATTCTATGGCAAACGATAACAGCCGCAAATTCAAACAGAATCAAATAATGTTTTGCATACAGCCCGGAATAGTAGAGTTCTCAAGACTTGTTGGTTTTGGTGAAGATCGGTTAAGGGAAAGGGGTAGTTTACCTGCAACATTTTTTTATCAAGGGTAATTTGTTTCTATGGCAAACGATAACAGCCGCAAATTCAAACAGAATCAAATAATGTTTTGCATACCTTTTTGAATTAAAGAGAACTCAAGGTCTGTTGATTTTGTTGAAGATCGGTTAAGGGAAAGGGGTAGTTTACCAGCAACATTTTATGTTTTAAGAAGGGTAATTTTTTTGACGAAAAATAACTGCCGTAAATTCAAAGAGAATCAAATAATTTTTTGCATACTTTCCTGAATTGTAGAGAACTCAAGGTCTACTGATATTGGTGAAGATCGGTTAAGGGAAAGGGGTAGTTTACCTGCAACATTTTATGTTGTAACAAGAGAAATGTTTCCATGACGAACGATAACTGCCGCACATTCAAACAGAATCAAATGTTTTTTTGCATGCATCCCTGCTTTGTAGAGGACTGAAGGTCTATTGATTTTGGAGAAGATCGGTTAAGAGGAAGGGGTTGTTTACCTGAAACATTTTATGCTTTAACAAGAGTAAAGTACTTAATTTTTATAAATAAAGTATCCTGATAAGAAGCTCATAATAATCCACTGTAGAAACGTAGATGAAATATCTATAAAGGAAGAGGTTAAGTGAACGGGGTGGGGGTAATTTTCTATTATTAAAATTTATAGTTGAAGGTGGAGGGGAGAATTTTTTATATGTGTACTACGTTATCGGCAACAAATAAGTAGTTTTTTGTTAAAATTGCTTCCCGGGCTGTTTAGCCGTAGTCCAATGTTTTCTGCAAAACCAGACTTTTCGGCAGTGGCATCTACTGCCATCATCAGTGAAAATCGAGTGCGAAAACGTGAGGTGGTATACGGTAGTGACCACAGTATTGCGGTTAATGCTGAAGCAATAAGTAGAAAGACGTAGTTTCTATGGAAATATTTCATTTCGAATATGATTTTAAATATAAATCTTAGAACATGGAAGTCATGTATGGTTCTCCATACCGATATTTTACTTCCATGTTCCATAAGGAAATGGAAGTATGGTCATGGCGAAAAAAATCATGTTCGAGATAATGGCAGATTCTGATTGTACTACCCTCAAAACATGAAAAAAAGTCATTTTTAGAAAAGTGTATGTGTGTGTGTGTGTGTGTCTGTCTGTCTATAGAATTTTTTCTTTGGCAAACGATAACTGCCGCAAACTCAAACAGAATCAAATAATTTTTTGCATACAGTTTTGAATTGTAGAGTACTCGAAGCCTATTGATTTTGGTGAAGATCGGTTAAGGGTTAGTTTACCTGTAACCTTTTACGTTTTAACAAGAGTAAAGTGCTTAATTTTGATAAATGAAGTATCCTTAAAAGAAGGTCATAATAATCCACTGTAGAAAGGTAGATGAAATATTTATAAATGGAAAGGGTAGTTGAAGGGGAAGGGGGTAATTTTCTATAAATTAAAATGGTAGTTGATGATGGAGGAGATAATTTTTTATAAGTTTATGTGTACTACGTTACTGACAACAAAGAAGTAGTTTGTATGGAAACATTTTATTTCACTTTGACAAAAATTCTATATTTTTTTAGGACTTATCGAACCGAATTCAAGTAAATGATTGGAACTGTATGAGTACCCGCAATACATTTCGATGTTTTTAATATGCGATTGTATCGATATATTACGGTGTGGAAAAGAAGAAGTGTACTAATATTGTAAATTGCCCTATTTCTTAATGTAAAACAAAAATGCGTGTTGTTTTCATTTGGTAGTTAGGTAATAATGGTTTTGGGTTTTTTGTTTACTGCTAAAATAAATAAAAGCTGTGGTTGAATAAACATAACATTAAACGTGTAATACAATGCTTATAATAGAGTAACACTTAAAATAAAGAACCTAACGTTTTTAAGTTTACAAATTGGAAAAAACAACAGCAAATACAAAGTGAAAAATACAAATATTTATGGTTAATGAAAAAACAAAAAACACTGTATTAAGGAATGACAACATAATTATGCTCTACAAATTGTACATAATGGATGTTTGTTTTTTGTTAGTCACAAAACGAGTACTTGTCGGAAAACGAATTTTACCAAAAAAAACGAGTTCTGCCACAAAAAGTGACATGTAGGCCTATAATAATAGGCAAGGGGTTGACCCTTGGGCCACTCCCGCCTTACTTCGAGTTGGGTTTTTCGTGGTTTTAGAAATAAAATAGTTTTACATTACACACGTATTGGTTTCCATGTATAATTTCAGTTTTCATGTTACCCTAACATAATTAATTTTTGGTGTCACAGCCACGACCCGGTGATAAATTACTACTACAGTCATTTACCATTAAAAAATGACAAACGAAATCAATTGCAATCACCAGCCAACTACTTTGCAACATACAAAATTAAAATTTGTATAATTCTTTCACTACATAAAATTATGTGCGATAGTCACTACATATCTAAGCCCAAAAATCGCATTATCGAAATAACTGCGGGTACGCATAAAGGCAGTACCAAATGATTGTATATATAATCTGAGAGCATGGAAGTCATGTATGATTTTCCATACTGATTTTTTTCATTTTCTTCCCGATTAAAATAAAGTTACTTAAGTCGGAAAGTATCTAATTGTTTTTACCATCTATAGAAACGATAAAATATTGAAACAAAAATTCCAGTAATTACTGTATAATTTAGTTCCCATTTTATTAATTTCAGTTTGAACTGAAAATGAAAGTATTACAGAGTGAAATAGTTTTTTGATGTAGGATTAAACTGTTTTAAAACTATGGAATCACTCCGGGATGATTAACACAGTTTTCAATGAATGTCATTGTTGTGTATGCCATGGTAATTTGTGTTTGTTTTTATTTGTTTACTTTTATTGTTCTGGTGGTTAAGTTAGCAAGCATGCAGTATTCTCGTGAACAGCGTATTTTTACTGTGAAGAAGGGATGCCTACAGGAGGGGATCGTGTCGCCATTGGTGACATTTAGAACATTTTTGGGGAGGATGTTTTTTTACTATTGCATGAAAAATCTTCCCCAATTTTACAAAACTGTAAGAAACTTATAACGGACACGTATCAGATGCACAATAAATCTACCCAGTTGACTTATTCGAGCGGGCTGTAGGCGCGGTGTGCACGGAAAAAAGGCTCTAGTCTTCTACTCAATGCTTCAAACAGGCTACAGATCGAGTTCAAGGTGTCACCATGTGGCGGCTTATGGCAAGCACTGAGGATGCCGAACATCGATAAGGAAGCTGAGGAACATATAAGAGAATTGTGCCGCCGAATCTAGTTAGGGATAACAGTCGTACTTTGTTACAGTCAATGGCGTTAATCGACACAACCAATGCCCGGCATGGAAGTGATGCCTGATTCATAGGCAGGTATCCAGAGAGATACGACCTTACAACGTATTCTTGTCGAGCATCGAACAGCAAACTGTCGACGCGCCGCCACACGGGGAAACCTTAGAAAGCCCCGGCCTTTGCTCGATTAGGTAAGAAATTTTACTGTAAAAGAGAGAAAAGGTCTTGTCAGAAAAAGGGGAGATTTTTTATAAAATTGGGGGAGAAGCGTCATAGGGATTGGGGGGGGGATCGGCACCCCTGCTGTGAAGGGTACTGGATTACAAATGCGTTGGTTGCTACCTAAGAGGTCTTTCATGCTGAGTTTGGTGTTCAAGAAATTCTGAGCAAGTTAATAATTTATCAATCACACGGAAACGGGAAACAGCTGAATCAGTTCTTCGCGTAAATAAAAAAAAAAAAAATGATACGTGGCAAGAACTAATTGCTATTGTTCAAAATCTTCTACTGCGACCTTTACGAAACCGGTTGTTTAGAACATGAGACTTGGATTTCACACAGAACTTGCAGAAAATTGAAAAAGACATAAATAGAAAAGAATCCGGTACTATAAACGGTTCAGGCTCTTTAAAGCTTCAAAGAGCCAAAATAAACATTACAGGTTTACGGGTGAAGCGTTGTGTGGTAAAACTCTAAACTACTGGGCAGCTGAAAATCCAAGCGTTGTGTGGTAAAACTCTAAACAACTGGGCAGCTGAAAATCCACACATAGTTCATGAACACTTCTGCATTCCGAGAAGATTGATTGGTGTGCATTATTTGCTGGAGGACTATTGTGTCGAGTTTTTTTTTATGATGATGTTGACAGTCAGGTGTATGGACGAATCTTCGCCGTCCTTACATGTTGTGGAACTCGATGATTTCAGTTTGACGGGAGGCTATTACTAGCAATATAGTGCAAGCTCCACGAATGAGAAATTTTCATGGTTCTCGTAAAAATGTCCTTTAAAGATACATTGTTCAAACGCCCTGTCGCCATCTTAATTACCCGATCTGAGTTCTGCTGATTTTATCTCAGAGGCTTGTTAAAGAAAAAATTATATTCAAATCTTTAAAAATACATTTAAACATCTTTAAGACAGCATCACTCGGAGAACGGTCTCGGTCAGTTGCGAAGGAACAACGTTTTTACCTGTTCTTACGCGGTCATTTGCGCCCCTCACTTTCACTTACCGACCAAATCTGTCATTTAGAAACGTATCTATTCTGAACTTCGATGAAATTTCTATTCTGCAACGTTGGGTGAGTCTTCCAACATTTTGTTGAGGTCAAGTTACGTTGGGTTAGGTTAGGTTAGGTTAGGCTAGATTAGGTTAGGTTAGTCTAGGAATTAATAACATTATATTGGTAATTTCTGTATTATTATAATAACATGAAAATACAATTGATCGCAACTGACCTGGTTGAAATTTCCACCTCGGTCGCAACTACGTCTTTTATTCTACGTCAGCACGCAGAATAAAAGAGAAGAATACGTCCTACATTTATTTTAAGCTGTTGTTTTCATTCCCCCAGAGTTTTTTCTACAGTTATAATGCAGTTTTGTGTAATTTATGTATTTATTAGATGTTTATTGTTCACTAAAAACGACACATCGACATCGTGGGTTAATGATACAGAAACACCGTGGGTTGTTCTGTCCCATGTCGTTGTGCAAAATTGTTTGGCCTGACATGTTTTCTAATTCGCTCCTGTGGTCTTGCCCCTTCTAGTTTAGCCCGTTCTTCGGTGCAATGGTGATAGACTGATATTCATCTTACACTGTTGTGTCTTGTCATTAATTGTAAACACATCAGTCGTCGGACGCATTAACGTTACGCGTTATATTTGACACAAGGATGAATCTAAACAACGCGCTTAATGAAAGACGAACAAAAGAATGCATTTGCATCGGTATCAACACAAACACTATAACGTGTTGCAAGTATTCGTTCGCAGTTTATTTTAACCGAAAGCACGTCTGACTGATGTAATTCAATCGTAATGTTACGCCTAATTTATTTTAGTATGTTTGGCCATACAATATTGGACCTAACATCTTCACATAGTTTTATTGACGTGAAGAAGTGTTTTCAACAAAAAATATTTTAAGTTAGTTTGGCATATTGTTTATTTACACTTTTAAAATAAAACGGTATGTTATATAATAGTGCCTTAAGGTTGCATTCTTTTTCAGCTCCTACAGTTCTATTGTATTGTTTTGAAAAGGATAATTAAAGCAAAGTTTTAAAAATGTTTACTTTCTTTTTCTTCTTATACACAACATGAGGAATATCCACAAAATTAGTTCTGTATGTACTAACAACAACGTGGCCTTAACGTGGCTGTACTTTTTCTGAGGCGAAGGTAATTTAGAAGCAAGAACATCTAATCTGAAAGGTCGCTTTAGGTACAGCTAAAATAATTAGACATGAAGTGGCTGGCTGTTGCTGTGTCAAAAGATTTCATTGCGCATGAGTAGCTTTTACGCGTTGTTTTCGGACCAATTATTTTGACTTCTGAACAGCGGAATGGATGGTGTATCACATGGTTGGTCACCTCACACCCATATCTGCACTACTTCCCTTCTCTCACTACGATATGCGCAAACCATTTCATGTCTTACCATTTCATTTGTACGTCCAAACATGTATTTTATAATGGCAGATACTTCGGAAATTAACGTCAACTTATAGTCTGTGGAAGATAAAATAAAATGTTTAATACTAGTATGGTCCTTGAGCTGGAGAAACTCGTTCACTATTTTGAAGGAAGTACATTTATTGTTGGATAAATTTTGAGATTAGATAATGTTTGAAGTATCACAAAACTTACAAAAATCCCGATAACCTTACTATTTCTTGTTTAGTAAAGTAACAATTGTAGAGCAATCATACTGTAAACGGTATAACATATGAAAATCGGATTTGTGTTAACATTCCCTACAATTTTTCATAATTTTGATCCCATTTTTGGGCCTTAAGGTCAAAATAATTTCCAATGTCAGAAACTGTACATCATATTCATGTGTTTTTTAAAATTCTTTTTTAATTTGATATCCCACAGGGAATTCGGAATTCTATCAAACCTTTACCTAACTTTTTGACCCGAAATTTTGAAATTTCGAAAGGTCGAAACTACACTAAGGTTTTTAAATTAAAATTCCATTGAATTTGATATGTCACATGAATTTTTGCGATATTAAAAAAACATTTACCCACTTTTTGGCCCCCAGAGTCTCTATCGAAATTTGAAAAAAGGAACACAAATTTATATTTTGGTTAAATTTCCATTAATTTGATAAATTACATAGATATTTGCAATTTTTTTCAAAATTTTGCCTCCTCCCGCCTCTTTTTTTTTTTTTTTTGGAGGGAGTCAATTTCAAAAACATGGACACGCGTGCCAAGTTTTACGAAAATCGGTTAAGCATTTAAAAGTTATCGTGAGACATATACCCAAACAGGTAACAGGTAGGTAGAATACAGACAAATGCTAAACGGTCGAGTTAATGCTGAAAACTTGCTTGGCTCGTTCAATAAAGTGAAAGAGATTTTGCATGTATTACTAGTTTGCGTTTAAAACGTATGACCATTTACATAAAACCATTTCGCATCTATTCTCAAGTTTCTTATTATGGAGCAACAAGAACACTTCGTAATAATTATGTTTAATTTTGAGTTAAGAACCTGTACTGTCAAGGTCATCTATTGCAGGAGATATAGACATCATAAGAACTCTGTGTGAAAAAAATAATTCAAATATTTAATCATTTTATCAGGAATAATGAACATTATGCGCGGAAACGTAGATTCAAATTAAATGTGAAAACAAGTTTCTCGAGACCACTACGGTTCGTGTATATCTTGCAGCGAAAATGTTTTTAAAATAGAAACAGTTAATTTGGAAAAGAAAAAGAGTTCCAAATGAAGTACTTAATCAGGTTTTGTGTTACAACTGTGCGTTGTGTGCTAACGGGCGCCTGTAGATGATATTAAAAAAAAATATTTTTTTTTCCATAATCATTAAATGATACGAGTGTGACAAGTTTTTCCATCGGTGTGGCCCATTCCTTTGGTGTTTAGTATTTCTGCTAATTAGCAAATTCTGAAGTAACAGAATTTTTGTATTGAATTTAATATGTATTACAATCTACCCAGCAAGGGAAATCAGTCCTATATATAAATTACAGTGAATCTCCTCCAGTACTAACAAGAGTTACAGTAAATACTCTTTATAAATTATTACATATTGTTTTGAAAGTCACCACAACCTAATCAAGTCTGTCCACTAAGTCATTGGATTTGAAACGCACTTCACCACCACTAGACTAAAACTCCTTGGCGAGGACGTTGGGACGACTTTACAACCTATCGCTGTAATTGACACTTCGTAGTTTTTGTCTCTTCTGTGACTGAAAGCATTTATTGTAGATCTCTCTTGATTACACCGTTGGGCACATTCTCTGAGTGTGGTTTGTTCTGGAAGCGCTGGAGTATTCTAGGGTTGGAGTTACTAGTCGTCCGTATCTTGGTTATATTTTCTTTAATATTATGAAATTAAATCCTTAAAATGTTCTCGTTGTCTTAAAGAAAACATTTGAAGAAACAAACTATCTCAACTCCTTCACATATACAATGATACATATATACGCACGCACACGCACACACACTCACATACACATACACGAACAAGTTCATTCAAATAATTGTTCTGTTGTGTTTGACATTTCTTTTGTATTCATACACATGTCCTGATGATGACAATAAACATTGTCGAAACGTCGACACAAATAAGTTAAAATCTGTGTTATAATTTTGACTGATCCTCATAAACCCTTCACCGAAGGATTATGAAAATAGTTATTAGCAAACTAAAACTGAAATAGGCCTATGTTTCAGCACGGAAGAAACCGAATGTGACATAATATTAATTCAGCATTTCTTTTTTTTTTAATTTTACAGGCTACGTCATCTAGAATAATTATAAGGAGGAAATTACTTTTCAAATAAAGGTGGGCAACTGTTACAAACTGTTTTATAGAAGTGAACAATTTATTTAACTTACAATGAAACCTGCGCCTTTATATGATACTCAAGGGCAGTACTCAAATATTTAATCTCCTGATGCTTTATTAATAATAATGTTAATACTGAATTTAAATTTTGTTATTAACGTTATTATTAGGACAATTACACAAAATTAGCTGTCCGAAAAGTGACTATGATGGCTATCATTCTTTGTATGGTGTATGTAAATTAATTTCTGTTGAACGTCTAATGAAGTAAATTAGTTAGTATGGCAATAACTACTCTATAATGAAAATTCAACATTCAGCTTAGATTATCCCGTGGTAACTGGTTTGCGGTTACGATTAACGGTTTCTTATCTGCAGTGGTTATTATTATCACTAAACGTTGTTGCCAGATTACTCTGTAGGTTCTAGTATACCTGATATTTTGTTATGGTTACGCATTTATACTATTTATGAGTTACAACTATTTACTCAGTGAAAGGTAATTGGCAAATTTAAAGTTTTTTGCTAAACTGCAATTTTTGAACTTGAGATTCGATGGCGTGTCAGTGTTACAAATTACATCACTGACTTCCACCTTGGGAAAAAACGCTTATTAAAAACACAACGTTTTTTACCACACACACTGAATAATCTAATATATAAGAAACACACAAAAAAGATGACGTTACAAGTACACACGAATAAAGTAAAAAGTAAGAAACTTACATAAAGTCAAATTGCCAATAAAAATGTCCCTAGCTTCGAGGTTGTCTGTGATATAATGCAGAGAGATCAGGTAATAAAATATAAGTATTGCTGTGAGAACTGACGCACTTGTTAAGAAACATCAGGCTGATTCAAGCTTCAAACTACCTGAATTCCCTGGTATATAGTATCTCATGAAATTTAATTTTTCTCCTTCCAATGTGACTAGAATTGTTTGCATTCCATCCCGAGTACACCATATTACTTAATTTTTAATTTATTTGATCTCATGTTACATTTGTCTTGAAATAATTCACTCATCTGCTTCAATGAAGCCTCCAAATCTTCTGCAGTCTGTGCATCAAAACAATATCATCTGGAAAACCTAATTCCATTAAAGTTTTCCATTCATTTTTATTCTGTATTCGTTCGTAGATGCAAACATTTTGTATCTTTTATTTAAATGTTAAACAGCAAAGATGATATGTGATGTCTCACACCCTTGCTAGCTTCTACTGCAGTGTCAGTAACAGCAGTTTCTTCTCCCAAAATTCATAAATTACTCTCCTATCCCTATAGTCAACTTTTGTTTTTTAAAAACTTTAACATTACATTCCAACTAACATTGCTGAACTCTTTTTCGCATCAGTGATGGGTAACAGAACTTCCTTATTAACCTTTATCACCTTCTCAGTGATTATCCTAAGACACAATATGACTTCCCTAGTTTTTATGTTACTTCTAAAACCAAACTGAGTATCTGGAAGGATTTCATGTAGGCTACCTTCCTAGAAGTGTTTCTTTTAGCACGCTAGCGACCAGCAAAACATTCCAGATAATTATTTTTGTTTTCTGCTTTCCTAAGTATCCAGATTTCCGTCACAAGACCACACTTTATTCCCCCTGACAGCGATTTTCATGCCAACAACCGTTTCCTTTTGACTCAAAATCTTCTTTTCTCAGTGTGATTCCCATTGCCACGTCCTTTTCTACGAAGGGATAATAGATTTGATGTGAACAAAACGGGCTACATAGTAAACCAGATTCGATCGAAACAGGCAGTAGTAGTTTTGATTAAACAATTTTCATGGAAGTTTCACTATTGCATTTGTGACAAATATTTGTCGTGTCTCGTCGTAGGCTACTTCAAAAAGTTATATTAGATTACTGACTTAAGCCAGCGTGCGCGAGGAAAGCACATCGATACACGCCTGCTCTCGCACACATAACTGACATATTCTTCAGCTTTCTAAATTTACTTTTATTTGGAAAGCGTACTTTTTTTCTTTATGAAAAATCATTTATTAATACCCGCTGTAGACTAATACGAGAATAAGGAGTTGAGATTACTTTGTTTGATTTTGACTGTTCTAAACAACAGTCACTTAAGTATTAGTCTAATGTTAATAAAATTACAATAGGTGAAGAGATATTGACACTTCAGGTTCATTGAGCCCATAAACATAAATCTTAATTTCTATCATCTTTGCTTTTATATTTACGCTTAATTATCGAAAACATTTTGTTTTGGAGTCTTATAGCGCTTTTATGATATATAATTTAACACCATTTGTTTATATATCCCTTTAAAAACTTTAATATGATTTTGTTCACAATACAATACCTAACGCCCAAGATGATCCGGCCGTAAGTGTAAAAAGAAGCTTGTTTATTATAAGAAGAGGATATTTTGCTTCGTTGGTGTCTCTGTTTGTGCTGAGGGTTTCAAACACGTTTATTGAATTATATAATTATATATATTAGACACACACGCATACATACACACAATGAAACACCTCATTACTACATCTGTACAAGGGAGTGTTTGTATACAGAAACATATGGCGTTAGTAATGTGAACACTTAACAGGCTATCATTATCGGCTTGCTGCCACCGTTGTGATGCCGCTAACGACAGGATACAGGCGTTACATTACAACCAGACCAGGCTTGCCGAGGTGTATCCTATAATCTAATTTTACGTTTTGTTATTTGCTACTCGTTTTTCTATTATTATTTACGTACCTATAACAATAACTAAATTTTTCTTAGAAAGTATTTTTGATTGTTCGTTGAAATATTAGTGACTAATCTGGCAAATGAGCGAACCCCTAAAATGTTGAAATTATCAGAAAGTGAATCTCTCACTTTGATTGATGTCTTCCATTTCAGGAGTATAATTAAGAAAGTTATGTTAGTGATTATAATCACAAACAGAATTATCACTGTTGCACACCCCTATAGAAAAATTATTCCGATTAACGCTTTCAAGCTTCACAGCTCATCGTCAGATCGGAAATAAAGCTTGAAAGCGCTAATCGGAATAATTTGTCTATAGTGGCGTGCAACAGTGATAATTCTGTTTGCGATTTCAGGAATAACTAGAATCTGAGGTTTGGAGTTTTTTTTCTTCATTTGCCTATTAAAATTTGTTTATGTTCCGTTTTTACATAAGCCTATTCTCAAATTTTATGTAATTCATAAACCGTATTTTTATGCTTCATGCCGATTATCGTGGTATTTTCAATTCACATTCCTTCTGTTTTTCGATGTATGCACTTTTATTGTTGATGTTTCACGAACTCTTGAAAGGCTCACTTGAAATCGCCTGACGGAATTTTGATTTTTCACAGAATTTTAACATTTTCTTCTTTTTCTCTAAAATCGTGTCATAACCGGCTTATACAATTCCATTATTGGGGGATTCTAGCTTAAAATACTGTGTGTGGTTAGCGGCTACGTATGTACTCTAATCCCTCAATGAATTTACGGTAACCGCGTCTACATAAGCCTACTTTAAAGGGTATGTGTCTGCGAACATAAGGCTAAAGTTTTTCGATAACGTACATGAAATTATCGGTATTCAATAAAACTGACATTCATAAAAAATAACGATCACTTTTTAAAATATTAAATTGGTAATATTGTTGGTTATAAAATATTAAATCCGTCATAAAATATTAAAAAACATAAGAAGATAATACATTACTATAACTTATTGAATAGTACATTATATTTTTAAGCAGACGTTATACTTTTTAAGAAAAAAAATATTACCAGTTGTTTATGTACTTTGTATACTGTGTGTGTGTGTGTGTGTGTGTGCGTGTGTGCGCGCGCGCGCGCGCGTGAGAGAGAGAGAGAGAGAGAGAGAGAGAGAGAGAGAGAGAGAGAGAGAGAGAGAGTGACCCAAAGGAGGGAGTGCTCGTGTCACAAAGCAACCCTGAAGGTAACAAAAGACACCGTACAGAATAGGTTCGGTTCGTAGTGCTGAAACATAGGTGTCAATGTGCGCTCTCCTCTTATACTATAATATACAAATAAATAAAAGCTGTCATCGCGACAGTTGTGTTGTTGAATGCCATGCGATATCTGAGGGGGCAAGAGTCAGTCAGTCTGGCAGGAAGTTTGACACTGTTGTCTGAAAACATTTCACCCCGTCTTACCCGCGATTCGTTAATCCTCCGGCTCGGCTTAACACTTTACACCGGTTTTGTCGGAGCTGTCAAATTAGTTTCTGCAGAACCTTTCCATTCACTGTAACCCTTTGCCCAACTTGTCACACACGAAAATCTTTCGCTGTTCAATAAAATGCGACCACACTAATAGTTTTGAAAGCGTAAGTCATATCCAGAAAGTGGAAACATTATTTTCGCATTATAACACGTAACGTACACGTGCACGCGCGCGAATTCATCAAACTTCTTGATAGTATAAATTAAACTTCAATAAAGGAAATTTTCTAAAGTAATCGAAATTGCACAGGTTTTTATTAGTTCCGATCCCTATATTTAGGACTGACCGGTTGGAAAGTTGGGAGTCACAAGTTAATGGTTTTTGTCGAGATATTACGCTATATAGAACACTCTCTCTCTCTTCTAGGTTAGCAGTCCACAGGCTGGTTGGCAGCAGCTCGCCATTCTTTATGCTTCTCTGCTTTTCTTTTCAAGTCACAATATGATGTGGAGTTCATATCGACCATAAGCTGTTTCATGTAGTCTAAACAGGGTCGACCTCTGTGATTCTTCCCTTCAATTGTACCTTTTATTATTCTCTTAACCAACCCAATGTGTCGTAGTATATGCCCTATAAACTTAGCTCTTCTGCCTTTTAAATTTCGCAGATAGCTCTTCTCCTCCTGAGCTCTTCTAATGACTTCCTCATTCGTTATCTTCTCCCTCCAGCTTATCTTGAATAAACTTCTGTAGCACCAGGTCTCAAATGCTTGGAGTCTTTTTCTTGTCACTTTCTCCAATTGTCCAAGATTCACTCCCATATAGGGTAGTACTCCACACGTATGTCTTTACTAAATTCTTCCTTATTTTTAGGCTGATAGTGTTTGAAGTGAAGAGGTTCTTTTTTGTTTGTTGAAAGCAATTTTAGCCTGGTTAATTCTGCTGATAATTTCCTTACTGCTACGTCCATCACTTATGATTTTACTTCCTAGATAGTTATATTCTTTAACTGCCTGGAGAACATTATTTCCAAGAGTTATTCTGACTGAATCTTCTTCCTTCTAGGACTTTGGCCTTTTGTTCATTTATTTCATTCTTCATTACTTGATCCATTGTGTCAAGAATCTTTTGTAGACCTTCGTTGTTCCCTACAGTCACTGCTATGTCATCTGCGAACCTAACCATGTACACTTTTTCCCCGTGTATGTTAACTCCGAGATGGATGTCTTCCCTTACTGTATCGATCTCTTCTTGGATGTACAAGTTAAACAAACATGGAGACAGAGAACATCCCTGTCTTACTCCTTCCTCAATGTTCGCTTCCTCTTGATGGTTTCATATAGAACACAACAACCACAAAATATCTGCTGCAACCGTAGCAGACTTCAGTAATGATACTGTCGTAGATAAGCGGATTTTTACTCCTAGGTTTATCGATCGGAATTTTGGACATTTTAATAAACTTGTGTAACTCGGTTTCTTTTGAAAAGGTTAGATATTAAATATAAAGTTTCCTAATTTTAACGAATGAGTAACGAATGCTACGAAAACTGTGAAAACCTTCTTCGGAATGTTCAGTTTATATACCCTAAAATTGGAAGTAAAGTATCAAACAACTTTCAAGCGACGGTGATAATTTGCAGTATATACCCAAGATTTAAAATTCTAGCCTGTTCAGATGGAGTTATAAAATACGCATTATCTAAATTGTACACTCGAGAATTCAAACTCTACCCAATGTTCAGACTAGCTGTGAAGAGTTGACGCTCAAAAGGATGACTATCTTCTAAAGGTGGAAGTCAGGACGTCGCCATTATTTATTTTAATCGATGTGGTTATGGTTATTGTATTAAATAAAGTAATAGTCGCATTATAATAGGAGCCAGCAGTGACGACAAAATTAACAAAAAACAAGTGTCTCCGTGTCTACATCCTGCGTGGTAGGTAGATCGCCATTAGCATAAATTATAATGAAAATCAGATCGCTATATATTAATAATAGTATAGTACTATACAGAGAGGTAGTATCTATCAGTATAAAAATACTTATATGAAAATATTGACTAATGGAAGGTACATTAACACTAAAAAAAGATAGAACCATCATTAGCAATATATCATAAAAGATTCTGATTCGACAATGAAAATTACTAAAAATTAGAGAATCACTGCCAGATCTTAGATAATCTACTCTTTCGTTATCTGTCACCAGTACGACCTACAACAAAAAACGGTTATATTATTTTGAAAAATTATTAATTACTACACAGTATATTAACAGAAACCTTAAAAAAATAAATAGTTTCAATAAAACATATTGTGTACAATTAAATTTGTTTTTCGCAGATTTAACAATAATTAACTCTTCATCTGTGCAAGCACGAAGCTTGTTGAATTAAATCGTCACTCAGATCGTCTTCCACGTGACGTTAAACGAGGAAGACTTAATTGAAAATTACTCAGGACGGCGTAACAATGACTGCTGCGACAAACATACGGCAGTGGCGAGGGGGGATAATCCCGGGTTGATCCAGGTACAATACGGGCAGAGCTCAATTACAGAGGATCAATGTCAGAAGGGGGGGGGACAGCACCCGTTTTAATTGTTATTCCATTATTCCTTAGTCATTTTGTAGTGTTCCGCTGACAGTACACATAATGCGTAACAGGAAGTGTCAGCCGAAATCACATACGTAAGTGAACTTCATACGTGTATGTAGAACTCGTCCATGTGTGATGTACCTACCTCATGTGCATATTTGTTTACACTCTTTATAAACTTGTGTACAATAAAGTGCCTTTAAAATAAATAATATTCCAGTGTATTCCAGTATCACTACAGTCCCCTCAGGCGAAATTTCACATTTTTAAATAGTCAACATTTTGAAAACTCTCTGCTGTAAGTTTATAAAACGTTACTAAGGTAGGCCTATATGTAGGCATACACAAATTTTTTCTTCATCGGTGTATCTGGTCATGTAGCTGACCTTTCCTTTCTCCATTACTGCCCAATTTCAGCTGCTTGACATCACGCAGATCTCTATCCCTCCCTCCAAGGGACAGCTTCTCTTCTGGTATGAGTTCTCAGGACACGTCGCGATCATTTTCTATAATCGAATACATCTACAGCACTCGCTCAGACTTTTAACAATTTTTTTCAAAATTTAGACTTCTATTTTTGACTTGTGGTACCCCTAAAAATTATAACATTCAAAATAAACCCTGCATTCGGACTTGGTTTAACATAATTCCTCTTAGTCTGATATTCGGCACAAAATTTTTCAGTGTTTCCAAAATTTTAATATTTTTTTGCGCTCTGGTATCAAAACTTTTTAAATTTATAAATCTGAACATTATATTCAGATTGTGGTTAAATGTGGTTAAATTTCTCTTTAATTTAATATCCCGCATTGTCATGTTGTGATTTTTTCGAAATTTTTCTCCATCCACATTTTTGTCCCATGCTACTCTATTTTTGATGGGTCAATCTCAAAAACCATAGGGCTGTGTAGGTTAAAGGTGTGGACACGCATGCCAGGTTTTATGAAAATCGGTCGATGCATTCAAAAGTTATCTTGAGACATTCCCCAAATAGATAGACAGACAAACGCCAAACGGTCTCGAGTTAAAAGTGATAACTCGCTTCGCTCGTCCTATCAAACTCGTTTAACTTTAATTCAAGTTTAAACCGGCATCCATTTCCAGTCTTGCAAGTTAAATACATTAAACCAGGGTTAACTTAATCCACGATTTCACTGGAAAAGCTAGTGTTGGTAGAAAGTAGTCCTCTATGGGCATGCGTTATTTGCGTAAAAAAAAAGGAAATTTCGTACAGTTTTTAGATTAAGTTATTCCTTCACTAAGTGCCGATATTTCTAATTTATAACAATTCGCAAGTACACAATCCGTGCCGTATTTTACCAGTGACATTTTTAAATCTACAAAATACCTACAAAATAGTTTTACCGTTCGTCTTTTTTCTTTTACGTTATGTTACAGTGTATTGTATTTGCGGCTATTGATTCAAATCTAAATCATTAATATAATTTGTCAGTGTACAAAATATAAAAAGTGATTGCGAAGGACATAACAAAGTTTTAAAGACAAGAAATCATGATTTTATTAAATAGAGTGTATATATTTGTGTGTGTGTGTGTGTGTGTGCGCGCGCGCGCGTGTGTGTGTGCGCGCGCGTGGCAAAAGTAACGCCTTATTTCACCCTTTTTCTTCCAATTGCACGTTGTTTATAATAATTTCAAAGTATTCAGTAATTTCTGTATTACATGTTACCCTATTTAAATTATTTTTATTTTGAATGGGAGGAATGTTATGCACACAACGAAATCGGTTGCCTCGTTTTGAAAGTCTGTACTGTAGTACGTTTGTTCACAAGCTACACTGCAGTTGCGACAATGATATATTGAACGTCATTCCAAGGGTCTCTAACAAGGACAAGAAATAAGGACATGGAGGGCCACTCCTGTTTTAACCTTATTCCTGGTGGCAAGAATAGGAAACCGATGTTTTCAGACTCTACAACATGATTCCACTGGATTCCTTGTCTTCATTAATAATTAGAACAAACGTTCAGTTGCACTTACACGATTAAAAAGCTGAATTATAAGACACTTTTTAAATCTATATCCACTGTTGCCCATAATTAAACTATTCTCGAATTCCTGTCGTTCTAAGCTGGACTTAAGTAGTTGAAGAGTTAAAAATATGGGTATCGTGAGCAGCCGATAGGAATTTTTATATACTGTATGTACATTTAGGCCTATGGGAAGAAGCCCTTCCTCTTATAAAAAAAAACTCTTAATTGTCCCTTACTGGAGATGAATTTTAATGTGAGTGTAATCAACATCCTTTACGTAGTTAGAGAATTTGGCAATTGCTTAAAAATCGCCTTTTATTTTACACATATTTTCTTTGTAGGAATATTAACATACTATCGTGGCAGACAAGCAACGGCGTGGGAAACTTGTTCACTACTTTACTGACTGAGCTGTATCTCCAACATTTATTAAAAAATTTTAAATAATACTTGAAAGTAACACTAGTGAAATTCCTGAGCTGCAGAACTCGCTTATTATTTTGAACAAAGTACATTTATTATTACATAAATTTCGATATTATATGATTTTTTACTTATTAGAAAAATAACAAAAATCTCGATTACTCTACTGTTTCTTTAGTAATATAAGAATCGTAGAGCACACGGTCGTATAATAAACACTAAAAATTCGGATTTTGGTTACAGTACCTTTTAGCTTGACACTCTGTTGGATTTTCACAATTTCTTTTAAATTTTCTGTCTCTTCTTTGAGCCCTGGGGTCCCAAAATTAAAAAAATTTAAAAACGTAATACTGCATTCAGATGTTTGTTTCTTGAATCTGATGTTTGCATTTAAAAATTTTCTTTAATCTGATATCCTCCATGAATTTATGCGATTTAAAAAAAAAGTCATCCACTTTTTGGGTCTGACGTCCAAAATTTTTGAAATTTTTAAAACTGAACACTATATTCAGACTGTGGTTAAAATTACTTTTAATTTAATACCTTAGATGGGTTTTTGCGATTTTTTCAAAGTTTTGACCCCTCATATTTTGCCTCCAACGCCCCTTATTTTTGAGAAGATCAATCACAAAAAACAATATCCCAGGTTTAACGGAAATCGATTGATAAGTTTAAACGTTATCGTACGACATACCCCAAACAGATAGACAGACAGATAGTAGTCCAATCAATAGGTACAAAGGTATGCAAAAATTCCAACCCGGAAAGAAAAAATATGACGTTGTAGGAAAAAAATTCTAAGAAAGAGTATATAAAATGAAACTCGGTCTGAAATGGCGAAGTTAACCTAAAAAATTCGCAAAGTTGGAAAAAACGGTTTTTCGAAAATAAAAAAAAAAACTACAACTCCAATCGAAAAATAGTAAATTACAAAGTTGTAGGTAATAAAAAGATCTTTCGATTGCTATTTTTATGAGTATCGATTGTCATGTCACTTTTCGAGATATATCGGAAAAACCGTCTAAAATCGTTATTTTTGTTTTTGCCGTATCATTTTCAAATTTACGTTTAAAGACTTGATACTTATTGTGAATATAGCCCGCGACAAGCCAAAAAAGTATGTATTTGAAAAATTCAAAAATTTGTTTTATTTTTTGGGATATATCGATTTTTCTAAAAAAAAGACGTTTTCGAAAATCGGCCACTCTTGCTCGACGGATAGTCGTAGAGTAACGAGCGTGGGCTTATTTTCTTCTTGGAGAGTTGTACTTTCATGCTGTAAAAGATTTATAACGATTTTATGAATTTTAAGTACCGAAAAATTACATTTAAAAAATTAAATGTTTTTAGTTTACTTTTTTAATTTTAATTGTACGAAAATGCCCTTAACAGAAATCAGTTGCTGGCGTTTTTTCACGAATTTAAAAAAAAAAGTTGATGTACGACCGTCTGGAGCCGAATTTTTTTTTTTTCATAAAATTCCAGAGGACGCAATTTACATCATACAGCATTCGCCTTTGTGGAGATTACTTTTGAATACCTATATTTTCAAAAGAAAAATACAGCGATTCATTTCATTGACTTTTACTATTAACAATCAAGTGTGAAAGTGAAGCGTGCGAGCGAGGCGCGCGCTAATTGCAGCGGGCGGCGTAAACTCGCTCGGCCGCTCTTAAAACTGGATTCGCTCGTTCTAAATCTTTCGCGCTCGAAAAAATCCTCAATATCTCGGCTTCTAAATTACGTACAAAAATCCTTTTGTACTTAATCTGGGGTAACTCGACGAGATAAGCGCGATTCTTATAGTTTCAGTCGCCTTATAAGTTTAATTGTTGCGAAAACTGCAATTTTTCTTTATTTAGATTTTTTTCATGTTTTTCGGTATTCTAATTACAAACCATAATTATAACAGTATTGTTATTATGATTGTTGGGATTTTTCGAAACATTTACTTCCTGATTTCAGTAATTAATTATTTGCGACAGAAAATTAAAAAAAAGGAACAAATTAAGATGATTTTTAAAAATTTTATTTATTTAAAAAAATATTTCATTACAAAACTTATAAAACGTATAAAATTTTTATAATTAATAATATTTATTTGTTTTATTCAATTTTCCTTTTCTTTGATTCATTATGATCCTCTTGGTCACTTTCTTCTTCCTCTACGTTCTCATTTATGTATATTTCTTCATTATCATTTTGTTCATCATTTTCTATTGTAATGTGTTCGTCAAGAAGTTTTTCCAAGACATCCAAACAGTGATCATCTAATTGGATGTCAGGAGGAGTTTCAAAGTTTTCGCAATTTGTTGTGTCGCAATGTAGACAAACACTTGTACATTTAAGGAAATTTTTTTGCAACCACATATTTTTGTTTTACAACCACTTACACAGCTACTTGATATTTTTTTAAATATTTCCTCGGGTATCAGTGGTTCCTCAGTATAAACTGGCATCAACAAATTGTCAGTATTTCTCCAACCCCACTGAGTTGGATCTTTGTCGTTTTCCAACCATTTTTGCAATTGCAAATAAACTCGTAATGCATGTTGCTTGGCAGCTCCTTCAGTAGGCGGAAGACTTTCTATAATTTATAATTTAAAAGAGGCTCGCGAAGTGGATCGTTTAAAGTGTTCATAACGATGGTCGTTAAGGGTACCTTCTTTTTTATTACAATATAGCAAAGAGATAATTATGCACATATTCTTTGCAATGTCATTAGGGGAAGCATCTACATATGTATATTGTAATATAAATATGTATAATAATAATAATAATAAGACTATAAAAAGGTTAAATAAAAATTTTAAATCCAACATTTTGAATTTAAAAGTCTGAATAATAAAAAAAAACAAGAAATAAAAAAAAAAAAAAACAGATGAATAAAACTTTGCCTAGTTACGGTATTTGTTGATAACTCTGTTGTTTTATATTAAATCTGTTAAGGGCATTTTCGTACAATTAAAATTAAAAAAGATATTTAAAAAAAGTAACCTAAAAAATTTAATTTTTCAATGTCATTTTTCGGTACTTAAAATTCATAAAATCGATATATCTCGAAAAATAAAACAAATTATTCAATTTTTTAAATAGGTACTTTTTTGGCTTACTGCGGGCTATATTCATGATAAATATCAAGTCTTTAAACGTAAATTTGAAAATGATACGGCAAAAACAAAAATAGTCGATTTTAGACGGTTTTTCCGATATATCTCGAAAAGTAACAAGACAATCGATACTAACAAAAATAGCAAACGAAAGATCTTTTTATTACCTACAACTTTGTAATTTACTATTTTTCTATTGGAGTTGTAGTTTTTTTTTTATTTTCGAAAAACCGTTTTTTCCAACTTTGCGAATTTTTTAGGTTAACTTCGCCATTTCAGACCGAGTTTCGTTTTATATACTCTTTCTTAGAACTTTTTTCCTACAACGCCATATTTTTTGTTTCCGGGTTGGAATTTTTGTAAATTTAACATTAGGCCGTGACAGATTGATTGGATTATAGAAAGGACAGATAGACAGACAGGCAAATCCCAAACGGTCGAGTTAAAACTGAGAACTCGCTTTGCTCGTTCAATTAAAAACATTTGTTCGAGTGTTTGTGATTGTATTAAATTCAAAAAAGGGGTTATTAACTGTAGGATAGAAACTGTTTAGTAGGTTTCTTGTTAGTTTGAACTGATTTTAAAAAATCATCCCACCAATTGAAGTTATCCTCTCTTTTCGTTCTTGGTCTTATAGGTACCCAATTCATTTCCATAATTTTCATTATTTACATTTTAAAACATGTCCACCATTTTTTACACTTCAGTTAAAATTATTATTAAATAATAATTGAAGTAAAAAAGTTTTAAATTAAGAAATCATAGAACACATTAATCATAAAAATTATTACCAAAAGGAGAATGGGGCAATAATGTCATGCTTTGACTAAATTTAGAATGCAGGTTTAACCCATGGAGTAACATGCTTTAAATTGAACCACGGTTTAAACCATGTCCAGATTTACTCCACTGTGGCAAAAATGGAAATAAGTTTAACCAACAAGTTAAACTAGATTTGGATAAAATCGGGTTTAAACTCCTGTTCGAAAAAACAACGGCCCTAAGCGTATTTTTTCTCGGTAAGCGTATACAGTTCCCGGTTTTCCTCCATCTTCACCTTTCGTTAGCACAAATTCACCCTATAATCCTCGAGAGCAGTTTCCTTTCTATGTGTACAGCAGATCTAACACCGATCTGTTAATGTTCCTAATTTTACTGCCGTTTGTTATAACTAACCTGATGAGAGCCTTACAAATTGTACGTTTGCTAGTTTATCAACGGAGATGCCTATGAATTATTAGTTCTGTACAACAACAAAAACTGTTGCTGTGCTAATTCATGCTCAGTATAGGGAATCGTGGTTCCAGCCCGATCTGTTTAGTACTAAAACACCCTTAAAAATTTATGGCTTACTTAGTTCCTCGATTCTAATGGTAAACTTTAAATAAAAGCATATTTTCTTCTATTAACTATTCGTGGTCTAGAACGCGACTCTCCGTGAAATGCATAGAATATGTATAGGCTAAACATTATTTTTTAGCGTATGAATGGATTTATCAGATCAACACATTCCACCTACATTTTGTGTTTGAAACATGTATTTCCTTACAGCTTTGTGGTCTGAGATTATGACACCCCTTATAACGTGGAAGAAATGATCTCAGACGTTTATGGATTTAACAAGCACAGACAGAGTCTAAACCAGAAATAGTTAACATGAACATAATGTTGCTCCATTATTCCTTAGTCATTCTGTAGTGTTCCGCTGAGGTACACATAATACATAACAGGAATGTGAACTGGAATCACATTCTAGTACGTAAGAGACTTCATATGAGTATGTAGAACTCACACATGTATGATGAATCTACCACACTTGTATATTTGTTTACAATCTTTATGAGCTTGTATACAGTAAAATGTCATTCAAACAAAGAATCTTCCAGTTTGTTCCAGTATCATTGCATTGTTTTCACGCGAAATTTCACGTTTTGAAATAGTCAACGTTTTGAAAACTCTCTGGACACTGTCGCGGAAACCGATAAGTAATTTTTCATTATACCTCATTTTACAATTTCCCTTTACACACGTATCTGTAAAAAACAAAATTGTTATGTTAACAATTTTTCACTAATATGTTCCGATTCAGTAAATTAAACGCACAAATGCTTGGTGTAGGCTACTAGTGAAGCATGGAGTACAATTTTAAAAAATATTTTGTCGATTTGTTGATTGAATTTTCTCTGCAACTTTTTGGAATGTGTCATGTATGTAATGAAGGAGGCAGACTATAGAATTGAGTAAGTTTGCCCTGAAGGAATGACGAGGAACCACTTCATTAGTTTCCACATTCGTTAGCAACAGAAACATGGATGACATTATCCGCTTATGAGTCATTCTAATATACTGTCAATAAAAATCTACTTCTAAAGCATAATTTAATTTAGCAAAGTGCGAAAAGGTTCATTTCTAACGTCAGCCGGGATGCATGCCCTTCTCTTAGTTTGCAACTCGATTATTTTCCAGGCGGAACTGTCATGAAGACATGGACATAACAGGAGGCCAATATACACGGACCTGCACTGGGCCTTTTAATTTAAGACCTAGTCCCAAAAGTAGCTTTATATCATCTTGTCAGTTTCTTTTACTTATTTTTACTTTTCATATTATGAAAAAAAAACTAATACACATAGGTCTACACTTGTTTTAAAGCTAAAATAATGACAGTACATCTACAGTCTCTGGGCTACACACTATCTCTGGGCTCCAGTCCGGAAGTTCTTGAAGGATTCTTTGAAACATTATAACATAGGTTTCTATCTTCTTTCGCGTAAAACATCTGAGGCTACATTAGTTTCTGTATTTACGCTACCTAAATCTACATGAGTAGTATGATCTGAGTGTATGTCAAGTGGGAATGTTTCTTAAGCTGTCGTTCAAAGCGATGCCGGTTTCGTGAAGGTAATATTATTATGTATATAAGGAAGAGGTAGAAGATGCTCTCTGTACGTTTTACCTTTGCGTACTGCCGGCTTTGAAACAGCTTATACATGTTGGTTTTTTTAATCAGTACAGTTATAGACTTTAACTCAGCCACAATTGTTCGTTGTGGAATCTGGACAGTGGATATTTGTGTGTCAGTCACAAACTCTAAAATGATTTATTATTGTTCGCAATCTGGACAAATTTTGACGTGCACGCAATCAGGTCACAACCACTACCAACGTAATAATGATATCAAATGTTTTAAGATAACATGCCTATTTTAAACTGCATGGTATACTATAAGTCGAATATGAATATGAGTTTCAAGATTTGTGAAATAATTAATAAGAATAAGTAACCACGAACAGAGTAAGTAGTCAACTAGAATGAACTGTGATGATAACTAATACATAAATAAATCTATAATATTATCGAAAACAAACGCTAATCGACTGTAGAACGCGAAAATTAAATTTTGTCGGTAACGAGAGTAGTCAGAGAAGAGATTACAAAATCTTCGAACTGAACTGGGTGTGGATTAGTAAACCATACTAATGATGACTGGTCATTGACTAATAAATGGATAGTTTAACATAGGAAGACGGAATCATTTACTAATTGAGTATCAAGAGCGAGTTAAAAATTATTATACCTATGAAATTGTTATGAATTGATTTTTGAAATACTATGAATTATGAATTACTATTGTTGCGTGTTTGGTGAAACACATGGGGTGTTTTGAAAAATTTATCAACACTAGAACAAATGGGGGTAATAGTCCTATTCCAAACATTTTTATTAACTTAAATTGCATCTTCTCTGTTACCTTCCACGTAGTATTCTTTACTATACGAATAAGTCTGTATTTGACGAAACACGTGATAGGGAATACAAGTTAATTAAATTAAGAGATTATTGTGTTTAAGGACATTACCAACCGTTTCTACTCTTTTGAAAAATCGTAGTGTGACGTATTCACTGTACACTATTTCTAGAACAGTAGGAATTTTTTTGAAGAGTTTGAACACTTCCTTCAATATTTTACTAGGAAAGCTTACAACATAATGTAGTCTTTAATAAAGTGACCTTGTCGAGATAACTATATACGCAATTCTGAAAGGTGGAACTGAGTTGTAAAATGCGATCGTCGCTTCGACTGTGTTAGGAGTATCCTGCACTGGATTTGCCTGTTCATGTAGTTGAATAAAAATAGGAAGTTTTTTAATTATTTTTGTTGAGCAAGAAAATAAACATAAAACACTACATTTGTAAAATATTTGCATGTAATTAAAGTGACTTGTTTGTCATTCTACAAGTATGAATTCATGTAGAAACAAGTATTTTTATTTATGATTACCTGTGTTGCCTATATCTCTATGTCTATGACTTTCCACTTGTATACAGTCATCTTGTAATTTGTTAGGAATCATCTTTGTTTTACCTCTTTAGTAAATGATAGCCCTATATGGACTGTGTACTGTATAATATGTATATGTTCATTTGACTTCCATATTCCTTAAGGAATGGAAGTATGGTGATGGCAAAAAAAATCGTGTTCGAGATTATTGCAGATTCTGATTCTACTACACTCAAAACATGAAAAAAAGTCGTTTTCCGAAAAGTGTCTGTGTGTGTGTCTGTGTGTCTGTCTGTCTGTCTGTCTATGTGTCTGTGTGTAGATTTTTTTTCTATGGCAAACGATAACTGCCGCAAATTCAAACAGAATCAAATAATTTTTTGCATACAGCCCTGATTTGTAGAGTACTCACGACCTATTGTTTTTGGTGAAGATCGGTTGAGGGAAAGGGGTAGTTTACCTGCAACGGTTTTTTTTTTATCAAGGGAAATTTTTTTTTTTGGCAAACGATAACAGCCGCAAATTCAAACAGAATCAAATAATGTTTCGCATACAGCCCTGAATTGTAGAGTTCTCAAGACCTATTGTTTTTGGTGAAGATCGGTTGAGGGAAAGGGGTAGTTTACCTGTAACGTTTTATGTTTTAACAAGGGTATTTCCTATGGCAAACGATAACAGCCGCAAATTCAAACAGAATCAAATGATTATTTGCATACAGCCCTAAATTGTAGAGTTCTCAAGACCTATTGTTTTTGGTGAAGATCGGTTAAGGGAAAGGGGTAGTTTACCTACAACGTTTTTTTAACAAGGGTATTTTCTATGGCAAACGATAACAGCCGCAAATTCAAACAGAATCAAATAATTTTCTGCATACAGCCCTGATTTGTAGAGTACTCAAGACCTATTGTTTTTGGTGAAGATCGGTTGAGGGGAAGGGGTCGTTTACCTGCAACGTTTTTTATCAAGCGTATTTTCTATGGCAAACGATAACAGCCGCAAATTCAAACAGAATCAAATAATTTTTTGCATACGTCAGTGAATTGTAGAGGACTCAAGGCCTTTAGATTTTGGTGAAGATCGGTTAAGGGGAAGGGGTAGTTTACCTGCAACCTTTTACGTTTTAACAAGAGTAAAGTACTTGAAAATTATTTAAACTTTTTGAAACAATGGTAATTGTTGAAAATAAAATAATTTTGTTGCCAGGTAACAAAAATAAAGTCATTTTGATTATAAAATATAAATATTTACAACAAGAAAAGAATTTTCAGTTTTCAAAATTTAAATATATTTTTATAAAACAATGGGTTCTTCATTGAGGTGGGGACCATGTCACTCACTCCATCTCAAGCCTCTCCCATTTTGCAGAAAAAGAGGACCCTGTCAAGGCTGATACTTTGACGACAGTGACAGGGCTTTCCACCAAATTCAGCAGAGTGACAGGTAGGCCCAACTCTGATTGGCTCCTCAGATTTCCCCAGCGTTAGTAGGTTCTATGAAAATATTTGATTTCAAAAATGATTTTAAATATAAATCTTAGATATGTTTTATAAATCTCATGTTTTATGTTTTAACATGGGTAATTTTTTATATGACGAACCATAACTGCCGTAAATTCAAACAGAATCAAATAATTTTTTACATATGTGCCTGAGCTATAGAGAACTCAATGTCTGTTGATTTTGGTGAAGATCGGTTACGGGGAAAGGGCAGTTTACCTGAAACATTTTTTGTTGTAACATGAGTAAAGTACTTAATTTTGATAAAGTGTCCTGATAAGATCTTAATAATCCACTGTAGAAACGTAGATGAAATATCTATAAATGAAGAGGCTAGTTGAACGGGCTGGGGGTAATTTTCTATAAATCAAAATTATAGTTGAAGGGGGAGGGGATAATTTTTTTTTATATGTGTACTACGTTATTGGCAACAAAGAAGTATTTTTTTGTTAAAATTCCTTCCCTGGCTGTTTGGCTGAAAATGATTTTAAATATAAATCTTAGAATATGGAAGTCATGTATGGTTCTCCATACCGATATTTACCATTTGTCTCCATGTGTATAGCCACTGTGTTTCTTGGTTGTAGGCTACATATCCACATAGGTTTTTTGTCAACCACTATCCGATAATAGGGTTATAAAACATTTAATAAACGCTGTCAGTAATTCGGCCTTTCATAAATTTATCCTTATCAATAATATTTGTCGTGTAAGTTAATTTACGTTTTGTAAATAATTTTTGCTGTCGTCGTTTTCAGTTATCTTTGTAATGTGTTAAAATATTATTAATTTTTACAATTACGTGTTTACAACTTTTAGTGTGAGCATATATCATGTTAGATTACTATTATTGTTGAATGGTAGTTAAATTCGTTTATTGTTGTGTATTTTCCAACGGATATAACGGTTTCGTACAAAACCACAGATGTTTGTTTTACAGGCCGAGAAGAATCAGGTAGGCTACATAATTTCACCTTATTGTCGAAGATGTTGTACATTACAGCATAATGATAGAGAAGATAGCGTATAATTGAATGACCAAATTCGGGGAATAGTAGAAAGTTAAACCACTATTTTTTCTTTAAGTGACTAATTTTATTCAAAATATTTAAGCAGATACTAAGCGATAGTAAGTCTAAATATTATCAACCTTCAAAGACCAATGCATAACGATTTTTTATTCCTATAGGCCTATTCAATATTAACTTATTTTAATTTTCGTTTCTAAGTTGAGCTATCCATTTCCTCACATAATTATGACTAATTAAAGTTTAGGTTCAAACTTTCGCACTGAGAAACGCATTTTTCGCGTGTTCAGTTGGAGGAGTGTAGGATGCGGCAGACTGCGGCATACGGTGAACCTGTTGTAGTCGGACCGTTGCATGTCATAAAAACAAGAAGAAAGGAAACAATAACAGTATTTAGACTAAACTGTGCCTTTTGACGGCGGGTATAATTTAGAGTGCGTGTCTGGGCCGGGCGGCTGCGTGTTCTGCCACCTGGTCTTCTCCACCATGACGGACATTACCGGAGGAAATGAACAATCCAACAACGGGCGGAAACTAACGTTTTACCGTCAGAGCGCAGAGCGTCGTCGTCGTCTCCGGAGGAGCGTTTAGGTACAATTAGTCACCAGACACTGATGCACACAGTCCAGTGAACACGTACAAAACGTGAACATGTCAATTGGCCGCGAACGCGAACCCTTTGACACCGCCGAGAGCCGCCCTAACGGGGCGTGACGACTCACTACGCGTATATTGGCATTACAACAATTGAAAACAACATTAATAATAATCCTGTAAAAAAGGGGTTGTACCTGTAAAACACGGTTCGTGAAAAATCGACCCCCTCTTTTTTTATTAACGAAGGGCAATCGTTAATAAAATTTGTGTACAATCGATTAACTCCGTACACACGGAGCGAATGCGGCGGTTGTGGAGTTGCCTGTTCCGTTTATCTTGTGTCACAAAACAACCAAACAACCAAAATCAACCAACACCGATAAACGTTACGTAGCCAACATGTAATTAAAAACATACGGACAATTTCTAGTTCTTGTTGGTTCATGTGTAGGCTAAGTACTTGTGACGCTTCTTCTGAGACGCGCCCGTCAAATCACACACACACAATGTACGTGGGAAAAAAATAAATGTTTTCGTTGATTATATGAAATCATTACACATTCTAATTTGTAATATATAGGCCTTATTATCAAATTATAATTAGGCCTACTTCTGCAAGTAGATTGTTCTTATTTTTTATCGTTTTATTTTAACCTGCAGAGCTTTAAATGAATTTCTAATTTAATAAAATAATTAATTTACTATTCCGTAAAATATAAAATTAGTGACGAAAGATTGAAATTTTATGAAACAACAGCGGTATCCTTTCATGTGAAACATAGGTACTTAAAAAAAAAAAAAAAAAAAAAAAATATATATATATATATATATATATATTCAATCACTTTCTGCTACAGTCCGTTTCTTGATGTATATAATACATTTAATATTTATAACTAAATTTACTTCAAGATGTTATTTTTCCTTATTTGGAACATGTTTCGAGAGCTCCCGTGACCTCATCTTCAGCCTTCGCGATCTTGTGTCTGGTGAAGTATTTGTGTGTTGGCTGCTGGATGCTATTAAGATTGTTTGTTGGTCTTTGGTATTTTAAAGTTGTATTATTGTGTGTGATTGTGGTATATGTATTTGTATTTTGTGTATTTTCGATGTTGAGTGCTTTGAATATTGTGTCATGTTTTGTATTGATTTGTATTTGTTCTGGTATTAGTTTGTTTTGTGTTTTATGTTTGTATATTTGTAAATTTTCCCAAATGTTCATTATGGTGCCTTTGTGTGGTATATGTTTTATTAGTGACACATTGGTTATGTCTGGGAATTCATGGCATGTGTTTATTGCATGTGTGGCTAAATTGGATTTATATATTTCTGGTTTTTTGTATGCGTTTAGGTGTTCAAAATAACGTTTTTTCAGCTGTTTTTTTTGTTTGTCCTATGTAACATTTATTGCAATCTTTGCATTCAATTTTGTATATACCGTTAGTTGTTGTATTATCTTTGTTGTGTGAGCTATTCCCAGACATAACCAATGTCATTAATAAAACATATACCACACAAAGGCACCATAATGAACATTTGGGAAAATTTACAAATATACAAACATAAAACACTAAACAAACTAATACCAGAACAAATACAAATCAATACAAAACATGACACAATATTCAAAGCACTCAACATCGAAAATACACAAAATACAAATACATATACTGTACCACAATCACACACAATAATACAACTTTAAAATACCAAAGACCAACAAACAACCTTAATAGCATCCAGCAGCCAACACACAAATACTTCACCAGACACAAGATCGCGAAGGCTGAAGATGAGAGCACGGGAGCTCTCGAAACATGTTCCAAATAAGAAAAAATAATATCTTGAGGTAAATTTAGTTATAAATATTAAATGTAATGTGTGTGTATATATATATATATATATATATGTATATAGGCTACATTTGATCGTAAGTAGTGGAACTGAAGTACGTTCGGCAGTAGGACTTGCGTATGAGTTCATTACTGCGTAATGATTATATGAGGCAAAAATCAGAAATAATTAGATTAGAAGGTAAATCGGTCTCGTAAGACATTTGATATGAATGGCATTGAATAGACTTCAATGATACTGACGATATTGGTTTTGGTCACCGGAGAAATTTTTCCTAGATCAGGCATGGCTGCCTAACCCGTAATGTGCAGAAAACGCCTAATGCGTTTACTTAAAGACGAGTTTATCAGAGAATTAATTTTATTAGAGAAATAAATGAAAGTACGATGGTACAGTATGGGAGACACTTGAGAAGTGATACAGTGTTACAAATTCGGCGATGCAAAAGACTATATTTTTGGTAGTATTCTACAGTGACAAAATTGAAATAGGAGATTACTTCCCCATCTACCAGTGGTGAACATCCGGTAGGCCTATAATTGGGTCCAGCCAGAACAGGCGGGTTGAACAATAGAAGGAAGGACCGTAGCAAATGTGACGGATGGACAAAAACTTGGCACAATGTGCGATGCCCTTATAGTAGGCCTATGCTTTGTCGTAAGACATGCTGGAAATTGTATTAGTTATGCACTACAGCTGCAGTCGAGGACCATAAAACTAGCAGACTTATTGGATATTTAAGTTTTATAATCTCTTGACTAATTTTCAAATATACAATTTCCTAAATTCGTCTCAGTTTTAATTCGACTGTTTGGCATTTGTCTGTCTACTTTTCTGTCTACCTGTCTGTCTGTCTTTCTATCTATCTGTATACCTATTTGGGGTATCGTATGCCTTACGATAACGTTTGAACGTATCAACCGATTTTAAGTACCTTATAAAATTTGAAGTGATAAAATGACATAATTTTTAATGAATAAATTACTATAAGCACGAAGCCTAAATTTTTTATATTTTATCAGATCTTATCAGTTTATGTAGTAACTTCGTGCGCAGCGTCCTCTGAATGTATAGAACAAACCAAAACCGTTACCCACGCTAAAGAATATCGATTTTTGCGTTTAAAAATCCCTTAATAAAAACAGGACTGACTAGTAAGTTCCCTAAGGTGCAGAACTGGCTCACTGTTTTGACGAAATACTTTTATTATCACAGAAAGTAAAAATAAATTTTAATTTTTTGAGTAAAGTTTTTCGTGTGTGTGATTCTTAGCCACAGCGAAGAAACATCACGAGGAGATGACCACACATTGTATGTCGTTTCTCATATTTCGAGTTCACTCAAAAAATTTTTGTTAGCTTTTTAAGTTTTTTTTTGTATACTTGCACAGACGAAGAGGAATAACCAGTTTAAAAGTGTTTTTAAAACTATTTAATTATCTCGTTCTGTTAAAATCAGTCGGTTTCGAGTTCTGTAATATTAGTGGGGAACGAAGTGTCCATACCTCGCATAAAATACACTCAGCGCTTACAAATAATAAATTTGCTGTGTCGTGTGCACACGCCAGATGTAAGGTTCTCAGTATCGAGTTGTTCAAAATTACACACGGTGTCGAGATGTAAGATCACACGGTTGTTCAAAATTATGTACAGATACTGTTTGGGATTGTTTGTGTGACTTTTGATACTGATCTCATAACTTGAGATATGATCACGTCGACTACAAGAAATCGACATAGCGAGATGTAGACGAAAGGTCAGTGACCTGATTAAATGTGTAAAATGTTGTTCATATGTAGTCGGAGTATATGATGTTGCTATAAAAAGTGAGATTCCAAAAGAGTGAAGATTCATTTAATTGGATAATTAAATGAGACAAGGGCATAGTAGTGTTTATATGTATTTTATTATGAGAGACCAGTATTTGACAATGAACAGATCACACGTCGTTCTATTTTCAGTATATAGCCTATAAATATACAAACAATATGTAGCAAACATTCTTTTCCAATGTACCAATATGAAGTACGTAATACATCGTATGTTGAAAAGTAGAATGCAATAATTATTATATATTTATATTATAATTATATATCATATCATAATATATTAAAAAAATATATATTATAATTAATATACGGAGTATAATAATTTAGTTTTGTGCAAATTATAAAATAGCTTAATAACTAAATCAGATTTTGAAATATAAAAAAACTTCCAGCCAAATACAATATAAAAACTAAAATCGAACTCATGAATTAATTCAAAACGTAGAATGTAAACAAATATAGAAAAATTATACTCTTTCGACATTTCAAACATGTACCCAACCATTCACATTCACGATAGGACTACTATAAATATAGTATTATTAAAAAAGTTAGTGTCAATAATTTTAAATTGTTTTTATGAATTAAACTAAGTATCAAAGTTAATTATTCTATGTACAAAACAAAAATCTTACGCAATTAAAAAAACCGCGTCGCCATAAAAATGCCCCACACACTTTTACAATTTTTGCAAAATTTTGAACTTCCACTTTTGGGCCGTGCTGCCCTTGGCTTAACAAATTTTGAAAGTGAACACTACATTTAAATTTTTGTTAAAAATCCATGTACTTTGAAATCCGGCACGAAGTTCTACAATTTTTCAAAAATTTTGATCGTTTTTTTAGGTTTAAGTGTCCTAAAATGGTGAAACTTCCAAAACTGAACACCAGATTCAGAGTTTGGTTAAAATGATCTTAAATCTGATAAGTCATATAAATATTTGCGATTCGAAATTTCCAAAACTGAACACTATATTCAGATTTATTAAAACATTCTCTTCAACTTGAGGTTCCACATGGATTTTTGCGATTTTTGAAAATTTTTATGCCTCATATCTTTGCTTCCGCTTTCCTATTTTTTTGGGGGAGATCAATTCCAGAAACAATAGGGATCTGTGGGGGAACGTATAGGGAAACTGAACAAAAGTAGGCCTATACAAACTGAAAATCGGTTGACGCATAAAAATATTACCGTGAGGTGTGCACCAAAGAGGTAGACGGGCAGACAAATGCCAAAGGGTAGAGTTAAAATCGAGAACACTGCGCACGTTCAATTAATAAGATGAAGGGGAGATGTAACAATCGATCCTAGCATTAACGACCAAAATAGAGTGAGGGAGGAACGGTTGTTCAAAATTATTTACAGATACTGTTTGGGATTGTTTGTGTAACTTGGATACTGATCTCATAATTACAAGAAACGACAAGAAAGATAACTACAAGAAATCGACTCAGAGAAATATAGGCGAAAGATCAGGTGAAGTAATTGAGAAATGACAGGAATAGGAAGAGTCTGTACTTAATTTTTTATCAGCGACACACAGTATCTTTCATAAGTTTTATTTCATACTTAAAGATTTCATGTAGAAACGCATATCATTATTATATGACGAATTAGCAAACGATACATTGACTGAAAAAAGGAGTCACGGCAAAGGATAGACTCAAGTGCACACTACTTTAAACGGCATTATGTTGTAATGATCGAGTGACAGCATCTCGATGGAGACAGATCTCTGTCGTGTGTGTTGTAGCGTGACAGAAAATCCACCTTGTTATAATTTAAAAAATAATCATGCATAGAATAAAAATAAAATGGATTCAAGGAAAATTACTATAAAAATTAATCAAGGACCACAGTAAATTGAAATCATGCTTTCGAAGAAATAAAATAAATTAAAACCAACCATCCAATATAATTATAATAAATTATAGGAAAATAGTGATAATCCAATGTATAGAGTAATAATACCCAGGTAGAATAGGAGCATGTAAGGAAATACCCAGAATAAACAAACCTCCATAATAAAAGGATAACTTTTGAAAAAAACAACCACAGATTCAAAAAAATAGAAACCCCCCAAAAAGATTAAATGTCCATAAGAAAAGTACAATACAATAAAATAAGAATAAATGTAAAGTAAGTGTAAGTAAAGTTTCTAGACATATGATTAACAGTGGACCAGTGCAATTTATTTTTATGATGCCAAGCAAATCTTGATGATCCCATGTAAGTGATATTCTTTATCTTACAAGACTAGATAAAATTAATAAAAATAAGATAAGAGAATGCAATAAATAGTGAAGTGATCAAGGGTAAATCCCTAAACTAAAACAAAAACAGCAAAAGACTGCATAAAAATTAATTTTAATAAATAAATGAAATGAAAAAACAGATGTGTTTTGTTGATGTTAACAGTTCATTGAACTCAAGGCTTGAATGTTTGAGATTGAGTCTATTTTTTTGTTATAGAATATATTTATTATGTTTTAATGATATCAATTAATAATAAACATTACTGTAATTAAGTAAGGGCAATTTAGTTAAGATTTAATAAGAATTGTATGTCAGAAAGGGTATTAGCAAGCTGAAATAATAATAAGCATTGTAATTGAACTAACATAAAATATAGGCCAAATGGTAAATATCACCAACCTTATAATTAGTAAATAAGTTAATGATATTAATTAAATTGATGAAAATTGTTTAATGTAAATCAATAACTGTGTATAATAACTGTAACAACACTTTGTGAAGGTATCGAAGGAATGTATAAAATATTATTAGAAAAAATGCAAGTGTAATAACACTGGAATATAAGGAAAAGCCTAAATTGAAGATACTATTCAAATTAGTTAACCAAATCATAAAATTAATGAGAATTAAAGAAAACGAACCATTATAATTCAATCAATGATCTTGTTCAATGATAATTAGAATCTAACATAAATTGTCAACCATTTAATGTGTAAAGAAATAATAGTGGGTAAGGCCTACAACCAAATATACTGTAAATATGACTTTTTGAGTTAAAAAATACTATAAAGTATATCATGTGTGGTATTAAATAACGCAGAATTAAATAAGGAAATTGATATGTAATTAGTATTTAATAAGAATAAATAATAAGCAAAATGTAATTAATCATACAATGTAAAAGTAAATTATTTAGTACAACATATAATTTAGGCTGAGGTGTCAGCTGATTAAAACAATGTGAATTTTAATATTAAATCAGCCACAGGACCTTTTGTATGAGAGTTAGTTGATTGTTAAACGTTGAGATGCACACATCGGAACGATTTCACACAAATTAAGAAATTAAAAAAGATAAGAGATATAATTTTGAAACAAGTAAACCTATAAAAATAAAACAGAGAAATTTAAAAATATGAGTCGTCAACACTGAGTTCCAATGGAATAAATCAAATTAATCTGTTTATGAAGATTGGAAGGCGTAACCCAGATATTAGAACATATAAACGTTAATTCAGAATTTTATCGATACGAAATTTGCCATTATGAACTATTTGAACAAGAACACATTTGAACACTGATTGCCGAGCCGAACAACTGATCACTAATCCAGGATAATTACACTGTTATGAAGAGAAATTAATCACTACTGCTTGGATGAGGAACACATAAAGAATCAACATTTATTTGAAGGAATTTCGTTGTGAAGACTTCTCATATATACGCAGCACGGGAGCGGCCATCTTTGTTGTAGCGAACCAGACCCGCCAGCTGTGGTGACGTCAGAACATCGTCCAGATTTGTTGGTTCGAGAAATCTAATTTATTAACATTTTTCTATTGAATATTATTTCTAATTTTATAATTAAGAACTGTTTTATTGTAAGTGTTGTACTTTTCAGCATTGCCCTTTCTCTGACTATTTAAATAACAGCTAAAAGAACCTGTAATCCAATATTAATCATTTATATAACGAAGCCAACTTGCCCTGAGATATGAGTTTGCGAGCTGTGGATTAGCAGATCGATTCAAAGTCGATTCATTGCGATAAATTTAATAAATTCATTTAATATTATTATTTTGAGTTTTATTTCTTGGTAAAAATATATATAGAAGAATTTCAGGTAATATATGAAACCTGGACTCCCAGAAAAGAAGAGAAGAACATTGCGAAGGAGTATAATCACTGAATAACTGAAAACAACTAATCGATTATTACATTTTATAACCTATTTAACGTTGGAAACAATTCTTGTTATTCGAACATAATAAATCCAATAAATTAGTAATTAAAGAAATAAATGTATAAAAATAAATAAATAAATAAATAAAAATAAATAAATAAATAACATTTTTTATTTTTCAAACAAAATTTGTTTTTCAAGTTATATTATAATTTTTGTAACCCCGAAACTCAAAACCCTACAGAAATCGTATTATTACAGTGTTTACAGTGGAAAGTGGGTTGAGTTAGAAGTGGATTCTTTTAAATGAAAGACAAAAGTGAAGACTGAACGAAGGTGGTTAAGTTCAGATGACGAACTAAAGATTGTTTTGCTTTGCTTTGCACTGGGTAGTGGGGCGTATGGTAGCTGCCGGGACGTGCCCGATGACTGCCAGATGAAAACAGTGCTGGGCTTTCATTAGAAGGGTACCTAAAACTGAGAAAGGACACGCCAACACGGTTATCCGCAAGGTGCCGTCCGCCTCGAACACAGTAGGCAGATGCCTTGAGGCGTCGGTCGATCCCCGCGAGGCAGTGAACCTCCGTGCCGGTGCAAATGGTAGCCTAACTACGCCAAGCCATGTGCTACAGACATGCTTGGAGAAGGATGTCCCTGAGGAGCGAAGGTGAAACAGAAAGGAAAGGAAGATGCTTGGGGCTGTATAGAATAGCGTGACGAATCTGACTTACGGGGGTCATCAAGAATCGCCCGAGGACGTTTGACCCTGATAGGGGGAGGTGGTGCAGACGTACTAATGGTTCTGAGGTAGGGGAAGGAAGAGGTCGGTGCAGAAGCAAAGAGAGTTTTGTCGAGCGACGGGACGAATGCAGCAAGAGAAGGAATTCGAAAACCTCCACGATTTACATCATTCCTGACGAACCAAGGAGACCCCGACAAGGAAGGGAAGGTTATGGATTGAAATTGTTCCAGCTTACACTTGTTAGTAGTCGACAAACTAATTAAAGATTTTGAATGTTAATGGGACTTAAAACACTACATTCGTACAAAATGTAGTTGCTCATATAAAAAATTATGGCTTCGGAAAATCAAAATGGAGATCAGTCTGTTCTACGTGGTACGACCTAGCAAATCGTTCGTTAGCTTTAACGCCCGTCAGCCGCGACAGTAACAGCACATTGGTGAGTGGTGTAAAATAACGTGATGGACTAACATGGATTTAACAAAAAACTTACATATGATCTGTAGCAAAAATAAAATGCGTTGCGTAATAAATATAAAATTAAATGAGCGCTGCATTATATAATGTTTACAAAGAACAACTTACTACAGAGCGTTATAGTGTTAAAACTATAACTATCATAACCTCTAAACTTCCATATAGAATACTATATTAATTTTTTTCCAGCTGGTTAAATTTTAACTCAGCTGCACCCCTTGTTACGAATTGAGTCACCACAGTTTAAGAAATAAAGTCTATGCAAAACGTGCGTGGATTGTTGGAATGTGCATGCAATGTTAGAATAAGATTAAGTACAGGAATTATCACGAAAAGTATGAAGGTTATAAGTTTATTACGTAGGCTATCACTGCCGGAGTCAATGATCTCCGTTCAGACATTTTGTAAACGTTTCGCCAACCACCGGAGGCCTTCTTCAGTAGAAAAAAAATGTTCGACAAAGTATGGAAAGCCGAACGTACCCCTAACCGAGGTAAAAGCAATTGAAAATGACTTAAGAAAGCAATCGACTACGGCCAAACAGCCCGGATATGAATTCCTTTATGAAACGTATATTACACGGCTTTGTGCTGTTTTGTTTCCATCATCGTTAATTTCTTATTTCTTATAGGTGTTGTTAATATTCTTTAAGATTTCGTGTTTTCATCATCATCACCACTCTAAGGACTAGGCATTAGACCTGTTCCGGAACCCATCTTCTCCTCGGCCTACCGACATTACTCTTCCCAGTAGGGTGATAAACCAAGGCAGCCACAGGTAGACAGATAACAGGCATGCGATTCAAGTGTTGACACCATCTCATTCTGTGGTCTTCAATCTTCTGGTCCAATGATACAATGTTTAAATCGCGTCTAATATAATCGTTCCTTCTCCGATCCAAGAAAAACAACCTTGCGTCCCTCTTAGAAATTTCATTTCGGCTGCCTGAATCCTCTGCACGTCCCTTTTACCAAGAGTATATGTCTCAATAGCACACAGGAATGTCGGGACAGCCACAGTTTTCTAAAATTTCATTCGGGTATCCTTCCGTGTTTTATTTTTCAGGTACTTATGAATCGTTCCACAGATGCGTCTAAATTTTGTTAGCTTACTATCCCAATCAATATCAGTTCTGCATGAGATATTACAACCCAGGTAATTAAAATGAGTAACCTGATCCAAAATATGATTTAGTGTTTTTAAAACCATTATTTTGTGAAAAGGCGTAATTTTATTAAAGGAGGCTTTAGTGCATTAGCATTGCCACCGGTGTGTCGCCGCTGAGTCCACGTTATGAGTAATAACAATATTATACCCGCGTATGACAAAACCTAATCCGCTGTTTGAGAATCAAATGTTCAAGATGCATTCCTAACGACTGTTTTGTGGCTTCGCTGAGTGGTTGCCCCACATTACTGTACATGATCTGGATGACCTGATACGGTCTTGTGGTGTAACACACGCACAAAAAAAGTGAGTACGTTAGCTGTACGCTGAAACTGAAGCCGTTGTGAACAGAGCTATAGATATCAACAGGTCAGTCGATATCGGCGTGTGTGGGCCGCTGCTCAGCTGTTCAGGTGGAAAACACGGGATGACGGACGCAAGCGACACCCATGTCGCAATATCATGCGCTCCCATCCCTGGTCCAGTGAACCTCAGAGAGTTTACACTTATTTTCCCTTTGTAACTGTATTCAATTAATGAAAGTTCATATGTTTTAAAACTGGCGGTTGGAAACTGTACCTACTACGTTCTACAGAACACAACAACTAGTTTTCTACGTGTGAGAGTAGATACAAAACTGTACATTCATCTATATAGAGGATTTCGTCTGAACATGTTTTGACGTAATGTAGATAACGTGCATTGGCTGTTTAAATGACAATTGGCTCTCCAGCAGAACTCAGAACATCTTTAAAGCAAAACGAAAACGGGCACATCAGTATTTAAAGAACTCTCCATGTTTTTTACAATTTTATAATGAAGTCTATAACAAGATATATCCGGGAGAATAAAGAAACATGTTTGTACACAAGAACAAGGCTATTCAGAGTAAAATATACAGAAGAATATTCAAATGTTAAAATTCAGATGTATTCAAGGCTGTGTCTAGTGTTGTATCCTGTACATATTATAAACTGTGGTATACTAGAACCTGACAGGACTATTGTCACATTTGCAGCGCTGACATAACTGCAAGGGGGGACGGTTGCCTTTATAGGGGCATATACAGGTTGTAGGTTAGCAAAGAAAAATTAACACTGTCCAGGTATACATGTGGAGTAATATTGTTTATTCTTCTGCTGAAACCTGCACGAATTAAGACCGGCTGGGTAAATAGTGCTTTTCAATGGTCCAGAAAGAAAATGCTTCTGCTTTGAGTGCGGAAGCCGCGAACATATGGCCAAAACTGTATCAGCAACCCGCGCTGCGTACTGTGCGCTGACTTCCAGCGGACAGAAGAGAACGTTATACTAAAATTTTTGTTAAAATCGATCTTAATTTGTTACCAAGCTAACAAGTTTAATACAAAAAAAAAAAAAAAAAAAAACAATTGATGCGTTCAAAAGTTATTGTGAGAATATCTCAAACACACAGATAAACAGATTGACAGACATATGATAGACACACAGACAAATGATAACCGGTCGAGTTATACTGAGAGCTCGCTTCAGTAGTTCAATTAAATGTATAATTCCATCATTATCTGGACCTCAAAACTAGATATACAGCGCGTCCAGTTTTCAGTCTATAATCTTCTTTTGGGCCTACCTGTCCTTTTACCCTCGAGGTCTATAAAGTGTTACTCGCTTTACTGAATGTCGTTGCTCATTCTTACGATGTGTTGGTTCCGTTTTTGTAAACTCTGTCGAACCGTATCGTTCATACTATATATATCTCCAGTTCAGCCCGTGTATCTTCCAGTGGCGGCGCGTGGTTCCAAATTTTGATGTCTGCAGTAGTCGGTAGATGGGGGGGGGGGGGGTTAAAAGAACACATTAAACAAGAAGTAGACCTACTACATATGTGCATCATGCATCATACATAGTGGTATCGCATGGAAAAAAAAATAGAAAGTTACTGTTTTCCAACTGTTTGAGCAGTTAATTTGTGGGAAATTCCAAGTAAGTTGTATCAAGACAGTTGTAACAACCATGATGCAAGCGACTGAGCATCATGTTTAGGAGGAGCAGTGAAACCCCACAATCTTTCAGTCTGTTTACCTTTTATTATGTAGCGATACAGTATGACCATTTGAAAAACATTAGCAACATCCTTTGGTCTCATCAACACTTACAGCCAAATAATTCGCTTCTTGCATCTTACTCGTTACTTCTTCATGGCATATTTCTAGCATTATATTTACAATTTCACTTTGAATGGTTTTCGAGGTGGCCTTAAAAACAGTTTCTTCCTCTAAATGATTTTTCATTGCTGTGTCAAGATCAGAACTGAAACCAATTAAGCCTCGAAATACACCAGGATCTGATGAAGATTCAGTCTCATCATGACCCTGCAAAGCTAATTGAAAAGCTCCACCGAAGCGGATAAAGTTTATTATTATATTTAAGACGTACCGATTATTGCATATTCTTTCGTTGTGTAAAACAATATTTCGTCTATATTCACTGTCCAGCTGCTGTGCTATACGTACCACTGAAAAGCATTCTTTGTATGTACACTTGAGGCCTGATGATTTCTTATTTATTCGGCTAGATGATTAATATCTTTCATTCCGAATTTTGTCCAGGGGGCCTCCCCTTCAAACAATGAACATGGAAAACAAAATAAAGAATTTTTTTGTCACAAGCACATAACCAGTCAGTATTTTTATAATATTCTAATTTAAATGATTGATTAAATTGTCGACCGCCTGATTTTACAATTTGATTTATTTTTAAGGGAGGCATTTGGCGTCCTAGTCTTCTAGTTTTTAACGCTATTCATTTTAAACCAAAAAAAAAAACACGTTTAAAAGCACTGAGAATCCCTAACTCCAAAAAGCACAAACACAAAAGCACACATCAGCACTAAACAAAGAAAAAATAATACTTAACACAGTTTAATTAATAAAAAGTCGATTGACACTCTATTATCATATTCGCAGTTATACAAAATAATTACTATAATTTTATAAATTCGAACAAAGGGTAACGTTTACCTTGACCCCAATATAAACACTAAACTTGAGACAACTTACAAATCAAGAAGGCTATGCTGACTTCATGACACAACTAAGCATGAGCTACAACACTACTAGTGGAGAGTTGCAGAAGCTATGCAACCGCCTAGCTTACATTGGGAACATAGGGCAATTGTGAAGAGTAACGCACATTCTCCCATATGTTTGTGTAGTGAGCTCTGCCATATACTGTTCAAGTTGCAAGCGGCCTACAACCACCAGCCTGCGCGCCACATTTGAATTGTACGCTAACATTGCAGCATAGAATCTAATACGTTCTCCATTGAATTTTATGACACTTTTAACTGCCTAATGTTTTTGTATATTATTTTACAGTTTAGTTATTCTATTCTGGTGGTTGTGCAACGCTGCAACCATAACACCAGCCGCCACTGGTATTTTCATTACTAATTTGATGTCTTAGGCTACAAACGTCTGTATTCTCAAGAATGTTATTTCTGCTACCTGAATTCACTGATATCTCGTCTCCCCTACATGTCTCGCTACATTAGTATTGGTATTTCCGTCACTTTGTAGAACTTTACTTTGTTTTACTCTCTCGTTGTTTTGTTATGTAATACTCGGTGTACGGTGCTGATATATTATTGGTGACTTCGTTCTCGAACTTGTAACTAATATCACACGATACAAAGTGAAATATGTTTAAACTTATAACAGATGATTCAGACAAGTTATATATCCTGCTAGTACAGGTCATGTCCAATTAGTACCACGTTTCGATGAGCACTTGTCTTCTCTGTAGTGTAAGCAGATACACAATTGTTTTGCTGTTCTGTCGCCAAACAAATAAGAGACAGCATTCTCTTACTTACCACAGCCTTATCCGTCCACTTTTGTACGTACGCCTGCTCTACGGTTTCACTATGTTCTGGATACTGTGTCTGGCTACACAGTTCTATACTACTCTTTTTAGACAATCCATTCATTTGGTGACAGGTCTCTCTCTCTCTCTTTCTCTTAGTTTATTCAGTTCCTATGTTCATTCATCGGCTACTTCTACTTCTTCAGCCATCTATTATCCCGTACTTAACGGGTAAGTATAAAGAAAATGAGAAGGAGAAGTTAGTGGAGAAGGAGCAGGATGAGAAGCAGAAGGAACAGGAAGAGAAAAAGAAGAAGTAACTGGGTGACATGTAACTTTTCGGGAAATGTGAAGTTAGTAGCTGTAGACAACTCAAAACTATTTTTATTTAAGCTTCTAAGGAACTTCTAGCTGATTAAAGTTTTTTCGAATTAGATGTTTTTTGTACCTTTAAAGTTACAGTATTGCAATGCAGAAAGAGTAACAGGGTGTGTGTGTGAAACCCTGGTAATATTCACAAATTAACGAACACCTTTCAATTTTGATTATGACTGTCGTGTTTGTCGATGGTCCAGTATCAAACTTGATTAAAACCTATCAGCACGGGCTTTTCCAATATAAACAAATAACGTATTGTTGGTTTTATTTAAGAGATAGTTTTAGTCAAGATGTATTCTTTCTTACGTGAGAATTAAAATGTATCGTCATCGCCAGCCAAAGTAAGTTAATTGTGCATGGGCTGGTAGTTAATAATGCGGTCGAGTCCTTTTTTTGTTGGTGTGAACGATTTTGTTAGGCCTACCTCTAATTTACTGTATTTTCTATTTTGTTTGTTGTCATGTCTTAGTGCCGTTAATTTAAACCATCCTCATTCATTCCTCAACTTTTCATTCATTGCTCAATGAAATTAATCGATTATACAAAATACCCTTTAACACAAAAGGCACAGGAAAAGAAACAAATCTGATTTACTAAACTTTGAGGGAAATGGGCACATAAGAACACAAACAAATAGACAATTAAATAAATACAAAATAAAAACATCTTTGCTTATGCTCAAAAACAAACTCAAATATTAATAAGAATATAGATAAATAGAAAAAAATCACATTCTTAAACAACATAAAAAAGAAAAAGACAGGTATAAAACGAGGATACGAAAGGAACAACAATAACACAAAAAGATTTATAAACCATAGAACTGCAGTGACTCGCTAACAGTGATGTTTACAAAACTAAATGCAAAGATTAAAAATAATTTCATAATTTAAACAAATGGTATGAACACTTAATATATATAAATATAAGCAAATACTTATAAACCTAACATGCTATACACTAAAAAAATAACGTGAAAACAACACTAATGAAATATACCCTACACAAATGAATTAAAACCTGAACTATTTCAAGTCAATACAAAATACAAAAAAAATCTAAAACACCGAATGTGGAAACAGCCATAAAACAAAGATATCCGACAAATAGCAATAACTAACCTGTGCACACTTACATTCAGACAACAGGCTTGACGATAGGACACAGTTCAATAAGAGAAAGATTTGCTTGAATAATACTTAACTAGTATTGCATCTTACATAAGATCAATACAATTCGTCAAGAAAATAAACTGTACCCAGACAAAAATTAATAAATAACTTGATTTTTAACAATCCCACGCTTGTTAATTGAATTAATTTTTTGTTATTAACTCTATGGGTAATGATTAAACAAAATGGGTAATGATAATGATACATTTATTAATTAAGAAATAGTAATTAATATTTTGAATACTATTTAATTACTTTATTTAATCCAAAGCCTTCCTACAATAAGGAGTAAGGCACAAATAAAAATACTTAATAAAAATTAGCTAATGATAATAATAACTTTATTGATGATTTAATTATATGTGAGGTATCACTCAGTACTGATTGTTGTCGAAATGCTGGGGTCTATTGATTTTCCTTTCTATTAATTTACAATTTGCCAAATTAATTAAAATACTTTTTATTTTTTGAAGCTGGATCTTGTGAAAAATTTCAGTTATGTTGCATTTTGATATAACTTTAAAAAGGTAAAGAAAGATTCTTCTGTTTCTTCTACTGGCGTTACAACCCAGTGTGGGATTTTGGCCTCTTCATCGATTTTTCTCCATTCGCCCTTCTCATTAACGTAGTCGTCTCCATCTTCTTATCCCCACATTCCTCAGATCCTCCTAAGCATTTTCGATCCATCTCTCCCTTGGTATTCCTTTTGATCCCCTCCCTACTGGTCTCCAATCTAGAATTTTTGGGGCGAATTCTGTGTTATCCCATCTAGGCTATCCTTCTACTCTTTATAAACCTTACTACATCAGTTCCGTGTATTAGATAAAGAAAAGTTTAGTAATTCTTAATACAGTAGTGGAATAGTGTTTCACAAAAAAATGTTTGTATGAATGAAATTGTGAAGACGAACGAATGAACTCGTTTATATTCTATTTGAAATGAAGAAACGGTCGCAAAATATTTATTTACAATGCTTCAAAAGGTAAATAGCCTAGGCAGTGGACGATTCTCATAAACCGCTAATAATTTTTGTATTAATAAAAAAAGCTTTTTCTCGAGACGGACGCGAGTAGCTTTAAATAATACCGGTGCATAGACACGTTAACAAATATGAAAGAAAAGTTTCATTTATGAAACGAAAAGGAAAATAGTAGGCTTATGAGTTAAGATGATCGTGTTATGGAAAACACATGTAAAGTATCTGAAACACGAACAAGGTAGTACGTACAACAATGATGATGAGCATGAATCTTTTTTTATTTATAATGAAATGAGATTTTTTAGTGTATTAACAGTCGCTCGAAGCACTTTTTTATAGACTTGGGCATTTAAGAGACATCTAAAATTGTTAACCCGTAAGTTTTTATTGTAGTTATATAACTTACTGTAATTTTTTTCTACTTATAATTGGTAGATTGACTTTTCTATTCATCTGTCGTCATGTGTAAGCAGATTACACCTCTCTAGTGTTGACTAACCAAAAGCAAATTATTGTTTAGATTATATAAAATCGAACAAAGACTCAAACAATATAGGTACAGGCTGTCACCTTGTAATCATTATTAACATTTTTTTAAAGAAATTGTTTATATTTTCAGGATCAATAGTATATCATAAGGATTGCTGCTGCTGTTGCTGCTCCTACTACTACTACTACTACTACTACTACTACTACTACTACTACTACTACTGCTACTACTGCTATTACTATTACTATTAATACTACTAGGCATTAGTACCAGTGGCGTAAGTAGGTGCTGGGATGGGATGAGATTATGAGATTAGCTTGAAGGTTGGACTCCCCATTTTCCTCAGGACAAATGAGATATCGTATTCAAGATTCTTCTCATATAATTGTTTATAAACCTTATTTTAACACACAATTGGTTTAGAAACAGAGTTAAAAAGTGATTATGGAATTTCACTATAACGTTTAATAGCTGGGGGGGGTTGATCACCCTTATCCTCTCCCCCCAGTTACGCCACTGACTACTACTACTACTACTTGTACTACTACTACTACTACTACTACTACTACTACTACTACTACTACTACTAGTACTACTACTACTATTACTACTACTACTACTCCTGTTGCTACTGCTGCTACTCTAATACCAGTTATCCGCTCAGGTATTGGAATGTTAGCAATGGATATAACTAAATTTCAGATTCGTCCCTGCTAGTTGTGTTGATCCTTCAAGACTAAGAGTAGAATTTAGATTTCACAAACTTTTTCTCATGCATTTTTAAATAACGGTTACCTACCAATCGCATTGCGTAATCAGCCTCACTAGACTTCACAGGTTGAGTCATATGAATAAGAGAAATCGTAATTTTATAATTTATACACACTTTTGTTGCTAACATCCACAAACGATCGACAATTAATTATCGATTATTAATAATCGGTTTTGGGAGCTTCAAAAAATTGTTCAGTATTGTTTACACTATTAGGTCACTTTCAGTCTGGCGTTTACAATGCATGCCATACGTTAATTGTTTATAAGCTAACATTGTAAATTTTTAAAACTAAATATATTTTGTCCAAGTCGTTATTCTATTTCTACATTTAGCGCAATCGAGTAAACAAGCAGTAGCAGCCCACATTATCGGTATACAACAATGCAATTTGTTGAAAAGTACGTGTATTTTTGTTAGCTTGACGAAGGGTTTACAGAATAAAATATGCAAGCTACAGAACGCGAACAATAAACCTGTGTCAGAATTATTTATCCATTGGCATGAATAAATACCAGGAGTAAATACGTAATCCCTTCAAATGGGGAATGTGCATGTGTGCTTGTAAAGTGTTTAATAAATAAAACTATTTCCAGATTTTGCTCTCGTAAAATTCTGGACTCCGCGTGTTTACACAAAAAATTATCCAATAAGATGATATTGTATACCAACGCAGGCGTGTTCACTACGGAACGCATGCGTCCTTTTATAGAACTCTTCGATCCCGTATCCATGACGACACCAGGAGTTAGCCCGTTGCCATAACAACGGAATGTCGGAAAAGTGGGGTCTTTCTCTCGTGCAGCAGGGGTTGTTGTAAAGCGCTTTGTTTTATTTTAAAGAAGTTAATTGGATTTAAAGTTTGAAAACGAACATTAGGTTAAAATCAGACTAGAAATGGAAGCCGTCGGTATTTTGGAGACGATCTGGCCTTCGAAAGTAGCTTTACGTTTTTATACAAAGATTTGTGTCATAATAAAATCGATTACAGAAACAATACTTGAATGCATTTGTATTGTAGCTTTCTGAATGCTGAATTTTATAAAACAGTATAATTTTATAAAACAGTACGTGCTTTGTATAATATGGCATAAACAACACGTTTAAACTCATACTTTTCTGCATGTTGGAAGTCGTTTTTCATATGACTTTAAGACGGTTTAAATTCACGGTTTACTTTACAATTTAAACAAAATGTTCATTTAAATTAATGTTAATGTGTTTTCAGTTTTTAACTATTTTCTATTTTACAGTCTTATTTGGTGGAGAGCGGTTTCAATTTAAAACTCAATAATCTTACTACATTTGATGTCAGACTCGCGTTGTGTCGGTTGGCATCTGATATAAACACCTGCCGGCTCAACCTTTGTCGCCAGTCATACGGGACGTCCATATAATATGTGTATGTAACATACGGAGTACATAATACATATTAAAAATATATGGAAAACGAGGTCTGTCCAAAATGTAATGTGGCTGAATTTTTTCCCGAAGTGAGGCCAAAACCGTGCAATACCGTGAAGCAAAACGTCCAACAGCTAATAGGTACAACGTTTGTTTACGTTTATACAAATTCTGAACTTAACTTTATCGTATTTGACTGTGCCGTTGTTTTTATAAGTACTTGTTTTGTCTCAAGTCATAAAAGTGGACCTGAATAATATTGAGCTGAGGTGCTTTATCCAATCAATTTTGTGTCAGACTTCAAAAAAGTGAAATTGAAACATTCAAGTCAAAGCACGCTTTGAAATGTGACTCTAGGTTTGGGCTCAGTGGCGCATTGTATTTTTCGTTGGCCATGATAATTAGGAAGATCTGTTTTGGACTCTGATAGTATGATCTATCTGTTATAATAATCGTGTTTTAAACATGATTACCAACAACACTACTAACATCAATGGGAAATTATCAAAAGAGGCAGAACTCGTCAAGCCTGCTACCCTTTGATGTTAATAATTGTTGGCTATGAAATAAATTTAAATGGCCATATTGTTCATGAAACTTTGGTGCACGGACCAGGCATTATTGACTCCTGAATGCTTCAACACGATAACGCTCAATATTACCTCATACACTACTTTCTGTGAACAAGTTTTTAGCCAAAAGGAACATTCTGATTCTCCCTTGATGTTAGTCCGTATGGTTATTTCCTCTTTCAAAAATCAAAAGCCAACTCGTTGGCTGTTATTTTGGTAGTGTGGAGAACATGTAAAATACTGTAACAGACCAGCTAAAGACATTGACAATCTTGAATTTCCACTACTGTTTCAATCAACAATTAACGTACAGTACACAGCATCTCCCTGAGTATACGGCTTTGCAAGGAAACTACTTTTGGAGGGGTTAACATTGTTTATATATATATATCTATATGTAAATAATTAATTTTGTACAAACAATCTCGTTACTTTTTAGATGTACCGTGTATGTAAAATACATATGAACTGTCCTCCTGTACGTAGTGTTTCCTAGTCTGTTGGTTTTTATATATTCTTACGAATCGATAATGTTATTAACAGTTAAACGTTTTTGAGTACCACGACCATCGATATACGTCGAACGTGAGAAAGAGAGTCATAGAAAAAATAAAATTGTTACCAAAAATAAATCGAAATTGTAACAGCACACGAATTAGTCAAATACCCAGACAGGTGTAGCCTACATTACTCAGAAAATAAATGTATATTTAGTAGTATTTTTAATATTCATAGTAAACGAATATGTCAATTAGTATTGAGTATGTAAATATTCAAAAACAAATTATAGGCCTATACAAAGCAGAAGAAATCATAAAATTATTAAGTTGTCCAACCAGCGTGAATTAGTCAGTCTTCCCAAAGGTTTAATTTCACTGTTCTTTATATTCAACATATTTTATTCCGACGAATGTAAGTATTAAGTCACACGTTGTTGTGATAATGGGAACTTTAGGCCTATTTCTGACACCATAAAATTAAAGTAACAGTAAATTTTATTATTTAAATTATAAATTTTGTAATCATACACAAATACTACTAATACATAACCATAATCATATAACCATATAGTTATGTAACCATAAATATATAGGGCCTAATCATATGTACAACAAAATTTTATACATAACTAATTATTAGAAAAGAGTATTGCCAGACTTTTGAAATTATGAGCCAGAGAAAGGATTTAATAACAAGAAGTTATAAAAAACCTCTGAGGTGTCACACAATTAAATTCAAAGAATTCAATATAGGGAAGATTATATTGCGGAGTATTATAAGGCATTGTCTATTAATAGGCCTACTACGAGTTGTGCAAATCTCGTGTTACCGTGGAGAGTTTCCAACGAAGCATCGCTGCACTGTCCGAGTTGGGTATAAGAGGAACTGAACAAATAGAATATTAACTAGCAATATCGACAATATTTTGAAAATGTTTTCAATGAAAATTTGAGCCGAGTATATAAAGTATATAAAGGACGTATACACAATTTTAAACACGATACTCACTTTTTCTAATTTTGTTACTTTTTACTATCCAAAATTGTCTGAATCTGACAGTGTTTAAGCGTGTTAACTGGCAGGCTAAGAAGATTTTTATACATAGCTGTGATGTAAATTTGTAACACGGGTCAGTTAAGCCTTCTCTTTTACAAACACAGGGCGTCTGTTACAAAACCAAACACCTAGTAGTCTAAGATTAGAATCAATCTTTAAAAATTCAGTCAAGTGATTGTACAACTTATATAGATATGTACAAATGTACATGAACCTTAGTATACGAGACCAAGGCATTCAGATGTCGAGTGTGTCCAGCATACAGGATTACGTGATAAAACGACAGACTTTACGCGCACAAAACTGGCATATATGGAAGTACACGTGAAAGAACAAATTACGATTTAGAGAAGGAACAACATCTGTCCTTGCAATTCAAAGAAGGAGTAATGTTTGAAGCATTTACTTTTGACTGAGCATGAAGAATAGACAGCAATAGTTTGTTAGCAGCCTTTTTCAAAGTTGATTTGGGTGGTGGAAATGTTAATTTGGAACATCGAAGAGATATCGATTAGTAATCCGTTGATAGTGCAAAATGACAAACACGTGTCATAATTGTCCTAAGACTTGTTTAAGGCAAATTATCTTCATTGAACATGTACCAGACATTGAAATGGTATGAAACTCATTAAAATTATAGAAAATCTCTGGGTGAAACAAAATAGCCAGTTTAAAGTAGCCTAAATGCTACAAGTGTCTGTCTTCTTCTTCTGCGCCTATGGCTCCATGCTTCAGGATATTCTGAGAAGCTTGTTAACGTTAATTTTGCTGATTTATCGAAAGATTGTGGATTCCAGAAACGCAAATATTGTTGGGCGATTTGCAGGCCCTATGACCGCTAAAAAACCGCAAAGAGTAAAACCAGGAGATATCGGGTCAGGTAATCTAGGTGGTCACTGGACATTGGAAACAATGCGATTAGCAAAAATCAAATTAGAAAAACCACTGAAGCATCTGATGTGTGCCACGTTGCACGTCTTGTTTGAGGTAATTTTGCGTCACCTCGATATCACATGTTATTCTAACATTCGTCCATTAAGATCCATGAACATTCGATGAAGAGCAGTCCATATATTTCATAGTTATTGTTAATGAAAATCGGCCTATTAGTCCTTCCGGTCTTTTCTGTTAATCTGGCTCCTTCAATTGTACTGTAGCACGGATTTTATATGCCACTAATTTTGCTTTCTTATGCTCCATACGTAAGTATTGTCGAGTGAATCTCAGCCTGTCTCAGAATCATTGCGATAAGCCTTGAAATACAGAAGCTACAAGCTAGAATGTTAAAAATTAACGTTAAAGTAACACGCCACTTAAAAATTAAGTAAGAAAAGTAATACGCCACTTATATTTATTAAATTTGAATCTTTCTGTACAATTCACTTGTTTAATGTATTAGCCTATCTTGAATAGAGAAACATTTTCTCGCGGGCTACGTTTTATGCCTCACGGCTGAGAAAATATAAAATTTTATATGAAATTGTTAAATTTTTTGTACGTGATCTGGACTACATGCGCAAGAAAAATTATTGTTAAGGATCAAGAACATCTTGCGTAATGACAGTTTATATTTTAATACGTTCTAAATCGAGTGTGTAATGGTTTTATTACGTTTTTTATTTAACCGACTCACTTATGGGGCTAAATTTATTTAAAGTATACCAAAATGTGAAGAATTAAAATACTGTTACTACTGTGTACATTTTGTAGAATTATCTAGTTCTTCATTTTATCGGTCGAGGTTTCCAAATCGCTTAATACTGTAGTAGGGAACGTAAAACCCATAAGCGCAATGTATTTCCCTATCTCGCCCATTGTCTCATCCGACTGTGTAACCAAGAAAATAGTAATAGTCATTATTACAATAATTTCTCACTGAACAGTCTGAACTAACAGGTTTCATGATTAAAAATTTGTAGAGTTAACCAAGTGCTGTTATTAATTAATTGCTTTATTAACATTATGCAGGCATGAATAAGAAATAACAATTACAAGATATTGTTACATTTATTGTTTTATTGCATATTCCTTCTTACCTATTACTTATTACTTATAACTTTACTGTATTCTCAATACAGCGGTTCTCCGAACCACTTTGATGTCCCACCAGCGAAGAGCACATACAAGGACGGATCCAGATATTATCTCAGAGGGGTCGCATTCTGACATCTTGTTTTACCCGCATGTACCAAGACGTGTTTGCTGTATTTTTTAAATAAATGTATTGACGTCTTACTTGTAATGAAAAAGTACCTTCAGATTTTCTGTATTCTGTTAGAAAATAGGAAAACGACAAAAAATAAACAAGTTAACTGCCATTTGTTATTTACTCGTGTAACATAATTTGCACGCGTTGCTGATAACTCTGACTGAATCTTTTTGATTTAAATAAAGTATTGTTTGTAAACTTACATCATGGGCAAGTTTGGAATAATCTGTAAACGGTGTGACTGTGAACACAAGAAAACGCACACATCACATACACATGTATTTAAGCATTTAGCCTCGTATTTAAAAATTTGGATTTTTTCAAAACGACTGTCAGTCACCTGTGTAATGCATTCATTTAAAGTAAGGCTAAAGCAAGGTTTTGATTTGTGTCTCCTTGCGAAGATTTTTAGTACTCCTTCGGCTGGCATAGAAGAAGCAATAGCCTGATGGACGATGGACACGGGGGACCCCTCTTTTAATCGATCTTAATTCCTTAAGCCACTGTACATCTTAAATACGTTTTGGGTGATGTAAGACCGAAAATAAACGTTCCATATTCCAACCGGGGCTGTATAATATTTGATTCGAAAAAGCACTATTATATTAGGATATGATTAGAGTTTCTACGCTTCTTCAGGATGTTTGGGAAAGTTTTCTGATAATGACGTCCATATCTACTTCCAGATCTTGAATTCAGTTCTCCTTTCAGAACAGGAAAACAAGGCAAATCGCCTTTATACAATTTAATACTCTGCAGAATACCCTTTTCACAATCTTCCCAAACATAATCCTCATAACAGTTTTTAAATCTGACCAATTCGTAGCATTTATAGCTTTGGAATCTAGAATAAAGTTCATTGATCAGGTTATCCATAAATGAAACATACTCACTCGAAAGAAAATATTCTTCCACAGAATGTGATTGTATATTGGAATTGTTTTTCTTGGAGTCCTGCTATTCTTCATTTGATTTGATTTTTGTTCCCGTTTCAGATCTTCAGACTTTCTACAGAGTTGATTGAAGTGGCCAGTACAATTAGGCTCCTGTAAGCCAATCTCATTGCTCCTGCAGGCTTGCTATTGAGGCGTTTACCTGCTTAATGGCCTTCAATAAGTCCATACATTTTGCTTGTAAGTTTCGAGAATCAGTTTTTGAAAAAAATGAGTTTGAATGCAGTTGCCTTTTATTAATGTTCATTAGGCCTATATTGGAAGTGAAAAGTCTTATTTAATAATTAACTGATCCGTCAATAAATCGATATAAACAAGACAAGCTTTGGTATTTAATTTGACACTACTACTAGGCTTGCCCCTTGAGTATATTTCTAGAACTAAAAACGCATTCAGAACAGTTCACTGCCACTGTCTGAAGTTCGCAAAGATCTCTGGAAAAGCGTACTCATAAATTACGTTGACTTGTAGGAGACTCAATAACTTGTATTTAATATACTGGAATCCGCTACTGGGCACATATCATCAATGAATCAGTGACAAAACAAGGAATATATAATGTCTGGACTTAACAATCCCTAAAATCTGTGACTTGAAGCTTCCTTATTTTGTATAATAACACCGCCTTTTCAGTATATTCAACAGAATTATCAACTTTCGTTAGTAATAGAAGTGCTATTACTTCTTCAAAGCATAATTTGATTTCTGAGACCTCACTTTCTTTGCACTTTCATACAAAAGCATTTTCACAAAACTTGCAGCCGTACGTTTGATTTGTAAGTGGGTTTCTCAGTGAATCTGAAAATCACTGTTGATTTTAATTTTTCTTTATATTAGGAGACTGGTGTATACAAAAGCCAAGTTATGTTGTGGTAGGACTGCCAAGTAGGCCTATCTGCAAGAAATCTTAATTTTTTTACTTTTAATGGTTTTACAGTTCCTTTTAATTTTAAAAAGTTGCTAGTCAAGTAAAAATTAACGGTCTTTAAGTAGATAGGAGTTCACGAATCTCTGGATGTAGTATCGAGCCGTTCTGCCAGCTTTTATGTGAAGAGATTTTCAGCTGCAGACACACTTATGTTCGTAACACGATTTTTAATGGTATTAGGCATACGATATACAATAAGCAGGTTTTTTAACTGACCGTTTATTGCCACTTGATAATAATTAATTCAGCTGTATTATGGTTAAATAAAATCAGAATTATTAATAGAAATATTGTATTTAACCTGACGATAAGACGCATATATGCACACACGGGTACACACACACATTGATACACACATGTTTATTGAGAATTTTGGTGTAGATTACAGTACATAATTTACAAGAGATTGGAAACGAATCTTTTGCTTTAATAAATTTCGTTCCTAAAAAGAATAGTTAGTTGAATTCTCTTAGACCAATTACATGTCGACACTCTACCGACGGAAAAGTCGTGCTAGTGAAGTTAATGCAATACCGTCCGTCCTTACCATGCACTAAGGACATCTGCTAACAAGGTTAATACTCTGCTAATTACATTAGTCTAGTGTTCTTACTTAAAACCACGTCTGTTATTACACAGTATTGTAGAATGACTGAAAATATTGTAAAAACGTATAAAATGCTCTGTTTTATATAGATTCGTCGGTTGTAAATAAAATTCACAGATTAAAGAGTCATTATTTTAGATGCTTTCACGCCCATCTCAGATTGTGACCCTTCACAGACAACGACTGTACGGCCGCTCCACTGTAGGATTCCTATGTGTTCAGTTTCTGTAGTTCTGTTTATGTTATTTATGATTTTATATTAGTGACGTGTCTCATGTTTCAACAATAGTTTCTGTTGCGTTTTCCGAAATGATCCTCGATAGTAGTTGACGAGATTAATCTGTGTTATGGAGGATAGTCATACGTGATTTCCGAGTTTCCAAAATGTGTTCACAGGGGACCGGTAAACACTAAGGAAAGTGCCTTATCAGCAAAATTCACATTTTGAGTTAACGCCTATGTATCGTTTCTTCGGTCATGGACAATTGTATAGACTAATCAGGAATCCCGCAAAGGTAACTGATATATACTTTATATACATGTGTATATATGTGTAAATGCCACGGTTACTGATATATAAATGTATAGCATTTATTGTGTTCATTACCAAAAACCAAGCTGGAAACATCACGCTACTCCTCACATTCCTGAAGTCCTATGTCCACCGTATACGATATCCTAAGTTATAAACAGAAATCCAGACGCACAGTGGTGGGTCACCCTATATTATCAGAGATCAGTAAATGTACTTAAAAGTGAATTTTAGAACGCTGTGCGGCACCCGACGGCTTGCCTTATGAGTTGCAGTTTACACCTAGTTAAGGTCAGAAATAGGTAACTTTTCCCTTTAATGGTCCATGAAAACATTTCGAATGGGCTTCTCCAACATAGATTTAAATAAGGTTTGGAGAAGTTACAGTCAAACATTCGTACACAATAGAAACAATATTCTTTTTACCAAAACAATAGCCCTATATATTACTAATTTCAGCATATAACCGTAACGTGCCCATATACTCATTTTAAAACAGCACTTTGTAAGTATTTAAAACGAACTCTCTAATATTCTAAAAATTATTCTCAAAAAGTGAAGAACGAAGAGTAGCCTTAGTGTAACAACGTTTAATTATCTTCATGCTTGATTATAGCCTGCGTTAAGCGTGTGGCTGGAAAAAGTTTAGACAGAATAGCAAATAAATTACTAGAACACTCTTTTAGATTTCTCGACACGTTTAATTTTTTACTTAATGTTTTACCAATTCTACGATGAAGTATCCTCAATAGTTCGACTAGGACTAAGTCGTACGACACCTAATTGGTGTGGGGGGGGGCTTAGAGTCTTAGCACCCAGGATAATGCGCGCGATCTAGGTGCTATTTAAATTTTGTGATTGCAGCGCAACGAGTTCCATGACTGAGGTGACGGTTCCTTGGAGGTTATTCACGTAAGCATAGAACCCTGCTGGCGTAGGCGACAGGCCGCAGGACTGGGGCATCAGTCAAGTTGACCAAGAGACTAGTATAGTATATACACAATCTCGCCGAGGCTTCAGTACACTATATAGGTGCTGCACTGCTACACATCCCACGGCTCTGTCGCTTCCTCTGGAATTAACACACAGAAGAACGTTTGTGTTAACAAAAAGAAGGAAACTATAAAAAAATTTTGTTAATCACCCAAACGGTGCTTTTCAAATAATAAAGAAAGCCAAATAAAAATTTACAAGTGAGATAAAAGAAGAATGAAGCACGCACGTATAAAGCTAAAGAAGTGGAAAGCTAAACAAGGCTTATGCTTCCCATTGAAGAATATGTGCGATTTCAGTAATAAACATATGTAACGATAAATGCGCATTTCTTTAAATGAATAAGCTATTACAAACAGAATTATCACTGTTGCACACCACTATAGGAAAATTATTCCGATTAGCGCTTTCAACCTTCTCAGCTCGTCGTCAGATCGGAAATCTTAATTATCTTAATTAAACTTCTGAATAAGCTATTGCTACGAAACTAGAGAGTTGATTACGCTGTTCGGTTTGGCGATTCTCCAGCACACCAACAAAACATTCACATATATTAAAAAAAAAAATAGAAAAAATAAATAAAAAATAGATGTAACAGCATTCAGTCTGGCTGGTAGATAAATAAAAATTCAGCCTGTCCTCGTAAATAAACGTTCGTTGTACAATAATTATTTGTATACATACTCTCTGATGATAATAATTTTACGTTTTATTTTCGTTGAGTCTAGATTTGAATTTAGATAAGTTATCGATGACGTAATCACACTAATCACCGCTATCATTTACCAAAAACATCAGTCCCCCGAAAGATATCTGATAACAATAATAATTCAAGACTGATAAAAATCGTTCCGCTGTAAATGATAAGTAGTTGTTAATTTTATAGAGCCCGGATAGCTCAGTCGGTAGAGCGTTAGGCTTTTAACCTAACGGTCCAGGGTTCGAGTCCCTGTTCGGGCGGTAATTTTTTTATATCATAATTTATTTTGTATTTTTGCTTATTTGATGAAAAGTTAATAAAGCAGTCGATCGAGTCATAATAATATATTAATTTATTGCGTTTCGTCCTTATTTTGTGCTCTGTGCCAGTGCATACTTATACGTATAGTGTATAAGTAACCTACTGGATATGTAGTAATAACAAAATATAAATCCAGCGGTGACAATAATGTGAGTAATAATAGAATAAGCCGTGTTTCTTGTTCTGCGTGTTGCTTTATCTGTTTACTTCACGCGTCTTAGTTAACAGTGTGCAAGGACGTGGACTTACTGGCTTCCATTTACAGTACAAGCATTTTAAAACCTTGATTAGTAAAACTGTGCGTTGGAGGCATAGGGGGCACTTTATAAACAAAAATAAAATGTTCGGGAGAACACCTTAAAGGTAATTTTTCTGCTGCTATCAAAATTTTTCGATAATCATGACAGAAAATTTATGAATTTTTTAAATAATAGCGATTTTTGTCTGTATTTTATTATTTGTCGTTTGTCTGTATCTATAATTTCGTTATTGTTTTTTATTTTTAAGCCTTTTAAAAAAATACGGACGTGATGTTCAATATCTCTGTTCCGTTTACAAAACTCAAAGAACTTTTTATCAGTATTTATAAAAGTAAATAAACTTAAAAACCTTTTTTTTGTAAAAATAATTTTGTTAATGACTTTTAAATACATAGTTGAAGTAACAGACTCTTACATAATAAATGAAGAATAAAGTAATAATAATAATGCATTTGAATAATAAAACACTCAGAATAGAGTGGCATAAATACGGAGGGGGGATCAAGGAGGGATCAATCCCCCAGAGCTATTAAAAATTTCATCGAAATTCCATGATCACTTAACGTAGGCCTATTTATAAATAATTTTATAATAAATTATAAATTTAATAAAATTATTAGTAATTTAATAAAAAATAAATACTTATATTATGTTTTACAATTAATTCAAACTCTTTTTGCTACAGTCCGTTTCTTGATTTATATAATATATTTATTATTTTTACTGAAATTACCTCAAGATATTTTATTTTCCTTACTAGGAACATGTTTCGAAAGCTATTGTGCTCTCATCCTCAGCCTTCGCGATTCTGCGTCTAGTGAAGTACCTATGTGTTGGTCTGTCGCCATTGTGGTCTCCTGTTGGTTTCTGGTATTTCAAAGTGTTATTTTTGTGTGTGATTGTGGTGTATGTATTAGTATTTAGTGTATTTTCGATATTGAGTGCTTTGAAAATTGTGTCTTGTGTACAATTGTGTACACTTGTGTCTTGTAACAATTAATTATATAACATATTTTATATACACATATAAAAACATTAAATTTAGTCTACATATAAAACAGCTGTTTCGAACAATTGATTTAAAATTTTTGAATTTATTAATTATATATAATGATGATAGTTATATTACTAGGGAAACATTTGTAATTTACAAAATAAAAAAAATATTCTTGTTGAAAATTTTTTATTATTAATAATATTAAAAATAATTGTAAAAATAAAAACTTAACATTATTTGTAAATTAATAAAATAGAGTTTGCTTAATAATGTCAGTCACTCAGCATTTGGTAAGTAATGTAGGCCTACGTATTTGCAGCATAGTACCGGTACACGTCGATTTACTTAAAAATTTTAAGAGAATTTATAAAACGTATTTATAACGTTATACGTGGAAAGAATCTTGAATTTCTCATTTGTCTTAAGGAAAACATTGAATCCAACCTTCAAGCAAGTCTCAACCCCCTCCCCAGAAGTATTTCCTAGTTACGTCACTGACTTAAATACTAGGTATTTTGATAGTTTTTTACAGTAAACACTTAAGAGTAAAAGGATGATTTGTTTTTACTTTTTATTCTTTAAGAGTAAAAGAACGATTTCTTTTTACTTCTTAATCTTTTTATCAACAAACAATTCTTGAAATTTTAAACCAGGAATTACTTGAAGCCATAAACGAGCGGTTGAAATTTCTCCTAATGCGACTCAAATGAAATTGTTTCTGCGTGACGACAGTAGCTGTTATCACTAGGTCATCACTGATGAAACATATTGCAAGTTCTTCTGATATACGACGATCTAATTCTGCTATTCACAACGTTTCCTAATTAGAGTTCAAAGTGATGAGGAAAGCACACATCCGTACGAAATTTCCTTAAACGTTTTTACTCAGCCATACATGGAAACCGTTATTACACACTACCTAATCAAATTATGGTATTCTGTTCTTTTCGTAATTTCTTTATTACTTCACTGTTTCAAGCGTAGGTTTATTAGACTTGTTATCACGGTTACAATACCAATTCATTATTCATCTTAGCTTTTACACAGCAGTTTTAAACAATGCATTTTTTCAGTGTTTCAAACCGCACACATCAGTGCACAGGGTTTCTGTTAATATGAATAGTCAAAATTTTATATTTTCTCAGACAATAAGCTTTTTACCATTTATTGGTCTATTATCATTCCCAATCGTTCTATCTCAAAATAAGTACCCCACAACGGGCCTTTTACAGACATTTATAAGTCTATTGTGTTTACCTGAACCACTTTTTTCTTACTTTCACTTCGCCGAACCCTGGTGCTAGTGTCTACTGGAGAATTCCTATTGGTCTGTACCTGCTACCTGCCTATTTCTATTTAATTACATTTCTTACTTCCTTTAACGAATCGGTTTGGTTATGCGAATTTTAATTTATATTATCTCTAACAAAAATTAGTTAATTTTCCTTCATTTCACCAATAAGATTTATACAGATCCATAACTAAGATCTTCAAGAATACATTTAGTGTAGGCATCGTTACTTTATGTTCGTTTTTTTACGAACAATTACGTTCGGTTACACTTTACGAACAGTGTAATTTTTAAAAAATTCGTCTTTTTCCTTTAAAAGTTTTAAAAATCAGTTTTTTGTCTTCAATCGTCATTTTTAATACATTTATTTACGTTTTGGATATATCTTATGAATTACAATGTTTTTGCTGAATTAGACTAGGAAAAAGAGGCTTGCACTTATTTCTGAGTTTTTTTAAAGGAAAAATATAGATGGCGTTAACAGCTTTGTATTTACATAACGTTTGACTACTTTATTTTTATACTTTTGTCCTTTCTTCTGTATTTAGGCTTGCAACAAAGTTCTGTAGGTAGCAAGTTTCTTAGACACCTTAACGTAAATTTAAAATCGTGTTTAAAGAATACTACACCGACTGTCAATTTGGATCTGGTATTGTGTAGCTGCGTTAATTTTCTATATACAGTGTATCATAAAATTACGCGACTTGAGTTCAATTTCTGCTGCACGCGAAAACAAATGGTAAATCTGAATTTTATCCGAGAACACTGCTCTCGCAAGCGATGACAAAGCAACGAGGGATTCACGTGCGTAATCACATTAATGCTGTACATATTGGTTGAAGCTGCGTCAAACTGTTAAGACCGTACACCCATGATAGAATCTGTCCTTACACTCAACACGAATCAAAAAATGTCCACAGCGTTTATCAAATAGAATTTTGATCTCCACGTAAGCAGGTTCTGGGTAGAAGGTGTTTGCTCCACATACTTTTTTCCACTCATAACTTACAAAATTATCATGTTTATACTGGTGATTCTAGAGTTTATAATGTGAATAGGGGAAATTGGTCGGAATAACAATAACAATTACACACAAAAACGTTGCAGTTACACACATTAACAAACAGAACACAGGTCCTACTTTATATTTAACAAGAACACAGGTTCTGTAATCCAGCCGGCACCTGGCTTGTGCCGCCACTGAGTCTATCAGTTAAGTTATCTGGTATTAATTTCATATTACTCTGTAAAATATTGTAGTATTTACTTCTTTATGCTACATAAGCTTGTAAGAACTTTAGAAAGCTAACTTTTTAACTATACTTTTGTGATTCTGTAAAAAACGTCTACAACTCGTCGGACCAGGATACTCTGCAGAATGCTCCTTCGCTGGTTTACGTTACACGGACCGTTTCTACCAGATATTAAGGCTGCGTGGATTCAGAATATAACTTCTGCAAAGAAATATTATTTCTTCTTTTCATTCGATCAGCGTGAGCTTGGGAGATTTTTAAAACTTCGCAGCGCACGCTGCTTACCTCGTTTTCCTCGCATTCAGGATGTCGAAACAGAGGAAAATATTTAACTAATTGACCTTCCGTGTTTTGACATTTATATGTTATCGTGTAACATATAGGCCTACGCAGTCTATTCTTATAATAACAGCCTAGACTGAAAGTGTGCATCATTCTCAAGAATGACCAAACTTTTCTTGCACGTATAACAACAAACACATTAACAAATATTACAACTACTTAGAACCTAATACAACTGTGTGAAACTAACTTGTGCGAATAATGTCATTTGCTTCGTCTCAGATTATTTGCTCTTAACATTTTTAAAACTAAGTGTACTGTTGGACGATAAAGATTCCTTAAACATACAGATTAAAATTAATTTACCTTTTTTTCATCCGTCATGTGACTTCTTATTGTATTTAATTAAATAACGCGTTTCGAGGCTCAAGGCCTCATCTTCAGATTTCAGTCCCGTGTGGACGTCGTTAATTAATTAATTAAATTAAATACAATAAGAAGTCACACGACGGATGAAAAAAAAGGTAAATTAATTTTAATCTGTATTGAATCGTGACTTGGATACCAGAGAACATGAGTTTAAAATTTTCCTTAAACATGTTTAGAATGTTTAAGGGTTCTGTATTGTTAAAACTGACTTTAAAACAACAATTTTATATCTTTATTAACTTTATAATAAAAAAGTTAGTAACCATGGATTCAGTTACAATTGTGAAAAATCGACGTGGTGCACGTAGTAACTTCATGTTTAAATAAACTCTAAGATCTCATAACTAGTAAGTTCCCTGAACTATAAGAATCGCTCATTGTTTTGAACACAGTAAATTTCTTATTAAATATAATCAAATTAATAAATTTTAATTTGTTGAAGCTGTGAGCAAAGAATGTGCGATTCTTATCATTAGCCAAGAAGCACCACGAGAAGATGATCTTACGTTGTTTTTTCATATTTTGTTTTTTCTCTTCATTTTTTTACTTTTTAAGTGCTTTTTATGTAGACGCACAAATCAAGATGTTGCAAATATCATAGCAAATATTAAAGTTAATTGTATTGTATAAAAAACAAAATCTTGCGTGTTTTAATTGACTTCAGTCGTCTAATAAATACCCCACGTAGAAAATATTTCCAACATTTTGACTTCTATTTTTGGCTTGTGGTGCCCCTAAGTGACAACGCTTTCAGCGTAGCCTACACACTGTGTTCGTATTTGGATCAAAATTTCTTATAACCTGATATGGATTTTTACAAATTTTTCAGAATCTTGATCCACTTTTCGGGCTTTAGCGTACCAAAAGTTCGAAATTTCTATAACTGAACACTATGTACAGTACTCATTTTAGTTAAAATTCTCTTTAATTTGATGTCCCCACATGGACTTTTGCGTTTTATAAACATAAATTTAAAGCACTGTTTTTGACTTCCGCCTCTCTATTTTTGGGGGAGACGAATATTAGAAACAATAGAGGTGTGTGATAAAAGTATGGACACAGTAGGTAAATTTTACGTAGGTTGATGCATTCAAAATTTATCGCGAGACTTCCTGTAAATAGACGGACAGACAAATGACCAGTGGTCGAGTTAAAACTGAGAACTCGCTTTGCTCGTTCAGCTACCATTCAAAAAATCTGAACCTTCTTGATCATTCAATTAAGATTTTTACTGAGTCTGTATTTTTTTTTAGTCTATCCTTCTATACTCGGTCCTCTTACTGACTTTGCTGAAATGTATTCCAGTAAACCCAAGAAATTCAACAATACATTAATACTGTTTTTGCCTATTATCGAATGCTCTCTGCTCAACAATAACCCTATATTGAATAGAAACAGTTACAAACGAAGAAACGATATAATAATGGAAATAATACGTCCTATCAAGAGGAAGCTGTTAAATACTATGAAGTTGTATTGCGAAGTGACAGATCGTTTACTTAAACAGTTAACACAAAAATTAAAAATATAGTAAAAACAAATTTTTTAGGTTTTTTAAGTTATGTGAAAGAAATCATATATATCTTTTTTTACGATAAACGGCTAGTAGGCCCTACTACGAATTACACTACGATACACATACTGAACGATAAGCCGCATACTAGGCTGTGTAAGAAGTAAGTCCAGTTATCTATAAAAAATTATTCCAATTTTACAGATAGATAATACCTTTTAAATCTTCTTTAAGGTAACATAATTAGGAAACCACCTTTTTACGTTTAGGAAAGTTCGTACTGTAATCTTGTTGTGCTAATCACAATTCTGTATGTGGCCTCGGACCTAATGTTTTACTTTATTCAAATTTTGGAGTGTAAAAGTAGCCTACAGCTTGGGCATCGTACAAATAACAAAATGCAGATTTGTTTCATTGATACTGATAGAAATTTAATTTTATATCAAAAAATCGAATTGACATTGTACGAACGATTGTTTTCTATTATGGCAATTTTATTAGAAAAGTAGTTGTTATAAATATCTATTACGGCGAATCTCCTATAAAACAGGAGCGCTGTGAAATTTGCCATTACAGACACAGGAACACCCCACAGTAAACCATAAGGATGAACAACAGACTCTCTTCAGTGTTTTTTATTTTTTACTTTATCGGCCCGTACAGGTATAATAGAATAACTTTATCCTATTAATAATATAATATTGTATTATACAATAATGTTTATTGTAGTTCTACGTCTACTGTAGTGATCATAGTTATTAACTCCTGTAGAAACAGTTAGGCTATACTGTATCTCTCTGAACCTTCCTCTGAGGAATACGGAAAACGTTGTTCTGACAGTACTACGGTACACAGTCAATTGTATACAGACGATTTTATACACAATTGGCAGATGACCCAGAACATTTTATGATTGGTAACTCTGCAGTTGACAAATTGTTACTTGCTGGTGAACAAGCTATCCTGTCGAACTCGGAAAGCGGGTTGCAGATGGCTGTATGCACTCATTGAGTCTAAATCTGCAAGGATTTCGTATTACAGATATCCACATTGAAGACCAAGGTGATGGCTTTTGATGAAGCTGATCCCACAGCCAAAGTTGTTATAGATGATACTGTTCTGGAGCAGCTCAGTAATTTTGACTATCTAGAGCAGGGATTCTCAACCTTTTTGTGATTGAGAGCACCTTTCATAATCCGGGGCAAGTGGGAGAGCACCATGAAAATTTAATAATAATAATAATAAATACACTCACCAGGCTAATGAGATCCTTGGCCCTGAATGTTACTCAGAATTTTACTAATATCTAAGGAGAAGTCGCTTGCAGCCACACGTAAACAGTCCTCCAAATGTGAGTCATTTAATCTTGATCGTGCTTTGTTCTTGATGTATTTTATTAATGAAAAACATTTTTCACACAGGTAGGTTGTCCCAAACATCGCCAAGCATTTGAGAGAAGCATTTCGCAATGTCGGAAATTTCATTGTATCATTTGCACCCCAGAAATCTGTGATCCTTTCCTTTTCGAAAAGATATTTTAAGGCTTGAGAGGACTGGAGCTCTAATAATTCAAGTTCCGCGCGAGCAAGATTGTGCTGTTGAATAATCTGAATTTTTCTGAGAGAGTCCACATTGAATTGAAATGGATTGAGCACCATATTAAACAATGGCTCACTTTCTTCGAGTACATGAAAACGTGTAGCAAACTCTTTCAACAGATCTTGAATTGCCAGAACGACAATTTTAGGATACTCCGAGTGGGAACGACCAAGACTCGAGAGTGTATGTGCCAGTTCAGGAAAATGAACCAAGTCATTTTTACTTGCCGTCCCGAGGAATCTTTGTAACTTTGATCGAAAGGAAAATATAATTTCTTTCAGTTCACAAATTGTGTTTTTCTGACCCTGAAGACGTTTGTTCAGCTCGGTGAGATATTGAAATAGGTCTACCATGAAAGCAAGATTGATCTTGAAATCATCCCCGAATATTTCTGGAAACTTAGTGACACAATCGTTGGCAGAAATAAATGCTTTGATTTCTTCGAAAGTTTTCCAGACCCTTGTAATTGCTTCCCCGCGACTTAGCCAACGAACATCCGCATGTAGGATTAGTTCTGAATGTAGCGCTGATAAATCATGCAAGAAGACTTTAGTAAGCGCTTATTCAGGGGTTTAGAAACCAAAAAGTTGATCAACTTAACTATCAGTTTTAACTGTTCAGAAATTTCAGGAACAGATATAAGATGACTGGCTAAGTTTTCAACTTGAATTAAACAATGATAGTGAACAAAGGGAGGAAAATGTTCATCATTTTTCAGAAGAGCGACAAATCCTTTATTTTTACCTACCATGGAAGGTGCGCCATCAGTAACCACACACACGAGCTTTGATAAGGCAATGCCATTAGGTTTCAGGAAATTCGCGACAGCGTTGTAAATGTCTTGCCCCGTAGTTGTACCCGGGAGCGGTAAAATTGTTAAAAATAAATCTTCTACAATTCCCACATTATCTATACAACGTACAAAGCACGCCAATTGTGCTACAGAAGCAATGTCTGTTGATTCGTCAATAGCAAGAGAAAAGTAACTACATTCAGAAAGTTTCTGGAGTGCTTTTTGTTTAATTTGAGGCGCGATGAGGTCAACGCGTCTGGCAACAGTGTCATTACTAAGTGGCACATTTTTGCCGCATTAATCAAAACACTTCTGTATTTCTCAGGTATACTTTCAGCGAGAGTTGTCACTGCGGAAACTATGCACTCCTTCACAATTTCTCCACTTGTAAATGGCATCCATTGCTGAACAAGTTTATGAGACACGGATACAGACACTTCGGTTGAAAGTTTGTTAACAGAACTATTAACATTAAATGAAAAAGACTTCTGTTGACGTTGGAGTTGTGATTTTAACTCTTTATTTTATGTATCCTTGCATCTGATCCCGTGGGATATTGATCAGAAAACGCACTATGATGAGTTTGATAATGTCTTTGACAATTTGCTTTTCTGAAACCCGATAAAGGTGCATGACACAAAACACAAATAACTCCCGTATTCTCGTCATTAGTGACCACCAAAAAATCTGTCTCCCAGTTGCCTTGAAAAGAATACAGTTTCTTTCTTTTTGCTTCGCTACTTTTGTTGGAATCTTGGGTTGATGAAGAAGGTAACTTAGGTATCGATTCTTCACTACGTTTTCGTATTACAAATTTATTCATGTCTCTTTTTTAAGAACGTTCACAACACACTTCGAGGCGAAAGGAAAATTGCAAACTGACAATAATTACGCGTATTTCACAAATAACAGAACAGCAATACTACAACCAAAATACGTCACAAAACTAGTGTACACCGCTACACCTTGTCACTCCAGTCACAAATGTCGCTCGTGTAAGTGGAAATGTCCACGCAGAAACATTCATAGAGGTCATTTCTATCCTTGTCAGCGTCAGTTCAGCGTTAGGGGCAGACAAGGACAGAAATGACCCCTACGTGATTCCATCTCTCTTTTCCAGCCGGACGGTTTCTCAGCCTGTTCACCACCTCTATCTATATACCTCTATGGTAGTGGCTGCTCTTAAAGTCTCATTGGCAAATTTCGAAATTTCTATTTAAAATCTGAAAATTGATTGGTTGAGCTAAGTGTAAAATGCTACGTGACTATTTCTGTGAGAACGTACTTAAAGCTGCAAGTTTAGGGATTTCAGAGGCAATAAAATTAAAATATTTTGAATAACCGCTTCTTTTGAGGGTACTAGTACGTGTTTAACAGCCCATTTACAAGATGAGACAACCTGGCGCCTACAGTAATAAACCCCTCGTAGGCTGTCTCTGCCTTTTAAAGCTGCAAACAATAGAGTCGGTATCTGCTTGTAAACTACGGACAATTCCGGAAACCATTGCAAGTAGTGCTCTTAGAAGTAACAAAGGTTTCCAAACAGTATTTTGCTATACTCAGTTGTTGGTGGACAACAGCTGTACGGCCGTGCTATATAGTTCATAATTGAAAATTAGGGGTCACTGTTGCTCGCGAGCACTTTTTTATACATCCATGATGAGCACTATTTTTAGTTACGCGAGCACCAGGTTGAGAACGGCTGATCTAGAGTGTAATATATCTTACATTACAAACAATGATGCGAAGAAGAAGCTCCACAAGTTCAAGCATATGTGCGGAACGATCAGGAGAATCCTAAAATCAACGAGGAAAGAAGTGCTCCTGAAGTTCTACAAGGTGATGGCCCTCCTCGAGCTTCTCTGTCTGTGGGTTTGAGAATTGGGCTTTAACGAAGTGCCTGGCCAGTCGCATTCAAGCGGCTGAAATGAGACTTCTCAGGCACGTGATAGAATATACTCTTCAAGATCGCAGAAGGAATGTCCATGTACGGCAGGAGCTGAATATTATTAGTAGGCTATACTTGATAGAACTGCCCAATATCGGCTAAAATGGTTGGAACATCTTGACCGAATAGATGACTGCCGCATCCCCGAATTCCATAACTATGGAATTAGAAGCCGAAAGAGCGGAGAGGTGTGGGAGCGTTGGACTGACCAGTTCTAGTTTATCCGCTTTGGACCGGAACAGACTATTTTTGGTTGAATCTTCGTTGAAGATAATTGTACTGAGAGCTGATGTAAGATAATACAATACTTTAAATAGGCCTATAGTTTTTCTCGTTCGTTTGAGTATTCATCCTCCTCATCATCAATTCCAATCAGTAGGCTATATAAGTCGCTGATCCGTTCAAACCCCCAGCCACCTTTCCACGGCCTTCTTCTGTCTAGCAGTTTTTGTTTGAGGGTTAACTTGGAGAGCGGATTAACTTCCTAACGACTCCTTGAACGAGTCACTAGTTTCGTCTGAGGAGTTTCATTTTACATGACTGTATTCAACTCGTGTTTTATTTTTTTAGGGGCTATCCATGTTTCGCTACAGCAAGACTCCTTCGTCTTATAAAATTTCGTTTTAGCTTCTTTCGGAACTTCGCTCCTTGGGACTCTACCACACATCCATTGATACTATGTAACTTATTATGTTTCAGTATTTTGATATAATTTTACCATTGATACAAGAAAAAAATCTTCAGTAGAATAGTAAACGTTTCCCAATTTTTTTTAAATTTTACCAAAGTTGGTGAATTTTCTAACTTCTTGTCCCCATCTGGAAATATTTTTCAACATTGGATCACAAGTTACAAGTATTCTTGCTACTTGGTTAACTTTTACTTATTTTTACTGTTACCTCAATATAATCAGTCAACTCTGTTACGCCGAGCAGTGGGCAGTGTAGTGTGTATTTATTCAATAATTTCTATGTTGAATTTCACCGACGCGTTCTTATGACAAGATAAGGATTTCCAGCACCTGATGATGGCAACTTGTTGCCGAAACATGTTTTAAGGAATCTACTAAGTCGCAAGACGGATTATATCGAGGTAACTAATTAACATATTGCGAACTGCAGAAAGTATATAATCTTATTTTGTACGTCAGAAAACATGTTGTTTTTAAAAACTATTATTAAATGAAATAATGAAGTGGTACAGTCACTTGAAAGGAAGTGAATGACAAGAACAGAAGGTAGATGAAATATATTCCCTTCAGTTTTCTATGAAGAGAAAAGACTTTTCAAATTATACAGCACTTTATTCACAACCTTTACACATATACAGGATTCCAATATACAAAACGAAATGAATAAATTAATACAAATCATGTACAGTTCATTTACAAAATACTGATAGCAACGGTAGGAATTAAAGTAACTGGACATAACGCTCTACTTTACAGTGTTACTTACACAAGAACAATTTCTAGGACAGTTAACATCACGATAAAATAATAACACAGGCTTACTAATATTACATCAACGATTACAATAATCTTAAATTTAAACATATTTACAATGACGCGTCTTTCGTTCCCGACCGCATATACGAGTAAATCTAACAGAGTTTACATACAAAAAATATATGATTACTATAATCGGTGTCATCGATGGGTCTTTCAGAGCGTACGCATTAAATTCATCAGAGATAGTTTCATAATGCATGTAGGAGATAGTTTTACCCTAAAAAAACTGGCGTGAAACCGCTGCTTCAGTAGTCAGAAGCTTTAATTTTTTGCCGTACACAGGAAATAAATACTCATTTAAATGTTGCAGAGTGGTCTTGATGTATGGGATTTCATTTTTGCGAAATAACTGGATAACGGTTTGAACTCAAAAAAGTTTTCACGCAACTCGCAAACTGTCAACTCTTTTTGGATTTCGTGATACATTAACGGCGAGATCTAGTAGTACATCAGTAAAATGTAGTTATGAAACTTGAATACACGACATTAATAAGAAAAATTAAAACTGTAGATAGACTACGACATAAATTATCTTGTTAGAAAATATATTAAAGTTTCTATAAAATACCCCTGGGCTTAAACTTTAATTATTGTTAATCATGCGATTTCTTAGCTTAACACAAGTTTTCCATATTATTTCCATTTTACAATTTACAAATTTCCGTTTTACGAATTACCGACAGTAAAAAATGTTATAAAATAATTATCGTATTAAAAAAATTGTGTAAATTTTATTCGTAGTGACCAAGTATTTTATGTTGTAGGCTATATCATTAACCACTTGATGATCCAAGTAGAATAATGTTAATTTATTTTCCGAAAAACCGATTTACAATACAGTTCCAGCTCTTAGTATGCTTTCTTGTGTGTGTATGTGTGAAGTTGTATGTACGGTAAACCAATAAATAATGTTTTTCAGATTTTACGCAGTGTTCAATTCCAGCTAACGTTTGCCCATATTATCTTGATAAAACCTCGTTAAATGTCTTTAGTGTGGGTGTATACTGAGGACGCTAGTACCTTACGCGGATTTTTACACGATAAAATTGGGATTTCCCAAGGACTAAATAAGCACGATTTCCTAAAGGACTAAACCAAGCTCGAATTCATGTAGCTGGGTTTTATGATTATCGTAGGGCAAAGCGTATTCAATATCAGTAACGTATTCTAAGAAATACTTCAAGCTATGAAAAAAACGGCTTAAAAATGAGGAACTTTTAATATACCTTCAAGACACTACCATTTATAATGAAAGTGAGAAAAGTTTAAAGTTTAGGCCTATAGAGCAAAACGCTCAAAGATAAAAACGTTCTTAACTAGGCCAAGTCTACACTCACGGTTTGCAGCCAACCTTAAATAATTTAAGCAAAAAAAAAAAATATTAATTTTGGATTACTCAGTGCCTCCATTTTTTGTAATGACGCCAGGCAAAATGAATCTGGAACTTAACTACACTGAACGTTTCAATGAAGTCGGTTGTAAAAATTGTCGTAATGTAGGCCTAATTATGAAAGCGTGTTGATAAAAAAAAATTTATCGAATAGAATATTACCTAAAAATGGAATTAATGCTTTAAATGTACAATGGTTTCCTTCATTCTATTATTGAGCTTATAATGTTTGAGAGACTTTGATTCTTTCTGCTATTAGCCTAAAGGTACAATGTTAAAGATGAAGGAAGGGTGAAATCAAATAATAAAATTAATTGGAGTGGTAAGTAATGTACATCGGATTTGAGTGAATGTACTAATTGTGATGGCCATGGCTCAGGTCGCTCTTCTTCCGCCCCTGAAACAAACACAGATTACGTTTATAACTGATTGGGTTTCGGGTAGAAACAGAGCAATGTGTTCAACAGTTAATGCTAATGTGGAAATGCGTTCAGCAGTACATATAGATGTCGACAAGGACTTGTCTTGTTAAACAAGTATCTGCGAAAATACTAGACACGTTTGTGTGCTGCCATGCGCAGAATTATAATGAAAACTGAAATGTGTTCGAATCAAAATAATTTATTTTGAAAAATGTTGATGTGTTGAATATTTTGTTATAAGATTTTTTAAAAATACATGTATGCCTTTGATACCTGTCTTGAATGCATTAAATCAAGTGATTTTATTAATTATTTTATGACAGTCAAGTGGACTGTGTTTCACTGGAAGGTAACCATATCGCCAGTACACTCGCTTCTTACCATCAGGTGGAAACTAGATACTGAGAGCTTCCGTTTCATTTTGCGTAATTAAGTTTGTCCTTTTCGAAGCTGCTGGATGGATTAAACACTCACTTCAGACCGCATTAGATGAGAAATTAGATTGCTGTTTCCGTTGTGTTCATTTTAGAAATGGTATTTCAAAAACGATTTTCTTAAATTTTTATTTATGTACGTTGAAACTGAAGCGTATCGGTTTCGTACTGAATTAGTTTTCTTTGGGTCCCTGACCATTGCGATACACTTTACGAAAGGATACACTGACCTTTATATTTTACGAAAAGTCGTATAAGAAATCATTAAAATTTCTGTACCTTAATGTGTATGATACACGATTTGTGAGCACATAACTATACCCATTTAAGCATTTGGGGAGGAAGGTGACATGGAATGGAAGCTGTACGGAGGACAGAACTCGGATATCAAGAGGCAAGAGAGCTTTTGAGACGGTTAAAGCATGGCTGACGGCAAGAAGGATCCCGATTGGGATGCGAAAGGAATTTGTAAAATGTTTTATTTGGAATTTTTTATGTGGCAATGAAACATGACAACAAAAAATAAAGAAGAAAGGTACCTTGAGAGCTTCGAAATGTGGTTGTGGCGAAGAATGGTTACGGTGAAATGAACTGATAGAGTGAGAAACAATGAAGTGGTGATGAGAATAGGACAGGAAAGAAAACAGTTGAAAGTAACAAGAAAGAGAAAAAATATATTGGTTGGGGCATACATTGCGTAAAAACTGTTTGCGACTAAGAATAATACAGCGACAGGTGGAAGGAAAGAGAGGACGGGAAATAAGAAAGATTGGAATGATTTCTTTAAAACCACTAAGCGATGAATGATTTTTGTTACGGGCAAACCCTCTACTCGGACTGCTTCCGTAGTAATATTTTTGTCGCTTGGCATTTTGATCCCAGATTCCAAGCGACAAGGTGACGCCAAACGACAAAAAAGAAACGATGAAAGCAATCCGAATAGAGGAACAGAAACAGAATGAGCTACAGACAGACGCGCAGGACCAAGGAAAATGGAGAGCATCCAGTTGAAACCTATCGCAAGACTGTGTTACTAAAGGAGAACTATCCTTGAATTGACTAAAATCAATTGATCTAAAATATTAATGAACTCTAGAAAGTTTCTTTTTTCGCCGGCCACTACTTTGACTCGTGGAAATTTTACTTATATAGAAGAAATTTCATGCCGCGACTGATTTTAATCGCAAACAGAATTAACACTGTTGCACACCACTATAGAAAAATTATTCCGATTAGCGCTTTCAAGCTTCACAGCTCATCACCAGATCGGAATGACGGCGATGAGCTGAGCATTTCCGATCTGATGATGAGCTGTGAAGCATGAAAGCGCTAATCGGAATAATTTTTCTATAGTGGTGTGAAACAGTGTTAATTCGGTTTGTGATTATAACTACTAACATAACTTTATTAATTAAATATTCTTAGCCGATCTAATTTCTACTCATGTATAATTCCGTCTAATCTTAATAATGATACTACAGTCTGGCTGGACAAAGGCGTAAGTTCGTAGATCATATTTATGCCTACTAGCATAGACAAACGATATTATATATTACCATTAAGCCTACATGGTGTACATTAAAACCGTATATTTTACAATTTCAATGAAAAGCAAATATTAATCCAATATTTCAATTAATGGATTTTAATAATTTAAAAAAAAATGGCTAATTTGCATGCTAGTTTTGTTGTCCAATCAAGATATTTGCAACTCTTTTACCCTTTTTTCGCCGATTTTAATAGTGGATATGATGAAATGCAAAATCTTAGCGAGCATTTAATTAGAAAACCAATAATTTAAATATTCTTATTGTTTAACGAAGAATGTATAATTTTCCGTAAGTAGTTAAAATTGTGCTTCACTTGTGTTATTGGAGTGAGTAATGTTTTCCCCATTTTGACTAATAGTTGTTCCTTTAATACCTTTGTTACGCCAACATAATGTCTAAAAATATAAGAAAACAAAATAATACTAAAATATTGAATAAGCTTTTATTCAAGGGGAGGTCTTTACAACAAAGAGAATAACAAAACAAAATGATTAAATTAAAATAAAACTTTATTACAATATATTTGGTAGTTGACAGCGATACAACCATTAACAAACAAAAACTTAAAAACATATACATAATATTACAAATCATTAAAAATAAAATTTATTTATATGAAGCTATGGCGTTCCAACTAAAATGTTCATATATGAAACGTTGACTACATTATTAAAGCACAATTATTGGTTGTTGGTTTAACAGAAATTATTTAATTTCTCTGACATAATGTAATAGGGTTTTAAATAATAAAGTTAATTTTTAAATAGGCCTAATGTTCAATTTCACGTTTCCTATCCTTTTGCAATTACAAATATTTAAATCCAAATTTAAACTGATAAAATCTACATTGTCCCAATTCGAAAGCGATAAACTTAAAATATTAGAAAATAAATACAGTGAATAACTTGTAGAGAACTTATTTTTATCGCCATGCGCTAACAAACAAGTCTTAGGCCTATTAACTAGAATAGGCACGATCTAATGAGTGACAATATTTAACAGTACTAAATTTGTAACTAGTCAGAAGTATGTAGCTAGTAAGTGACATTTTGAAAACTTCAATTGATTAAAACTTCGTAATTTCTGATCTAATTTTAGTTTTCGTAATTGTCCTACATTTTATAAGTACACATGAGCATAATCATTACTGCTCGCGCGCACTCATATATCTCTCCCTACTTACAACGAGTTATAATTAATTACAAGTAAATTAAAAATACTAAAGTGATATTGTATAAAGATAAATTAATAACCAAATTTTTTATACTTTTTCATAAAGCAAACGTTTTTTGTCAGTAAATTTTGAGAAGGGGTTTAAGTCTATATAGAAGACTAAATAGGTTACAATTAATTACAAAGTGCTGTAATGTATGCAGCAATAAATTGATTGACCTCCGCTGTCGTGAACAAAAGGCGAACCCTTTGTCCGTTGTGTTAATAACGTTTTACTAGCAGTGCGCATACATTATATAACACGGCGTTGACTACCCGTGTTAAAAATAAAAGGGGTGTTGTAACGACCCATGGGTCACTAGTAACAGTCACGCCCTTACTGGACTGCTAAATCTATTGGCCAGTTCAGTTCTTGCATAACTAATGACTTGGCCCCCCCCCCCAACAGTTTCACCCTTAACACAAGAAGACGATGCGTGTGATAAATTATGTTCAATTTTATAGCAGTTTAATTATTGTTTGAAAAATTAACATCTGCTCAGTTGGTAAGTAAAAAGACAAGCGTATGTTTTTTTTTTACTAAAACCTACCGGTTATTTACTAAACCGAGTAACTGAAATAGTAATCGTATGAAACAAAACTACACCGAACAAATGGTTTTGCCACGATATGAAAGCAAACGTGCATTAGTAGAACGGGTATGACTCCAACGATAAGGAATCGATATGACCCTATCCTCCTCTGTAAAAAAGGTTCGACCGCCGTTTGAAATTATTTAATCTCCGCCCCTTCCCAATTATTCTCAGAGACGGAAGGGGTCAAATGTCCAGTAAATATCTCCGGTGAAGCTAAAGCTCATTTAAGCAAATAGAATTATTAAATAGTTAAAAAAGACTTAAGAAAACAGAATTATTAAAATATTTGAAAACATAGTTTAAGAGTTTTGCAACTCCTGTCAGTTTGAATGCTTTTCTCTTGAACTGTAAGACCGGAAGAATTAGTAACGCGACGCCAGAGAATACAACTACGGGACATTCGGTTCTGACGATGAGAACTGCTTTTCAATTTAAGAATTTATAAAGTTAAAAAAAAAATATAAATCTCAAGACCACTAAATGAAAGAAAGAAAGCGGATTCGAAAATATTGTGGTTTAACTGTTGCAAACTTGATAGAATAGAGCTACTAAATGTTTAAAACTTGTGGCCGGTACCCTAATAGTAACGGATTCTCCGGTATCAAAAATAAAAATATTATAACAGGACAAGGAACCTAGGGGAATGAAATAAAAATTTATAATATGATGTTCGAATCTTCTACAGAAAAATAGAACTTTTTAACCTTTCTTGAGCCAGCCATCGTCGTCAGGCTCGGGATTCCAACACGCGAAGAAAACACTTCAAGGCGAATATGGTAATTACATTTATATCCAACAATTAGTCTGGTATATCTTACATATGGAAGCTAAGGGTTGTACAGTCCACAATACAAGGCGGCAGCAATTAGGCCTATTTCGTTGGTACACAAACAAACGGAATCCTATAGCAAACGGAATTGATTGCGTCTGCCAGCTGGGCCGTACACTGTACGTACGTTTCTCACGCGGCTTTGCTCTATTTGTCCAACACTTGAACCACTCGTCTGCCGCAGGGTGATTCGCATGCGTTAACTGCGTTCATTATTTTGTTTCTCTTTTAAATTTGATTTTAAAAAATTGCTCATTATTTTTGAAGCAGTATTATAGATTTGTAAGGTTTACCAGTTACTAACCACATTTGGACAATGACTAATGAAACGTGGTTCCAACTGTAAATAAATCACAAGCAATGCACTGTTCGAATGAAACGTGTTTGGAAAAGTCAAAATTAATTTAAAATCGTTTCACTATCTGTCAGTAATTACACAAGACCAGATACTATGACATAATTTTATGTATAAACACATAGAAGTCGTTGAATTTTATTTTTTTTGTAAAAGGGATATTTTTTAATGTAATATTTTGATACGATTGTTTTCTCTCATATTACATCGTTAAAGTCAATGCAGTACATTTTACTGGTACTACCAAATTGAGTTAGTAGCATCGTTGATGTTGTAAACCGTCATTTCATAATGACTTAAAATCTTAAAAGTAATATTGTGTGTTCCAGGTCACAACACTAACGACGCTACGTTCGTTATGAATGTCATACAAGCATTATCAACTTAAACCAACGAAAACAGTTAAATGAGGTGTCATCACAAAGAGGTTAGATGCTACTGGTTTTAGTGAATATTCTAGAACAGTCTTGTTGGAACTAGGTACACATTACTTTGATAATCGAAAAGGAAAACTTTTAATAACCTTGATATTATGCATAATTTTTAAAGTTATAACATTAAGTATAAATAGATAGATATTCTGTAGTAACAATAATTTTATACAATAATACAGTGTTTTTAGTCATATTTATTTATAAGTAATGTACAGTACAGATAACTAAGACGGGACGGAGCGCGCGTGTTATGCTGGATGTGAGGGTTGAGTAAGGCCTACTTGCAAGGAGAGACCGAGGCGCTGGGGTCCGCCGGCGTGGCATCGTGACGCTGCGGAGCCGCTGTGGTGATGCGGCTGTTGCAGGCTGTTCATGCGCAACTGAAACACAACACAAAACACACTGTATTAGCTGTTACTAGTAAACTGAAAAATACATATAGGCTATTTAAAAAAAAATATGTCCAAAACGCCCAAAAGATGTAAGTCCTACGTCGTAATTTTTACTTTCCCTTAGTCCTATGTAGGTAGGTACTGCTAAAACAATCTTATGTGCTTCTCATAAAAACTCGAATTTGATTTTACACCCGAAGTCGAGGTCCCCAGTAACTAAAATATAGTTTTACAAAGTTGTGTATGCTTGTTTGGAGCAACTTTGTGTGACAACTGAATTCAATAAAATATTCTCGAGATGCAACAGTAAGATCAATTACAAGTATCACTTTACACTTGGTATTTTTCCGTTTCCAAAAACGCATTTTTCAAATAAAACACTTTTAAACAAACGATTTTATTCCACAGGTGTATATAATACAAAATACAGGGTGGCCCATAAGTCAGTTGGCAAAATTGCAAATAGCACTTTCATTGTAGAGGTGCAGCAGGGATACAGATACAGATAACGCATACAGATAGTTAATAGCATAGTTCTCATGACCTACAAGAAATGCTCAAAGTGGCCTCCATCCTTTTCAAGTCAAGTCAAGTAACTACTATGCTAGTCAATCGAGCGTCTACATACTGCTAGTGCCAACTGACTTATGGGCCACCCGGTAGATTAAACATACTAATTTAATCATTAACTTATAATTGAAAATTATTTGGAAGGCTAATTTTGTAGGAATCCATGGACAATCCTTGTCCGCCAATGTACGCAATTTTATACTATAATCAATCTATTAACGACGTATAGGAAGGCCTAGGAAGCGTTGGCGAACTGGATATATTCCTTTGGGAACGGAACAGATGATTCGCCTAGTCCCTGATAGACGAAGAGAAGATCAATCTATTCACGAATGTGTACACGTTATATATTTAAAACATGTACAATACGAACTGTAATCTTAAACTACCAAATCTTATAAAATAGTCTGTAAATATGATTACATTAAATTACTCAGCCCGAAAGTTTGGTTGTATACGTTACCAAAATCTTAAATCGTAAATGTTAAAAGTTACCATGCAGCGAATCATTTATTTATGTGCGCCGTTTTTTGAAAGTATCTGAAGAAAATTAAGTTAACGTGATAAAAAGCACGTTTATAGTTCACAGCTATATTGAAAGCTTCTTTTATAGAAACGAAGTTTAACTTTACAATCTTTTCCAGCGCGCTTAGGCCTAAAGCCAAACGAAACTGTAGACCCACTTGTAGTTTCTAACAGGCTTTGATACCTTCTTGTGAATACAGATTGGTATGGTTACGCTTCCGAAGTAGTCATTTTGAATACAATATATATTATTTTACTACACAAAAGTTGTGAAATGCTTTCTGAAAGTTGTGTTGCGTTTTGTTTTTGAGTTCGTTTGCTTAAAATTTAAAATGCTGTTATATAATTTACTGCAGGGGCTTTTACTAAAAAACACATGAGATACATACTAAGTATTTGAATTACTGTTTTTAACTTCAAAAGTAGCAAAGACGTTGAGAATAGTAGGCTGACATAATATATAGGTCTACTTAGTTTTGCACGTTAGTCCTATACGAGCCATTAAATTATATTGTATTTTAACTTACTCAGAACATTAGAAGCGTATATACGCCAATCTGACAGAAACTTAAATAGAAAAGGTAACTGAGACTTTGAGTTGGAATAGTGGTTATATAGTATTTTGTGGCATAATAATACAGCAGTGGTTTCACAATGTTTTGTTGAATAATGATACAATAGGTAATGGTTTATTAAGAAAAAAGAATGCACTGTTATTTATTTTTAGCGAATTTTCTGTGAATATAGGCTATAGTGGAACTGCAATTGTCGTTTCCAATCAGATTTGAAGTATTTGTATTGAATTTAAAGAGTAAGGGTATAAGGGTAAGAGTAACTGCTTGTACTCTACAACGGCAGCAGTCGCAGCGGTAGTGATTAAGCCATGGTGTTGATTTTTAATAAGACAGTACTTTTAATCAGTGATGTTTGCTCAAAAAATATAAATCGTTCAAATAATTAATAGAAGCTGTTTATCTAGGAGCAACGGTAACACATTATGGTTCGGTAGATAAAGAAGTAAACAGGATTTTAAGATGAACGATTTTATCTAGAACAATAAAGTTGTAAGACTATGTATTAAACAATTTGTAATATTACATTCTTAATTTATAACTTCTGATGATGATAGTTTATACTATCGAAACAGCGTAATGTTAAACAAATACAAAAAATATATTCTTGTAAGAAAAGTTTTATTTATTATTACTACCAATAATAATATGTGTACAATGTGAGCAAATATGAATATATTAAAAAATATATAGAAGTAAGGAGAGACCTAGACTGATGTACAGAGTAGAAGCAAGACCACACCAAAGTCTCCTAAACAAGGATGTTAAGAAGGACAATTGGCAAAACACGACAAGGCAGGGTAACGAACGTGAACGATCGAGATACGTGATAAGTAAGACATGAAGGATTGAATGAAAGAAAGGCGACAATCTAGAACGACCACGTCGACACAGTGGAAGAGGACAGACTGCATTAAAAAGCCCGAGGAGAACGTCCAAATGGCATGGAGAGGTTGAGAGATTGCGTAGACTAGGTAAGTCGGTTGTGAACACAAATATCTCACTAATTAAAAATAAGAAGACGTTCTATAAAGCAGCAAAGTCTGCATCAGACTCCGAGGTTTCACCGTTTTACGAGACTTAATAAGGTCGTTTTACTATCTTGTTTCACGAGATCGTAATAAATTGATTTGATACCGGGATAGGGCGTTTAATTAAATAATTTGAATAAGAAGTTTTCCGGTGAAGGGTTTGTGAGGATTAGTAAAAAAATATAACACAAATTTTAACTTATTTGTGTCAACGTTTCGACAATATTTATTGTCATTATCAGGACAATTGTTGCTGACATTAAACATACAGTCGAAACGTCGACACAAACAAGTTAAAATTTGTGTTATATTTTTTGGCCGATACTCACAAGCCTTTCACCGGAAAACTTCATTGATTGACGGTCACTACGAATTTAAGGATTTAATTTGAATAAGCATAACATAGACATATCAACGAATGACGATTGTTTTACAGGCTACAAAAAAATTCGTTAAGTTACACTCAGAAAAAGGGCCGGAAGATACAAAGAGAAAGAAATAGGAGTATGTGGATCAAAAGTGAAACATAAGTAGGAATAAAGATTTTACTGTATGGAGTTAATTTACCCTTGCCTGTATACTTATTGTTTCCATTAATTTCTCATCCCAACATATTGAATGTGTATGAAATACAGTAATCACAGTGATTTAACTTACGGACATGCGTCATTCTGAGTTTTTACTCTTTAAGAAGAATCGAACGACACGGCTTTTCAAATTTCCTGCAGATTGATTATCGACGGACGGGGGTGTCTCGTCAACGCATCGGCGTCTGATTGCTTCAACCCTAGGCCATAAGTTACCCTAACTGACGCAGAAAAGAGTAGAGAAGCGTCCTGCCTAACTCCCTGCTGTGCGCTACATAGGTTTAGCCATTTTGTTTTTTCCCCAAATTGTGTAGTTAACGCTCTGCAACAAAAGAAGCTGTTTAGCCTCACTTATTCGAAGAATTGTACTTCGTTCTGGAGCAGGCCTACGTTACTGCCACTGTAAAACCGATGTGCACGCTGAATATGTATTCAATGTGTAGGTCTACTAGACGTGGTCGAGTTATGATCTACGTAAGTAGTTTATGTATGTAGCAGTACTGCATACAACTATCAACTGGAAAGTACGTATAACGGTACTATTTCAGTAACTATACCTGCACTGCATTTTCGATGTTTTGAGTACGGGATAGTATCGATAGACCCTACACAACATAGTGGAGAAGTGTAGCAACTACAAATGATTTCTATTGCGAACGTGATGCGAAAATAATGTAAGCCTATTAATGCGTGAAGTTAGGTAAGAATATTTAGGTTTAGTTTACTGTTAAAAGAAAACAAATTAATGGTTTTCTTTTAATAAGTAAGTACAATGATTGTAACAGACTGACACTCGGTAACAATCTCAGCACGCATAAAAAAAAGCAATTAAAAGCAACTGAATTAAGCTTTGTGACGTTCAAATGTTTCCTACTTCATAAACATGTTTGTTATACACTTAAAAATGTTGTTCATAATGGTTGTGTTTCTTTACTATGGCATTATATATTAACCTAACCAACATAACCTTACGTTTGTTTTCTGCAACGTAATACGGAATACGTCTGCAACACTTTTACAGATTGTATACATGTAGGCCTATATATAAAGATTCCGAAAACACTGTAAACGTAGTACGGGACCGGGCAAAAGCAATGAGCAGACTTCTCGGCGACAAAAAAATAATGTGGAATAAAATTTACTGTCCAAAGCGGAAAACGAGCCCTGTCATGGCAGCGAAAAATGAGAGACATGTAGGCATATTAACCCGCCTGACTTCCAGATGGGATTTTTTTTGTAATTTGTACAAATAAAGCGAGTATTACTTCAAAATTATTACAAAGTATTATTTCCCGAGTCCTTTCAGTTTTCCTGTTAAATTCTTGGATTTCGTCCATGACGTGTCCGTTACTTAACTAAATACAACTATTTCATTAACGACTCGGAACACAAAGTTTTTATGAGTAAAACCATAAAGTTTTAACTTACAACCTGAACCGGTTTTCACTTTTAAAAAGCTTCTTCTGAGGTTTTCCTGTTAACCTAAGAACATAAACTTTTACTTCAACAGGCGCAGGTTTAACCTATAATAGTGGTGGAAACGTTTCGCTTAAAAAGTATATGGCAATGAAAAACGATTAGGCCTACAATCGAAAACAAACAACTTCATAACATAAACCATACATTAATATGCTTTCTATGGCTTTAATAAATTTTATGTGATGTTTACAACATGTGAATATCGACGATCGCATAATCGAAATATCGTAAATTAGTGCAGGTACGGTTATTGCGAAAGTGCTGTATTACGTCCGTACGTTTAATTTGATTTTGAGGAGGCACCGCTCCTTAACGTAAGAATATAGTTTTAAAAATTCGATTTGCTTTAAGACGTCAGGACTCTTAAAGATAAGATGCAGAAGCGTCTCCCAGATACTAGACAGAACGGTAGAAGACTTATGTGGAAATGTAAGATGCAAGAGACGTAATCTCGAAAAGTAGACTATAGAAAAGTATATTTTAGTAAGTAGACAAGAGTACGTAATGGATCAGGCCTTGTGAAATTTAATTTATTTTAATGGTTTTAAACGTTAACTTTTCGACTTTATCAAATTTACTTTTCGCTCTATTAATGTTTACAGTAAAACGTAACACTTCTTTTTTCACTTTTTTTTCATCTATTGTATTCAGTATTTCCGGAAGAACTAGTATCTGATGCTTATTCGCGAAGGCAGGAAATAAATTATAAGTATTAACACTTTTGACAAGTCTTCGTTGTTTCAAAATTGAATTCATTGAGTTGACTGAATGAATTCTTATCCCTTCTTGTAACTCGTTAATCTAATTACATCAATGAGTCTACACTCATCAATTAATCAATTCTTTACAGATGAATATATTCAATATACCAGTTAGGAGATATTAAAAAAAAACAAAATATACAAATAATTATATCACACTACATAAAGACTAAAACTCCCTTCCTTTTAGTTAACTCGTAAAAATTGCGATTTTGTTGATAAAATTTATGAAGTGTAAACAACAACTGTGCATAAACTTATCTCACTAAATAAAAAAACCAAAAAAAAACCAAAGAATAGCAAGCGACAAGTCTGTGCAATGAATCAAATGTACGACACATAATATAAATCTTAACGAGAGCAAAAATAAGAATTACTATATTGAATATTATATATTTTTATATTGAATAAAAATTCTGTATGTTGGCCGTACTTACTATATATGTGTTTTCTGTAAATGTAAATGGCTTGATTTATCACTATTCTATTAAATGATAGTTTCAATATTTTATGGGTAAATAAAATAAATGAACTGTCTATAATACTTGACAATAACCTGTATACAACAAGAAGGAATTGCCAAAAAAAACATCGTATTTAAAGCTGTTGATTTGAACTTGTGATCGATTTAGAATGGTTTATATATAGGCCTAGTCGATCAAAATTTAACAATGAATCACGCACATTCAATTATGTAATGTAAGCTATATAAACGCATATAATGAGTTAAATCGGCATTCAAAATGCGTCTATCAGAACTAGCAGAAGGTTATATGTATTCGTGTTTTCTCCGTCTTCAACCATTCAGGTTTTTAAGGCCATTGACATCGCATATTCTTGAACTGCTGACAGATAAGAACTCTGTTTGACAGTGTTTTGTTTGTAATGATAATGCTACTAAACTACTTGTCAATAATAGGGGCATTATTACAGGAAATAAGATGAGGGTCTCTGTTAAGTGTGGGAGTGAGCTTCGCTTAATCCGCAGGTATCTTTCCTCGGTAATGGATACGGGCCCATTTGTGTTAAGATCTGTGTGAAAATGAAGATGATAAAATCAACGTAGGAACACTATAAAACCCGACCCGGACACCTGATGACCTCTATTAGCTGAATAGAGGTGTTTTGTACACAGATAAAAATTGATTTAAAAAAATGATTAAATGATACAAAAGTTATTTATCCTGCAGTCTGAAGACGTTAGCGAAACAACGGTTAATAAGTATAAACAAAAACTGCCATTATGTATGAAGAGTTTTAAGTATGAAGAGTTTGAAGACACTCAAGTTTTTTTTTATGATTTGAGGATTCCCCCCGTTTTTATTGTGGTCAACGTAACGTAATAATAATTAGTAATTATAGTCAATTAATAACGAGACTACAGGAATACGTACAAACTTTAAAATTTACAGAAAATAAATGATTTTTTTTTGGTAAATGCGTGGAATTAAAGTTAGTGACGTTAAATAATTAAGTAAGACTGTAGGCCTATAGTCGTTGAGCCAGTAAGTGATAATGGCAGTATGCAGAAAGATAACATGGGCAAAGATGAAGCAGTTCTCTGTGCGAAAATGAGTGACAGAAACTGTCAAAAAATGATAATACGCTCTTTGATGATTATTAAAACATGACAAAATGTATGTAGAACACTTCGAATAGCGATATTAATGGCGAGTGCTCATCAACTAAATTAATGGGACCGGAGTTGGAGAAAAATTACGACGTTAATTAGCAAAATATGGATATAATTAGGTAGTAATTGTTATACAATTAACAAAGTTTTACAAACTATGACGACTTGTATGTAAAAACGTAATTTCATGTTACAGTGATGAGAAATGTTGCTCTAAGGCTTTTATGGCCGCATCAATGTTGTTGGAATGCGCGTTTGCCGAGCTGATAGGCCGTGGGCTCATGTCGGGAAAACCAAACCTTTCGGCCCCACCATCGGAGCCATCTTCAGTGGTAAAAAGTTGGAAACAAGTTTTGGCAGTTGTTCGCCAAATAGGACTACCCCAGTACTGAGGCACAAACTATGACGAAATCAGTACTGGGGTATTTGGGGGAGGGGTTTTGGGGTAAATTACAGTAAACATTCTTTACAATGACAAATATATGTGTAATTAATACACAAAATCTTGACATTACGAAGAAACAGTTGAACAAGTTTAAAATGTTACAACACATTCCGTTTCACTCTGACACTGTAAGTCAATTATAATCCGTTACTAATAAACAGTAATAATTAATGCTTCCATAGAAGAAATTATAATACTATGACGAAGTAACAAGTAAATATACACCTACTATTTATAAGAAACAGTCATATTGAATGTTATTGTACAATATATTTATTGAATTGCTTGGGCTTATAACATGAAACACAAATTTTGGGCAAAATCTAAAACACTTAGTTTTATACGAGTTTTAAACTAGATTTTAATTAGTTTTGCCTTGTATTCGTTTTCGTTTCGTAGTCCTTCAGTCTTTCGACTGGTTTGGACCCTCCCCGCATATACCCGTGGTGCGTGTGTTACAGAGTCTCTCACAGGTATATGGGACCTACAGTTTAACGCCGGATCCGAACGGCATAGTTGGGGAAGGATTATACTAGGCAGGATACCTCTCGCTGGTTTGCCATTGCCTTGCGAGGGGGAACGGTCGTATCTAAATCAGATGGCCCCCGGCGGGAATTGAACCCGCGCCGACAGCGTAGCAGCGCCACACGCTAGCCACTACGCCACGATCGCTGCCGTATAATAAATAAAATTAAAATATTGTATAAAATAACCATAAAATTATTGGATTATGCTGCCTTGTATAATAAATAAAATTAAAATATTTGTTTGCGAATAAATTAAAGGACATTGTTTTTAATACATTCTCAGTAATAATAATTTTTTATACAAATTACACGTCACGTCTTTTAGATACTGCAGGCAGAGAAAAGAACAGAAAGAATGTTGTTTATTTATGAAGGGTTAGGAATGTGCTTATCGATTCCCTATAAGACTGTATTGTTCATTATTCGCGTAAAGCTTCTAAATGGAAAACAAGTCTATAAACAGAAAGGGAGCGGGATTCTATTTCTCTGTTTTAATAGGTTGGGGGCGACTTGGGGATAGGGTTATCAGAGTCGCAATAAAACAGTTTCACCCCCTCTTACAATTGTAATCGTAATCGGATTGCCAACTGTTGTAAGGAAGCACCTGCCTCCTAGATCGTGATGTGATTTGCCACGTCACGCTCGCCAGCCTTTGCCTTGAATATTAAATACGTTCGCTGATATATTAGAGTCGAATCGCTTGACAAAAGAGTTAAATCTGTCGCTAACCAGACGTGAAGCGCGAACACAGAAGAAAGCACTAACTCATTGCTTGGTAAGTATAATGATTCATACAAGCCAAGGTTTCTGCATTGTTTTATAGAGCAGTTTGTTGATCACTTTTCCTTATGGAAGTCAAGCAGTGTTGTAAGTTTGAAAGTAGGACATAAAATTAAAAAAATAAATGCTTCAATGGCATTTGCATATAGGCCTACTATCCATTATTTTGCGAAAATTTCAGATAGGCCTTTAGACTTTGGAGATTTAAAGTGTAGGCCTACCTGATAAAGACTAAAATTATAATATTAAAATATGATGTTCACTTACGCCTTTTGTTGCGTAGGCAAAGTACGGTTTCAGAATCATGTTCTTTCATGTTGTTAGTTACGTTTAATCATGTTGTTAGTGGCAAATATGTAATGAATTTCTAAGGCTTTCACGGCGGCGTCAACACTGTTGATATTTTCTGGCGACTATTAGGCCGTGTTCTACAAACGTTTCGGCTCCACCATTGGAAGGCATCTTCAGTGTAGGCCTAATAGAAAGATCGAGTAATTGGCAAGGTGGTCGCCAGTTCACCTCTGTACACTGACGTACAGACTCTGTCCTGTACTGTAATGAACAATTGCTATGTCCACACTTGTGTGCTTTCAACTTAAACTTCGCTTTCAATTTTCAATTCTGCTTTCAATACCGAGTACTTCTTGCGCATGCCTTAGACCGAAAGTACTGAACGCGTGCCACAGAGTGTCTACACTTGTGCGTCACAGTTTTCAATGTTTCTCCAGTGTAAACGTGAAAATGGACGTGTGGACGTGACTATGCTGCTATATTAGCGGGTGTAAGTGCTGAAAAGAGTTAGAAAAAGGCGTGAAAAATATCGACGCTCGATATAGTTTAAAGATTATTTAAAAAAGATTAGTTGAAAGCTGAATTTTGGAATTTTGAGAGTCCTGGATGATAACGTTCTGTTTAAGAAGTTTATGCGAATGTCTAGAACGAACTTTCCCATGCTTTTACAGATGGTGAAGCCTAAGATCGCAAAAGAAAATTCTCGCTTTAGAGAAGCAACACCAGCTGAAGTGAAATTAGCAATAACACTTAGGTATTTGGCTACCGGTGATTCATTTACTTGTTTGATGTACTTATTTAAAGTATCCAATCTTCACCAATGCTCCCGGGGGTTTTTCACTGTCAGTTCATACTTCGTAGTCAAAACAGCGTAAGCATCATTTCTTTTCATTTTGTTTGTACAATTTTTTGCCGTAATGTTCCATAAGGCACAATGTAACCTATAATCTTCAATAAAGGCCAACGTTTGTTCTGCCGACATGGTAAACAATAAACACAGTTACAGCAATCACGAAAACAGAACAAAACATTTCTGTAAAACTATGAAGTTGCACGGAATGTTGAAAGAAGATCCACTGGTGGTGGAAGCACATGAGTTATGGAATGCATGACTAAAAACGGTGACTTTCAACTGATTTTGAGTCATGCTTTGTGCATGCGTTACGTTCGCTAGAGGAAGGTTCTACTGCGCATGCCTCAAATGCACAAAAAGCGCACTAGTGTGGACATAGCAAATAGATTCTGTATCTCAGTAGGACTGGGCTGAATTGGCGACCACCTTGCCAATTACTCGATCGTTTTACACCGAAGATGGCCTCCAATGGTTCGCCAAAACGTTTGTACGCAATGTCAGTAGTAGACCACGGATTAATAACCCGGCAGAAAATAATATCAACCATATTTCATGAAGTTATCAAGGTGGGCGAGCCAAATGCTTAAAAAGGTAAAATCCTTTCTTATAAGAATTTCAAAGCCTCTATAGAAGAATTGACAAGCACAGAAGGATGTTGTGAAAGAGTCACACTAAAATTAACGAGTTTTAGTGTTTTATTACACTCAATCGTCAGCGAAAAATATGTAGTTATCCAATAACAACTTTAATTTACTTAAACTGTCACTTTTCATAGGTGTGGTTCCTTTACATACATTGTACAGAAAACTTTTAATGTTTATTCAAGACAATATTTTTTGTATTAAGTTAGCCGTAATGGGTTTATTGAAGAACTTATCGTCTCATCAACTAACAGCATTTATCCTTATCCACTTCATAGAGGTAAGTTGATAGTTTCTTTGATTCATACAACGTTTTCCTCAGGATTGATGTTACAGCATCAGAGCATCAGTAAAGAAAAGATAATAGTATTAACAAGAACTACTTCGCCTCCTAAAAATTTACGATTAATCGATGCAGTTTTGTAGTATCACCGTTGGGTATCAATCATCAGTTATAGTGAATCGAACAACGATATCCTTATCCTGAGGAGAACGGGAGCTAAAACCAGTTGGCTATCACAATCAGTGTAACGTGAGGAAGTGTGTACAACAAAATCGTGATTATGTGCTAATGTTACTACGCATCGCAGAGTTAAGGAAGCGCTCAGTGATCTTTGTTTGCGGATTGTATGTCATCCGAGCAATTTATCAGTTTATCTAGGAAACGTATAGGGTACAATAGTGGTGCGGCGCTGGTTCCCACGGAGCGGGGGTGCACCTGTCTCCGGGTTACGTCAATGTGTACCTGCCAGTCCTACTGGGCTGACCAACGTCTCTATTGTGTCCGTATCTGTTAACGATTTCCAAGAACAAGTCGCCTCGCTACTAAATGGAAGCCATATTTTACTGTTGACCACAATGCTCGGACTGGGGTGGCGATGACATAAAATTTTATATTTTATATTAAGAAACGAAAAATGAGTATGGAACAAAAACCTAAAAATATTTTGAGGAAAAAAATTAAATTGAACACGTAATCAAATTTAAGATTATGAGAAAGTATTTGAGTAATGTAGAGCAAGCTTATATTGCAAAATTAGTAAATTGCCTATAGAACTGTCACACACACATAAAGAAAAATATTTTATCATTCCATTAACTTTTCTACGGTGATCCGACTTTTCTACGTCCTTTCATTAATCCGGCTAGACGGTGATCTTAAATTATAAGTCGAAGCCCACTTATTACGAATTAATACAGGCATGTACAAACGATATTCACTTCAAAAAATAAATACAAATAAAGGATATGACAAAATAAGAAATTAATCACTAGAATGTTTCTTTTAGTTTCCGATGTAAACGATTTCCGGTGGTCCTCTGTCTCCTGAAGATTGTGGCCATCAGGCGCACAATAACTTCATCATAGTCGCAGTAGCTAAACTAGCACATCGTGTTGGGCCAAAATACGAGCTAAGCGTGCAAGGCACGAGAGTTATCGTCTGTGACGACTTAGAGACCTCTTCCCTGCACAAGTAGGTACAAAGATGCTATGCCACAGTTCCCATAAAGCTTGATCGGTGAATTCTGTCGTGCCTGTATTGCGTCCGTTGATGGAACACCTGTCGATAGCCTGGTATCCGCGGGAGTTTGTCAAGCTGTGTGGCAGAAGAGGAACAGTTTGTTGTTTCCATCGTAACGGCGCGGCAAATTGCAGACGGTCCCAGGAGGGAGATCGTAGACATCTGATATTTGGTTCGTTGGGTGACGGCATCGTTGGATGGGTCTGCGACTGTTCTGGAACCCGGCGATCCCCCGTGCGCGGCGTATTCAAAAATAACACAACGGAATCATGAACTTAGTCTGCGTGGCTCCTGATTCAAGTGCAGTGGAAAGGTTTCGTGGTGGTTGTGGTTTCACTAATAGTTTCAATTGGCCTCGACGAGTTGTGTCGGAAGTTAGCGAATCAGACACACACTCAGTCCAGCTCACTTGGAAAACAAAACCTAAAACTGTTTGGGGCGATTTGGTTTGGATTCCTGCTAGAACTGAACCTACCAGGTAGACAGTAGTAAGGACTGTGTTCACAGTCGAATCTACCTATACCAGTGTATGTAATGCCGACATAATTAAGATCCCTAATAGTAGCAACTGTGAATTGGATAGGTGACGAAAGATTAGCAAGGTGCGGCCAGATTCAATTTTACGGCTTTTTAAGGCGTAATAACATATTTAACTTAATGATTTAGTGAGATCTATTATTGCCTGAGCCTCTCTTAAGGCTTTAATGTTAATACTCGTATCTTACTACTGATCGTAGCTGCATTTATGAGTGGTGATATGAATTTAGAGACCTCTTCTATTTCGAAATGTGGATCTACCGTAGAATACTGAGCATTTCATGGACAGCACATATAACTAATGTTGAAGTTTTTAGAAAGATGAAGAAAGATAGGGAAGTTATTAACACAGTGAAGGAAGATAAGAAAGCTTCAGTATCTGGGACATCTCGTGAGTAATGAACAGAGATTTCACTTACTGCAGTCCATTCTACAGGGAAAAGTACTTGGAAAGAGAGGAGTTGGGCGACCGAGAATATCATGGCTGAGAAATTTAAGGACCTGGTTTCGCATGAATACAACTGACTTATTCCGTACAGCAGTGCAGAAAGTTAAAATAGCCTTTATGATATCCAGCATCCGAAATGGATAGGTACTATCAGAAGAAGATATGAACTACTATGAATGTATTATACTAACAAATAAACTGTCTTTATCCACAGCAGCTGTGTACATGAGCATATCATTTACGGAAAGCTTTCATCTAGCAACTTCTTATTTATCAAACGTAACTGCACTTACAATATAATACTGGAAATATTAAATTTACCTCTCTACTTGCGAAAGGACATATAGAAACACGTTAGTATTTATAAAGCTTGCGGCGTGTATAATATAAGAATTGTATTAAATTGCCGCATTCTGTAATTTATTAGACTCAGAATAAAGTGTTTAAAAGTGTACACCGTGTGACGAAAGTTTTGGAAATTCAGTGATCCGTGTAAGATAAATGAAGTCAAACAGACATTCATAGTAACTTGTATAAATTCTGTTTCCTTGTCGCAAGTATAGAATACATTTAAAATTTATCTTTGTACGCATTTCGTAAACTTATGAATACAACATTAAAGTCAAAAAACATTTAAATTCCGATGTATGACAGTTATAGCGTTCACTTACAGAACAGGTATAAATGTGTAATTTAGCACTAGTTTTGTCCTTAAGCAAGAAATCTGAAATTCATTTACCGTAATTAAAAATAAAAATATCTATGAAGAGAACCTGTAATATTTTATAAATATTATTTAATATAGAAATAAAATATAGAACCTATAATTTTATTTATATAGAAATTATAGAAAACTATGAACTTTAACTTCACGCAATAAGCTTCTTTTTCCAGATGTATGAAAGTGAAAACGTTTCCCTTCAAAACGAAAAAAAGATTGAAGGCGCTTTCATTCATTATGTTTCCACGTTTGCAGGGAGAGTAGTAAACTTCGGTTCTTGAGCGTTCTGAACAAAAGTAAAATTCCGTGAGGTGGACAACAAGGTGAAATTTCCTACAGTATCAAAGAAATGAATGTGGCAACATCAAAATATTGATGTACGCCGGTTAAATGGTGTGGAAGTGGGCCAGTGTTCTGACGTTTGTTCTAATGATTTAAAGCACGTCCAGGCAAGAACATTTGTCTACTAGAGCATGCTGTCAGCGGAACAATGCGCTGTAGGAATGTCACGCCAGTCCTGCTCTACAATGGCCGTATCGTAAAAGAGAAATGGTCCGAGTCATTTAGAGGGTGTTGCAAACTCAACTTTGTAAAAAGTCAATTTAGAAGGGTCTCTTCAGGGGGTAGACACTCCTTCCTAGTACTACTGCTGGGTTTCGTTGTATTGAATCATTATCGATTTGTTGGCCAAAGTTTTCAACAGCAAAAAGACTTTTTCCTGTGGTATAATTCGTGTAAGGAATCAATTACATTAGCCTACGTTAATTAATAGCATCAGATTTATTTAAGAGGTACAGAAGATCCTCAATTCTCGCACGTATGTGTTCCCGAAAGCATGTATAAAATTCGAATTGGCTGATATTGAAATTAATAGAATCCGCTCTATAAACTATTGCACACTGTATCTCTACTGAAATTGGGCATATTTTCGCTTAAATTGGCAATCATACGAGTACTATTACTACAAACACTTCATAATACAATAACACGTTGAATTAGTATTTTTTTTATATAAGTAAAGCTTATAAAGGGAGTCTGTAAAACTGCCTACTATATAATATTATTGCATAAAAAAATTAAGCACTTTTTCATTCTTCAATGAATGTGTAAAGTCATTTACACTTTTATATACTTACGCACCACTCCATCAGTGTGGAACTATAATCTACAATTAAAATTGTAATGGACTATTACTACTACTTTGTAAAGTCCGAAACTATAAAAAGAAACTAGAATAAAACGTGTCAGTTTTTAAAGTCGAAAAGAAGGAAAAGTACAAGTGACGAATATCCGTAAGTTGTGGACCAGCTGATAACACTATCAAGGGTGATGATAATATTTCTTAAAGTTTACTTTCAGTAACAATATCTCAGAATACGGCCAGCCTTGTTTACCAAGTCGTTTTGTCAAGACGATACGCATGTTCATCTAGTACATAAAACTCACGTTGTCTGCTGAAAGTCTGTACAGCTTACATACATCCATACCGCTGAATTCGCTGTAAGGCGTAATATCTGTTTAGAGGTAATTTAAACACCAAAAGAGTATAAAATTATTTTCGTGTAATATGCAACGACTTCAGTAAGCTTAAAAGTCTACGGTTGAATACTGACAATTGAAAAGTCTAAAAATAAAAATGATGATTAAGGTCTCAGAATGATGCGTCTTTCGCGACCGCCTTTTGGTATCAGCGTCAACATGAACGGCATCATTTACACGAAGCACAAATATATTTTCTGAATGCAATTACGACATTAATTTCTAATAAGGAAAATTCTGATTCTACGCGTCTTATTGGAGGTTCGCTTTTAATGCGAAATTTAAATGAAAAAACACGTTACTTCAAAGTGCATTTTAAAAACTTCAAGTCATTCATATTTGCAGTTTTGTGTATTTATTATTAAGCCTTTAGTCAGAAACAGTATTATAATGCATTAAGGGAACAGTAGGAAAAGAATTCCATAAGAAGACGTACTGATTAAGTTAGACGATCAATAAATGTAGAGGCAAGCCAGTACAAAGAATTACGTCCGGAGCGGACTCACATAAAGACAATCGCGTGTCCAACGTTCATGAATTAAATAAAACGCCTCACTCAGCATGTAATGATAACCAGTGCGTAACGTTGCACCAAATTGTACCGCTGCATAAGGAGTGTGGCGAGCATTTTGTCCATCGTCTTCGTCGTCCTTCAGAGTAAGTCACATTTTATATTCACTTACTCGTATAGTTAATGCTTCTACTTGGAAGACAATGAAGGTCTGTAGTACAGTCTACTAACTGCGACTAGGATAACAGACGATATCTTATAGATCTATCAGCGCCAAGTGCGAAGTTACGTGCCGCTTGCTGTAAGCTATTGGCACGTGATACATGCTTTAGTGTTAGTCCACGGTTAAAGTTTAGACTATAAAAGCGGCATATTTTGTAATTTGGAAGGTTTCGAGATATGGAACAAACGTCTATAGGGTGATGGTCCCAACCGTGTAGATAGATAATAGTTTTCAATATTCAGACGTTGTAAAGCTACATTTTATTTAAAGTGAAGTGTATAAACTTATCCAGTTAGGCCTAGTTTTTGGTGAGACGCCAAATGGTAGGAATGGAATAATCCGACGGCAGATGTGGAAGACTGAATTGAGAGCATTAGTCAGCACAGCAAATGATAAGGCAGATTCACCGTTGATCGACAACATCAACTAAAACCTAATACGAGACAAAGGAGATAAGGAGAAACTGTAATTCCATTACTTTGTGAACGCTGTATCATATTGGACGTTTACATAAAATCTCTAGTTCTCTTCTTCTTCGCCTTCTCCTCCTCCTCCTCCTCCTCACCTCAAACGTTAGTGGGCTTGTAATTTCTTCCTTTCCGAAGACAATCTCTTAATCTCTGCATATTTTCTTCCTTCTTTGATTTTATCCATATACTCCTGATGGACCTTCCCCTCCCACCGCGCCCCTCAATCAGGGTGGTGAACCAGTTTGAATGGCGTAATAGATAACAAACCATACGGCTTCTCCTTTCCGCTATGGTTTTAATTAAACGATGTCCTTCTTTCACCCACTCTTCTTTTCAGTGCCTCATCATTAGTCACTCTTTCTGCCCACGGTACTCTTAAGTTCCTCCTTCAGCATCACATTTCAAAAGCTTCAAGGTAGTTCCTTTCCAATTTTCTTAGGGTTCACGTTTCCAAATGTGCACATGCTCGAAATGGAACTTTTTATGAATTTTATTTTGGTATTGTGTCCATATTCATGATTTATTGTAAGAAGATAAGTTTAATTTATTATACACAGTCGTAATGACAATGATATTTTTCTTTCAAGACGAGAATTGACTTTATTCTGTCGTCGCAATTAATCAAATCCTGGCATTAAGTAAATTCGTCGTACATATTAATTAATTTTGCGATTATCGTAAGTGCAAATTTTCATTTAAAATACGATTCATAGTTATAATATCAATTTTATTAGTAATATCATTAGTATAAAGACTTTTGGCTTAATAAACAACAACAGTGTATTACTATGCCACATAACAAGTTGCGCATGTGGCATACGTAAGAGTTAGCTACGTTTTATGGGATCTGATAATTTCATTGTGCTTTGATAAGCTTGCTCTGTTGTAACATATTTACAATGTTATCAGGGTAGCATGTTGTTCCCAGCCTGTTCTAGCTTTCACTCGTCAATGAATAAATCGATGTATTCCGTACTTCGGTATATTCTATTTCATTCAGTTTAACTTAATGAAAGTCCTGTTTTTGGCATACACTGATCACACCTTCGCACGCGCGCGCGTGTGCACAAAGGTCTTCTGTACGTGTGGATATGCTACATGTAGGCCTATACACTGAACTAAACTGAGATATGAAGTTTATTTGATATCCAATGTAAAGATCATGATCTTCAGAGCTATTCAATTTTGTGTTCAGAATATTTACTTTTCTTCTTATACGAGTATTTCATATTGCACATAATACAGCCCTTTACGTTTTTTATAAAGAAAATCTAATTAAATTCATAGGCTCAATATGTTTTAATTCTTTAAACGCATTCACTAGACAGACTGAAAGATTACGTATTGAATTTCATTGTTCCCTAAGTTATAGCCGTAAGGATTACAGGTGGTTATCGGGGGGTTACGGGCCTGGGAATGCACGAGCTGTGTAAATAAGAAGTGATGAAACGCCCCTAAAGAGGGTTAACACGGGGCGGGGGTGGATTACTGATGGGGAGAATGATGATTCTGTGTTGATTTAACTGATACACTCTGTCGCCCCTGTCGTAATGTTGATAATCACAGGTTGCAAAGAGAAAAGTACACAATCCGCCTGATTCCACTAAACGGATAAGGGGAGCACTGATGAATCAGGTGGATAGATTCAGGCGGTAATTTTGAAAACTTCCACGTGTTTTGTTCACAAACTTCTCGGTGATGTAGGTCTAATGCTGTCATAATCAGGATATTTGACGCTTCAGGCCGAGCCGATAAAACACGATGCTTTTTGATGTAGATCTATATGTATACGGTAGCTGTGTTTCCCATATTGTTTTTCTCGTAATCTTGGAGCAGCTTTACTATCAATGACAATCGATAACAGCTTTAGAATATTCATCGTTAAACTCACTGCGTTTCGAAGGTTTGAAACATCATAACTAAACCGTAAAAATTTTCATTTAACTGGTCGGTTTGCAACCAGATTCCTGCTGATTTTAAATTTTGACTCCATTATTAGCCAAAGTAATCAGATTTATAATAGTCTTCTCGAGTATCAACTATTTCATATTCTTGAAGTTTTTAATATTTTGATTTTCCACTCCATGTGATAACAAACATTCTCTATTTTAGAAAATCTAACATGCCGAAAGTCGATGTTCGTATATGATCAGTCCTAAGTGAGTCCTGTGATCAGTTCGTATATGAATTCACCTAAGGTAAGTACTTATTTATGAGGGTTTGTATTTTCCAGGAAAACGTTCCTCAGAAATATAACTTTAAAAATGTTTAGAGGTTTATAACTTTACGATGGATATGTTTGTTTTTGCAAGTTTGTTCGTTAGACCGTCCAAACACGACTATCTGGTTATTATCTTTACAAGATATCAAAGTACATCGTGACTGATTAACTTGATTTCTACAAGCCATTACATAAATATTCTTTTATGTATATTTGTATAACGATATGTATACAATGAACGACATTAACGTTACTTGATTTTACACAATTCGTAGGCAAAGTGGCATATTTTATCACTACCACTCGCCTACTGTTCAATTGGAAGTGCTTACACGTTCAGTGAACGAAAGAGCCACACTTAAAGCCGTATACAAAAGACCTACCTCTAAATCGGGATCCGGGCCTCTTTCCTGTTGTCCTCTGTAAGCCCTTTGCTTTTCTTCGAAGTCACGAAGTCTTTGGTTGTATCTCTCTATTTGGTCTCGTAGCATTGAGTCTTCTATCTGTTGAAAGAAAAAAAAAGTGGTTTTAAAAAGTAACCGCGTCTCACTTTTGCTGTCAGAGATATCCCATTGAAATACTAAGATTTGTAACAGCTGTGGTTCCCTTAATCTAATGATGCGTGTTTATAACTTTATTACTGATTCATTAGTTAATTATTCTGTTTATTTGTTCAACATATGAAGATTCTTTTTTATATCGGTAACGCATATTAAATTTAATGTTAATAAATTACTTCTGCAAGTGTATTTTGTTATTTTTTATCACCATATATGACGTACGTTTCACAGACATAAGCTGTATCTTCAGAGGCGTCAATATAAATTTAATGTGCATTTCTAAAGCGAATTTTACTTAAAACATTGATATTTTTCACCATTTGGATTTGACAACAAATTGTTTGTTCCAACTTTGGATAACTGCAAAACGTAAAGTGAAAACATATGTTTACTGACTAAAATATAAGTCGAAATTTATTTTGTGTATAATCTAAATTATGTCAATAGTGAAATCTATGCTTAATGCTTGATGACTTTGAAAACAAAAAATCACGATCCCTATCATATACGGTATTTCCAAATGCGAAGCTCTGTTAAGTTACTTTAGTAGTTCGTTTTCAAATATTTTTACTGCAATCTGAACAAACGTACCAGCGCTTTGTCTTCGTCAAATTCCAAGCATCCGACGCCGTCCAGCCTTTCTAAGTCTATCCAGCCCCTCCACCGGACGCACACTCCATTCATTATGAAGTGTGATCTCAGGTGCACCTGGGAAAAAAAGGAAAAATTAATTTTCATTATGCGAGAGATAAATATGCTAAAATAACATTTGGATATCGTATTGGAATGTGTTATTACTTAACGGAAAACACACTGTGTTTAGGCGTAAATATGATATTTAAATAAGAATATTATAGTCTTTGTGGAAGTAATGTTATTAAGTATACATTATGTGCCCGTAATTGTAACTTTTAAATAAGCAGATAGGTCACCACCGCTGAAGTCAAGTAGTTGATGAATGTAATTATCGTTGAACGATCAACGCGACTAGAAAAACGGACTACTAGTTATCTGTACAGCGATTACAGTAATTGAGCAACTCCAGTAATCACTTTATTGCAGTTAATAGCACAGTAGCTGTCTATAAATCAAATCAATCAGCGTTGCCAAGGGAAGAAATTAAAATATTCTATTAATTAAAAGATTTAATTAAAAGAAAACATCTAAAAATTACCACTCACATTAAAAACTGTAATGAAAGGAGTTTTAAAATTTTCGAAGGATCTTTAAAACAAGATTAGTTATACTGTAAGAGGATATGTCTTCTTTTACTAATTCTAAGCAACTTCAGACCATGTAATATTATACAGAAGGGAAGAAAGACTTTCTCTTACGTTCACTACATTCTTGACATTTTTTTTACAAAGTCTAACAAACCATCCACAACGAAATTATAGTATGTAAATCAGTCTTAAGTAACTAATAGACTTAGACTGGACTGGGTTCAAACAGACATCATGGTTATTAATATCGGATTACAAGGAAGGACGCATTGAAAAAAGTCTAAACACACACAACAAAAGTCTAAAGAGTAAAAAATGCCTGAGCGCTGTGATAAGCTCCGAAAATACTCGTAACTGGTGAAGGATATTCAGTAGGTGACTGAATATCCTAAAAGTGATTGTCTTGAGATGATGGGCTTATATGAAAGTAGAGTCACATGATAATAGTTATAATAGAGTCACATGATAGTTAAGTGAAAGTAGAGTTCCATATGTAGTTAAATTTATATACTTATTAAAAGAATAATATGACTAATTTCTATCATACGCATGGTTTATGAAAGTTCTAAAGAGCCGTCCGAAATCAGAAATTTGGAGGTAACGCTTTCAGACTAATCAAAGTAACAAACACGATCGATCAAACATAAGAATAGAAATGTCTTAACGAGGACGACGTGTGTACCGTAATTTGACTTGGTGAAATATTGTAAGACGAGAGTGTTGATCTTAACACCTGGAGGGAGTCATGTCTTCCCTGCTGTGCAGTGTTGCATCAACACAGGGCCAAGAGGGCTCGAAACCCCACCTCATCCATCATCAATACTACTTCCGATATCAATTAAATACAATGGATTCAAGAGGCTATTGTATTTGCCGATAACTCGCCAGTTCGGTATTTATTATAATATCGGACAGTTTGAAAAGCTTTGTCCGAGATGAGGGAGAAACGAGCGTGCGCTGCGCGAATCAACGTTTACTACCCTCATACATCAGTGCTGACGACGTTCGCTACACCCCCCAAACGCATCTGTTACGTCACTTTGTCTCAAAAATAAACCGTTCAGGTGATACGCAGGGTCGTCAAATCCTTGTATGTCGTTCGTTACTGCAGTGTAGTTTGCTGTCGTTGGTTATTGCCAGTTGCAATTAGTATGTCGATGAAACAAACTCCAAAGCTAGGCTTGATTGCATTTGATTTCTATTTAGCCCTTTCTAGTTATTGGTCGCGAGTTACCCCCCTTTCTTCTTGTGAAATGTGTTGAATAAAGCCAACAGCCATCACTTGCTGAAACAAGCCTTTGTTCAACTGTTCACTGTGTTCGCTAAAGCTTGGGGTTTAAGAAAATCTTAAAAGACTCAGTATAATCACCGAAACACGGATAACTGAATTCATGTTTTAACTGGATATTGTCTTCTAAAAGTCATCGTTGGTATTGAGATACGATAGTTATAATTTCTGTGTTGGGAGTGAAGAGAAATAAGCAACGCCTTTTCAAAGAGTTCAAAAACAGTTTATAACCTCAATCCCAAACGAGATTAGGTCAGAAAAATTAACTGTTTTAACGTTTATAACCAGGCTATTTATTTTTCGTTGACCCATCCCTCGTGTTTATAAAAGACTGGACGTTTTATTCTCAACTCAAAGCAAGTATCTTTCAATTGTTTAAAATCCAGTGAAGTTCCACTGTATCTACGTCAGTAAAATTCATGCTTCAATTACAAGTTTCATTTTCAAGCGCTAATCGGAAATTAATTTTCTATAGTGGTGTGCAACAGTGTTATTTCTGTTTGTGATTATAACCACTAACACAACATTATTCATTAAATTAGTTTTGTGACAAAAACTAAGCTTAGGTAATAACAATGAAAGGACTTATACTCGTTTAAAATTTTAAATAATATTTCTTCATTGTAACTACCAATTTAAGTAACTACACTTGTATATATCACAAATAATGCCATAGCCCAATATATCCCTATATTAGTACTTACACTAAATAATAACTTTTTAATCTCAGATAGAAATCATAATATTCGAGATGCTATCTAACTATACTAAAGAGAGATTGTGTTATTGTAGCCTATAGGCTTACTGGGTGTTTGTGAGTAGGTTCCTCGTTATATAGTGAAAAAACAGGTCGAAACTGCTTTATAACAAATGAAGAAAATGAAATCTATTCGCTTTCCTAGAGCGTTACGTAACGTAGAGCGTGTATTTAACGTAATGTACAGTTTGATATTCAATCAATATAACTCAACGAATTATAAATCTAATTCGAATTCGTAATAAAAAAATCGTTTTTTTTTTATAACAAGATATCCTCAGTGAAAAGTCACAGAGCAACACTTCCACCCTGTGTAGACACAGTCAAGACTTAATATAGAAGAAACTGGTTTATTTTGAAGCTAAATCCCGAATTATATACGTTACACATTTTTCACCTAATAGCTGATGACTTATAAAGAAACGTTATGTATATAACTTATAATATAACTCATAGTCACTACTAAGACAATTACTGTAACGGTTAGAGAAGAAATAAGAAAATAATCTCTCGCCACAGAGGGATTCTAATGCGGCCCTTAATTTTCCTTCCTTCTAATGTATAGCAATGATAAACATTCGCCGACTCTGCAGTGTGGTTTTTTTAATGTTTAGCTGAGACTACTTACTAAGGCAATATGAAAAAGACGTCCGGCAGTATTCCACAAAACGTGTGTGTTATTGGAAACATTGTTGCAAATCTTCGACCACACCTTGAAATGCTGCAGTTAGTGCCACACGATTGGTTAATTTATTTACGAGTAACTCCAGTGAATTAATGTTACTGATTCGGAGATGAGTTAAAACATTTCTTGGAAATAAAATGAACTTACAGGAAAAAAAGCGACAATGAATATCGATGTGAAAAGTTATTATACTTGATTGCGCATATTTCAATACACGAATACGTGCAATATGAAATAAAGTATAGGAAACAAAAACGGGCAAGAAGAAAATTTAATTTCAGGGAATTGGCTGTTTCGGTAGGTAATTGTTTGCAAGGCAGGGAACGTACACACACACAAAAAGGTAATAGATCACGCAGTCGGCCGGGATTCAATCGACCGGACTGCTAGTCGCTTTGTCGGGTTTGACACGCCAACCAGTATACATTTCACGGCAAATCTACAACTGCTTTACCTGACCCCCTCCCTCCATTACTACCACCCCTCATCACTCCAATATAACGACTCCATTAGGTAGACCCAGTGCCAGCACTTAGTTCTCCACTCGCATTTTTTTTTGTCAAAGCTTGCAGCTCTTACAACTTTTTTTTATACCAATAGCCTGTATAGATATCCCGAATTTGTTACCTGTATGGTCACCTTTACTTGTCTTATCTTCTATTCGTGACATTTTTAGACACGTCATAACAAGAAACTTCGAATGATTATAAAAGACATACGGATTAAACTAATTTAATGGTAATAGAGGAAGTAAAAATCTCTTTTCTTGCCCCAAACACAAACCATAAGCAGTTCACCAAAATAGATTAATTTGAATGTGCAAAATAATTTAATAAAATCCTCTCAAGCAGAAAATAACTATAATAACTACAAGCCTATTTGTAAAACAAAGAAAGAAGGCAAGGCTCAACAAGAATAGCATAGCAGTTAACAAAGGGATCTACATTTGGTAGACTCAATACCAAGCTAGGCACTACCAAGCTGGTAAGCATCTACTGTATGTCTTAATGCCAAACTCAGACACTATTGCACAGTCATGCGACCGAAGGCAATGTACACAGTAGACTGCTTCGCGGTGAATAGAAAAGGTCACTCGAAGTCAAAGAAAGAAAGATCCCGAGGAAAATCTTGGGCCAGGTATATCTCGGTTCCTGAGAATATCCAGGAACGTGACCCTCTTAAGATGAAACTTGGAGTACACTAGTTTTCAGGAGAAACCCAAGCTGAGAACATGCAAGTCATTGACTGAAGAAAGAAAGGAAGCGCACCGAAAAAGAATACAGGAACATCGGGCAAAAGTTAAAGCCCAAGGAAGAAAACGGCTGAATTAACGTGGTCTGCAGCTGTTTGGAACGAAAACAAAAGGGAAGAGTTTTAAAAATAGTCAGCATTCTATTGTTGGATTTTCTTTGCGGGAATAGAAGTGCAGGTACGATATTAATAACAAACACAAGGCAAGAATTTGACTCTTTATCGCGGTGAAATGCGAATATTTGAAATGACTTCAGATAATAGGCCTATTGTACGTACAGCTATTCTGGCAACCGACTCATATTTTTAACAGGAGAGGAATCGAAAAAAACGGAGTAAGTAGAGAAATGCCATAGAGAAAAGCATACAGATAATTGGGATATCTAAAATTAAAATGAAAGGAAGAGGAATAGCCAACACGGATAAAAGTTATGAAAAGTTAATAGGAAAGCGACTAGGAAGAGAAAGAAAGTATTTTTGTTTCTCTTAGTGTAAACAAAGACGCTGGCAAAATAGCAAATAATGGCTCAAAACGCTAACACATTTAATTAATAGTTGTGTTAGTGGTTATAATTACAAACAGAAATAATACTGTTGCACACCACTATAGTTCTAACGATAATAACTTTAGACTCTAGAAATCATGTAGGCCTACTCAATACCTTTTCAAAGGTGACAGTGGAATGTTTATAAAATTAATAGACGATATCAAAATTAATAGTTAACGTACACCAACAAAAATCTGTTGATAATAGCCTATAATTTTCCAGTTTTGTAATAAGGAATTTTCAAATCTTTCAGACGCCTACTCACGAATGTTACGGTTTCACCGTGTCGCTACGATCAGCAAGGTGTCATCTGATGTGTCACCAATCAAGATTGTGTCAAGGAAAGACTCTGTCGACCAGTACGACGGAACTGGGTGTAGTGTTTCATTAGTTTTATCTCTATTTCAATCGCTTCCCCATCAAGTAGCCTATACCAAGTACAGAATGCATATTTTGCTAAGAAAGTGTGCGCTGTGTTTGGAACCAGAGGTGCGTATGTTAAATATTCACATCTGGAAGGAAATGCGAGCTCAAGACCGAGCAGAATTTTCGTTTTTTTGACGTAAAAAAACTCATTTTGGAACGGTTAAAAAATATCAAAAGACGCTCCGACTCATAAAAGCGGGGTGTATTTACTTAAACTTGTTTGCAAAACATACTCGTGTTGTTTACCAAAGCGAGATCTGGTACGGCAAGTAGGAATCTTTTATCACTGGAAAGCAATAAAACGGATGGTGTTTCAAACATAACGTATACAAACATCGCATCGCATCTGTCTCTGTTGAGATGTTTTCTTAAACAGAGACTTTAATGATGGGCCCCCTTTAATGATTCATTTTATTTTACTTTCTTTAATGTGTTAGACATCTATAGGACTTATGTTCTCTTTATTACGCACGCGCGTGTTTTCACTTCCATCCACTTAATAATTACTTACGGATGTGTTTACATAATTGTGTGTTACATACGCTGCCGAAGGACTTATGTATTGTACGTGACATAGGCTACTTATGTATGTTACATAGGCTACTTATGTATGTTACATAGGCTACTTATGTATGTTACATATGCTATTAACATTTTACATTATACTATTTAAAAATAGAAAACCACGACCTTGTTTAGAAAGAATAGAAAACATGCAACATGTCGAGTGCAGAGGACGTTGTATTGGCGGCAGACTGCGTTTCCTTTGACGAAAAAACGGAAAGAGATGGTACTGGGTGCGGCAGTCACTACAAGCTAGGCTACGGTACAGTGGAAGTGATCTGATGACTGATTTGAATAGAGGTGCCAATGACCCGTTAATAGCGGAAATTCATTGTGATGACAGTTTTTAAGAATGGAAATCTGCGACGTTGAATACTTATTAATGATGGTTGGACCTAAAATGATGAAGCAGAACATACATCCATGCGTAATTCTTTTTGTTTCTGTCTTTAAAGACTGAACAAGCTCTCTGATCCCAGAGAGCTGGTTTTTTAAAAAATAATTCAATTAACCTTACGCTGTACTTTGGCCTTTGTTCTGTTCCATTTCGCTTAAGGTAGTTTTCATCATAAAATACGACAAAAAAGAATATCAAACAATTAAAAAACTACAAATAAATAGCAACTAAATTAAAAGTAAAATAAATCAGTACACTCGAAAGAGGACAATGAGAGACTGTCACAGCCTATATGAAAGTGAAAATGTGGATATTATTAGAAACCTGAACGCGATCTAATATTGCTATTAGCAAATGCTTGTAATACTCATTGATCTTTACCGACAACTTGCTGATAGCATCATTTCTACTAAAGCACGGATAATCGCTATTAACATTCCTTGCTAGTAACATTTTTCTTTTACTATTCTTTAGCAATATTATATAAAACTGCTAAAAGCACGTTTTGCTACTTAGTGAGTGTAAACGCAGCTTAATTTTGAGTCGCAAGTTTGTACAGAGTTAGCATTCGTAATTCAAGACGCTAAGTCGTAATACTCTGCGTAACATAGTAATAGTACACTGACTGTAGTTGGTCTGTTCTTTAATAAATAACCGTAGACGAATTCTATAGCGAGAACTGGAATTTACAAAATTAAAACAAAATATTTTAATAACAGTTGTTTAAATTCAAGTGATTAACAATTTGCCGATATGTTAAAATATGGTAATCCGCATTTTAAAATTTACGTGGAAAGGTAATTTATCAATGTAACCAAAGCTGTACAAAATTTAGTAGAGCGGTAGAGCAAAACAATACTACAGAAAACAATAGAGCGGTTTTAATGTAAACGGTATCCTTTATTAATTTTATAATCAAGGAACTGAGATAAAAAATGCAACATATTTTTAAAAAAGTTTAGACCTACACGTCCTAAATGTTTTTCATAACGAATAGTGAAAAATTTATCTGTCCACATAATATAGGCCTACAAGACTGAAAAGAAAATTGTTACATATTAAGAAACGTCCACGTGCACATTCGCGTATGTCGAGAATTGTAGACGTTATCTGAACGTTATTGACTGACGTGTTTGAATTACAAATGTAATCTACACCGGTTCTGAGTTGAGTGTCACTGTCTTTGAATTGTTTACAAACGACAAAAGTCAAGTTTTTTCCTGAACATTGCGTTTCCTAGTTGACCCGTGTCAGTCACCAAATTACAATCCGTAACAACTGTGCAGGGTCTGACAGGGCCAACACAAGCGGACTGTCAACCGTATGAATAGAAGTTGTTTTTCATCTGGCAAATATTTGCAGAAATGTTGAAAACCATTGTGTTACCGCCGTGTATAGCGTTCAGGTGTGACACATCCACCGCTCTGCCGTCACTTCACACGTTACAAATATCATGTTTGCGTCTTCACCAGCATGTAGCTAAATTTTTTGGGCTCATATAGCCCGATCACAAAGGCGAATTATAGTCCTACTATTTGTTTTACACACCTTTATAGACTTACTTGTGTTTGAAGTAGGCCTATACGTTGAAGAACAAAATGCCAAAACTCGTGACGACATTGAACATAACCAATAAGTGAATTAAAGTCCGCTGCTAATTTGACATAGGTCTATTCGATATGAGAGTAAACAAATACAATATATTAACTGGAAAATAAAACCTCTATGTATTTTGTGGTGAACCTTTAAAAAGCTTCTTTGTATGGGAATTTTAGACCCCCATATAGGCTATATACGGTACGTAACAGAATGTTTAAATCTGGTTCCAAGCAATAGAGGAATTTTTCAGTTTCAGGTTTACTGTTAGTAAATTAAGTTAACTGTGACTGAAAGAAAATTCAGTCCTTTCTGTAGGGAAATGAAGATACCGGATGAGATGTGTTGATTTTAGTGTTACATTATTGGCCCTAACTTCAGAACGCTATTCAATTAAATACAGGTTGTTTTAATGGATACTGGAAATCATTTCTCAGTTGAACTTCCTGTTCGCATTTTATTCTTGTTTCTATAAACTCGTTATAAGACTCAGTTCGAGTAACCTGTAAGATCCTCCAAATTTTACAGCTAAACGGGTTTTACTTTTAGTAAGTAGGCTATTCAACTCAGTGTTATTGTATTTACAAGACATTATTAACACAACGCAAAGAGACATAACCTACCATTTATTTCATCACGATAGAGACAGAACACATAATTCGTCATTTAACAGTATTATACTTTCATAAATATAATTTGGGTTTATTAATTTTTTAAGGATTGCCGCTTTAACAATACGGCAGTGAAAAGCAAGTCAATATAATAATTTCGCCTTTTGAGTCCAAGTTTTATCCTAAATAAATGTCCACAAGTTGGATTTTTACGAGGATAACTCCTACTCAAAGAGGAGAACTATGTTATTGTTCTCCTGAAACGGAACCGCGTAGTTTTCAGAAAGAATTATGCGTGCCACTCTATCATTATACAGGCCTATGATTATAAAAAACATGTCCCTGAACAGGATTGTAATAGCTTTACAACGTATCCGAAGGGGCTCACGAGGCATTGGCTTTGTCGTTTTTACGAGTTCGTGGTTTACTTAATTCGTAAAATGCGAATCCCACGTTTTTGTCTCACTTTGCTGTAATTTCCAACGAATGTGTGTTAATTGGGCTTACCTATCAGCAGAGATCTGTTTAAACAATTTATTTCTGCCACAAAAACACTGTCAGAAATAATGAACTTACTTACAGGCTATAAGTAAACATAAGATGCTTATAATAAAAATAACATCTTTCAGTTCTGCAAACAGTAGCCATGATAAGTATCAATTTGTGTTTGCTTGATTTCTCATTTATCCTAGGATCTGTGGAACAATGTAAATTCGTTGGAATTACAAAGCCAAAGTTACCTTTTTCCGCTTTATATTATTTTTCAAGTCTATACCTCTACGGAATACGCCAAGATTTACCCATTCGGGTATTTTATTGAATTGTCATATGGTGTAAATGTTTTTTGATCACAGACGTTTTTGTATCGTACGAGCTGTCAACCTAGACTACACAACGATCGGTTGTTAATTTAAAGTTTACAAACTTGTAACACTTTGTCGGCACGTTTCCTGTCTTAAATGCGGCAATAAAATTCTGTCCAGTTTTCGGGCGCTTCCACAACAACACTTTAAGGGTCTTCCTTGACAGTTTATTTTGAAATACGACTCATAACGCCGCTAATAACAATAGGGGCGTTTCATGTTCTGCCGACGTTTTAGACCCTGGAAGGTTGCAATAAAACTGGAAATTGAAAATTGTGGACGGGCCTTTGTATGCCCACGCAAACATTGTCTGGCTTGTCCGTTAACGTTTTCTACTTTGGGTTTCATACCTGTTACTTTTACAACATTAGAGTAAGTGACTAACATGTTGGAACATAAAATACCTAATTTCTGAGAAAAATGTTCATAGAATGGTTAGAGCTCTTTACAGTTAACTTCAGTGAACAATAACTTCAGTTTTTAGCGTTTTCATATAGGCCTATTGTGATTTTAATCTAGAAACTTGCCCTCGACAAAAAAAATTGAATTGCCCTACATTCGGTGACGCGAATAACACTATGTACTGAGTACCAAAAGGATTAAAAGTAATCCGGAAAAATTTCAATGGGAATTATGGCACGTGAAATTCTATTCTGTTCTATTCATCTGCAAACCCTATTCTGTCAGCAGTCCTTATTTTGAGTTCTGTTCTAACTTACGATGTTTATAATATTTACATTAATTAAGGTTTGTTACATAAGCTTATCTAACTTAAATATTAAAATTATTTGTTGTCATTACTATAAGCTTATTAAGGTTTATTTATAGGTCTATAAACAATAAAAATTAGTTATATTTTTTATTAAAGATATGTGATATATTTTATAAATTCATTATATACATATACATAGCCTATGTATACTTAAAATTGTACCTCGACATTGAATAGTTTGTGTACCAAAAGACAATTTATTTTTGTCTTATTTGAGAAATTATATTTAGTTTTGGTAATATAATTTATACAGTACTTAGACCTATTCATTACACGTTATGTCTCCCTAAAAACATCCTACAAACATAAGATAACGTCTATAATTTGTAGGCTACTATTTGGTGCTGAGGCAGACCCATCGCAGTCCTGATGGAATTTCATATTGTTTCTCGGTACAGTCGTTAATAAAGCACAGTAATCGTAAAACTTTTTCATTAATCTATCTTGGTTCATTATGGGAAAAAGTGCTACTTTAATTCTCTGATCTCATACACAACGTTCTCGTATTAATAATTCTGCATTTATTAGATTTTAGTTACTGTAGTTCTAACGTAGTTAATGTGTTCATTTCATATATTGTTGAACATTCGTTAACACGAAGCTAATGTATAATAACGAATTCAATATAAGAAAGAGGAACTTCCGTTATTATTAAACCATAAGATTCCCAATGTAAATAATGTGAAACGAAGAATAAAATTAATTAATGCAAAGTATAATGCAGTTTTTAAGAATATAATAATGAAAAATATCAGAAACATGAAATCAACCAACCCTTAAAGTTGTAAAGTTGACAATGGTTACACTGACCCCGTGTCTTAAAAATGTGATGATAATAGTAATGAACATAGAGTATTCTATCAAGCAGATGCTGCATAAGATGTAGGCCTATAAGCATTACTGATGACAATTTGTATTTAAGTAGAGTTTACACTATGCGGTTGCTTTTCGTTTGATTCCCTGTTTATGATACGTGAGAGTGATAACAAATCGCGCGATGCGTTTGTAAAGCGGAAACGAACCCAGTCAGCAGACACAACGGCGGGCGTTTTGTGTAAAACTAATTTTAGTGAGTTGTTGTAGTTTGTGTTTAGTTAAGTTAAGTCATCAGCAGTAACACAACAGCGTTAAATGGTGTTTTGTTAATGGTGTTTATATTGAAAGTAATTTCGTTGTAAAGGAATGTTTTTGTTACACTCGCAACGCATCCATCTCTATCCGTATGGCCTACGGGAAACCGTGTCTCTATTTTTAGAGCACGTTCTCACTCGGAACTAACTAACCAGGCGCTAATCCTTTACGTCCCCCTTGTTACACAGTCATAAATCGTTTTGTTTGTTGAAAAATAAATTTCTATTGTTAAAACAATAGCAGACACGTCTTGTGTGCGCGTCTGCTATTGTGAATACGACCGGCTATATGCTTTTTGGCTCCGTTACAATGTAAATATTATTTGTACAAGTTTTTTGTTTTTATTTTCTCTTGTCTGGTGCAAACAAACTAAAAAAATCAGTTAAAACATTTCAATTAATAATCGTGTCATATCGGATGTTCGCTACTCACGTCGTGCATAATAAGGTGTTGATTTATAGGCCTTGTTTAAAGGGCTACACGCTATTTGTCAACGTTTAAATAGAAAAAACCCTCTGGGAAAAGAAGTCTTGAAGAAAAGCTGAGCGTCGTACACAGTCGTTAACGTTTTAAATAAATAGTGTGTCGTGTTGAATCAAATCAAAAGGGGGTCAAACGAAGGCGTGGTAGCACCAGTTTTACAAGCAAAAAACAAAAGCTAAATTTCCCCTAATTGATAGCGTGTTTGTTGGTCATATTGTTTAAACTGGTCCAGTTGTTTTGTACCGGTGTTGTCACCCTTCCTATAAAACAAACAGCGTTACATTTTTTTTTCAAACTTCGTCGGTAAAGGGTACAAGAGAGGATGGGAATCGCTGCGCGACCTGGGCGAAATTGACTTCTATTAGCCGCGGTCAGAATCGAAATTACTACCGTGTTGTGAATCCGACCAGACCACTGCCGCCCAAATCGAAAACGCTAACGTCTATAATTTGTACTATTTTGTGTTGAGGCAAACCCTGTCTCAGTCCTGATGGAATTTCATATTGTTTCTCGGTACAGTCGTAACAAAAATACAAATATTATTTTAACTGTAGCCTACAACGTACACTAAACAAATTAGTCAAAACATAAACTAAACGTGTGTCAATTTTGACCATAAAATTATACAGATGTAATACGAGGGGGGTTAACAGCATGTTTACCATCAAGTATATTAGGCCTATACAGTTTCCTTAAAGAAGTTTGTTTTTATCCAAAGCCCCTACTTTAAATGGGCAATATCCACAAGAAGGAATATTTTTCTTCTGTAACATAACCTTTTAGAAACGACTAATGAAATGCTATGTAATAAAGTTACTTTAAACTAAATAATTTGTTGTTGGACTTAGTCTCGTTCAGACAGAGAATATTAGAACTGGGTATCCAAACTTTCGTTTAATCAGTGGATACAGTTCTAGATTAAAAAAAAAAAAAAAAAAAAAAAAAAACTAGGCAATATCATGCTTTGGTACTCTGTAGATTTCATTCGTAAACCTGCTTCTCCTGGATCATCGTTTGCACGCTACGAATTTTCGCATCAAAGACAATATGGGAAGAATCAGAAGCCAGAAGGCTGAGCACACGTAAACCCATAAATATGCTTTACACGAGGCAGTACAAAGGAAAGTGTTAATGGCCGTACGTGTTCAATAGACGAGTTTAGTGTTTATTGGTGTGTTGACGGTCAAACTGGCTAGTTTGTAAGGACGAAGGTGACCCGTGCCACTTTGTAGTTCGCACGCCTACAACTACTAATTACCCCTAGTGACCAGCTGCCCTCGTGTACGCCTCTTTCTTTTTAATTCGATTTAATTTTGTTTGTAGACAAAGAGGGAACACAGCGGGTGCTGCTGTCTCCCTCTTCCCCCCGAACCGATTGTGTAATTGCACAATTCGTGCTATGCAACCCCCCGGCGCGCCTCTAGAAATCTGGGAGGTCGAAATCGGCGTGAAGCAGTTTGTATTTATATTTCAACATGACTTACTCCTTTCACGAGCTTTCCTCGCTAGCTCGTACCCCTTTTGGCCTTACGGGAGGCGGTACACGTGTTTTGTTGCCGCATTAGCGCGCAGCGGTTGTCCGTTTCAACAGTATCTCTCTATCTACACAGTTTTTACTGTGACAATTCTGTTACGCCGGCAAATGAGGCGTGCCATATGAAATTATCGTTTTATTTAGAAATCGTAATGTTTTACACCATCTGTCGCCCGCCTACTGGGAGGGCGGTCTGTTTCCCAACCCTTCGTCGCCTCTGTACAGGCTTTCGCGCTCATATTTTCATTTTATTATTTAATGAAATCGTTCAGGTAATAGTAATTCATTTAACACTTTTCAACAATTCAGTGGAAAGGAACATTATTTTCCCACTGTACACAGTCAGTCTCCCGTTAAAGAGGGACTTCAGTTTCGTTTGTAGTAATTACATTTGTTTCTTTTTGAATTAACTTAGGTCCTGTTGGTTTTCTTTTTAATAAATTGCAAGACTTCCTTTGGAACAAGACGTCTTATCTATTGAAAGATGATTACATACTTCTGAAGAAGCGAATGTTCCATCAATTTCAGATTGAGCCTGTCACTGGAGTTCTAAATTCCTATTCCAGCTGACGAAGCAATAATTACGTAACACTAGTTTTGGTTATGCGCTGTGAAGAATCAGTGTACTGATACACTCTCTAGACCTGTTTCCAAATAAGTGGATTTGAGACCGAAACTACAGCTGGAACAGCAATTTTCATCATTCAATTATGCAGCAAATCTGTAACGAAAGTAGGTTATATTCTGGAATAAATCAATGTATCAGTTTAAAGTATTTTCTTCAATACTTAAATTGCTAAACACAATAGACACTCTTCCTTTGTCAATCTTATCTCTCCCTCGTCACGAACATTTACAGGCCTACATGTGCCAGCAAAATTGGTAGTTACACGCAGTAGTAACTGTGAAGGAAACTTAGTAATAAGATGTAAACTAATTAAGAGTTATTGTAAAAAAAATGTTACATTATAGAGACGACCCATTCAATCTTTACCGCTTTCATATATTAAATATTCTAAACCTAGAAGTTATATAAAACTGCTTAAAAATTTTAAGAAATCTCGGGAACCATCAAATTAGGTAAATGTACTTTAGCAACATTTAAAGTAATTGTTCGAAATCTCCTCCGTCTTCACCTGAACTTAAAAGGTGTTTGAAGAAACGTCGCTTCGCAATGTTCTGAGAACCGTATTGTCGTTGAACTATGTTAATGTCTCTGTCTTTCTGACTGCGAAAACAAGCCCCGAAAATAAAAATCAGGACTTCAAAAAAACCAAGTTTTTGAAACAGACGCGATAACCATCAAATCGCCTGACGTGTGACGTTAAGGAAGTAGCCTTGCGTCAACTCGAAATCCTAAAGTTGCTGCCACCAGTCCGTACACTAACTTCTCTGTTAAGATTATCATATAAGAGAATCGGCCCAAGAACCCTGGACAGCAAACCTTGTCGGAATAGACGTAATGTTCCTAGATTCTGCGTGGATCTACGTCCGTCCAAGTACCAATAGTTTTATGAATTCGCGTATCATACAAATAAAAAGCATGGTCATCCATAAAACACATAATAGAAAGAATGACCGGCCTCAATCTTTGGAGAGCCTAGAACCACTGACAGTCCTGCGGATTCATTATGTTGCATGGCATGTACTTTGTGTTGTAATTTTGTTTTCTTGGCTCCTGCTCGTACGAAATATCTTGGGTTCAGCGGCTCAGCGGTTGTTTCCAAGCAGATCGTAAGAGACAAACATCAGCAACGAGCCCTTGATGTCTGTCGTTTTTGTTTTATCACTTTCACTAAGCAGGGATCTAGTTGTTTTCAAATTCCGTGTGCTCGATAAAACTGTTGGCTTGCTTGGTACATGTTGAACTCCAAACTTACTCCGAAAGGGCCCTTGGATAGCAGCCAACATATTCTTAATGCGGTAGGTTTTCTCTATAAAGATACGCTGTGCACGAGATTATTGCGTGGTTGCTAAGTAACCACCAGTGCATGCGAAAATAAACAAATAAATAAAATTACCTTAGCAATAGCAACAGTGGCATCCGCTGAGTAGTGCTAATTCTGCCCGAGCGTTCCATGAAAATTGGGAAGTTTTTCGTAGGTAGGCCTACATGGAATGTTTCACGTAGGCCTGTAGGATTACACACCATTGTTATCCCAGTTTGCCACTGTAGTTACTTAGCCGACTAAACTACATGTCTTGTTACAGAAAGCTGAGATAAAGAAATATATTTATTGACTAACATATTATATTAAATATTACGGAGTAATAGTGAGAACACGAGAGCAGGCGGCACAACACATGTTGCGTAACAAACAAGATGAATGACAAACGATTTATCAGTTGGACGAGATAAATGTAAGACAATTAGCGAGCACGGCGTCGACAAATGTACTTTATGGTCTGCACCCTTTGTAGCCCGGCCAGCCTCAGCTTTATTAAAAATAACTCCATCCACGCTTTGATTTATATCTCTTTCATACTGACTCTGCTCCATTAACGGAGTTTAAACCGTGCGCGCGCATCCAGCGAAACCTTTCAAAGGTCCTACTACAGGAAAGCCACAGTCTAATACCAATATTTCGATCAGATACCTCGTACTAAAAATCTATAGGTTACAGAATTCGTCGCCTACCTTTGGATATCTTGTCATTGTTTGTAGGCCTTAATACGTACGCCAGTATTATATGTTATCTATTATTCTGCTTTTGGTAGAAATACTTACGCCCGGTTTAATTTTACAGAGCGCTGCAAATATAAATTGACACTTTTGTACATCATATTTCTTCTCACATTTCCTACATACAATTTTATATATGCATTTTATCTATGCATTCGCATAGATATGTTTCTTTAAAGTCAGTATAAGTTAATATAACTATGTGCGCATTAACCGTGCGCGCGCGCGTGTGTTTGTGTGTCGTAGTCTACTCAGTTTTTCTTTTGCCATATTTTTAATTTTTATAAGCATACACTTATGCAGAAAGCATGTTTCAGTTTGTAAATGTATTATTCGTAACTAAACGTTTTCAAACCGGCAAATGTAGGCCTACATCACTCGAAATTGGAGACAATTTTTATCACATACTTAATTATTTTCATCGATGTATACTATATGGATTGCGTGCTGCCAGGCAAAGTGGACGGGAGAAAACGGTCCGAAGCACGTATAGCTTCCCACACAGTGGTTGGCAATAAAGCGTTTGGCGCTAAGTTAACACGTGTATTAAACGAGTCTTTCAGTCAGTAATACACTTGTTTTAACAGTTTACAATTATTACATTTGGGACAGTTCTACTGAAAATTTGTGCTTATGAAGATTTTATTATTATAACAGTTTGTTTTTACTTTTGCCTAACTGATAACAGATGACAATAACTTAAGCGTTTACACTCATTTTACTGATTTTTATCAAGCGGAAAATTAATTAGGAGCGTCATTAGACGTTTTAAAGATTGTAAAATATATGTATAATTTATTGATTATATCTGACAGTAAACTTAATACCAAAAAATGATTATATCAGCTTGCAAAAACTTTGCCGGCACAGTGTTTAGAAAACATATTTCAAACAACGATTTTTCTGAAGACAGCCATGAAGTGAAACTTATCAAATTAATAGTGACATTATTTTATAAAATCTTGTGCTATAATAGTGCTAAGGAAAGAACCGCTGCAGCTACCTTCTCTAAGCTTGGTGTCTGCCAAAAATTAAATAAATTTGTATTATTTAGTAATGTTTAATGTAAACAATTTTTATACAGTTAATACGTAGCTAATAAAATAAAATAAAATAAATTAATGTAGCATTGCTTATTGAACACTTTAACAACCATGGCGAGCGTATACGCCAGCTTCTTTTACGCAATAAACATTTTAAAGTTTACGGCTCACGTCTTTTATTCTATGTTTCCGTTATTCTTATCTTTATTCGTCTGGCCTCAATAATAAATGTTCATAAATAAGAACGCAACAGAACTGTTTATGAACGCAACAGAACTTAGCGATAAACTTAAATAATGTGTCAGAATACTGAAATCTTACAGTGAAACAAATGAGTTTATTTTGGAAAAGAACTTATTAAAAACCTCCCAATTTGGAGTCATTAATTGTTAAAATGACACAGCTATACCATTTAACGCAATATAATCCGCCAAAGCAACAAAAGCTATAACAAAGCAGAAATGTCAGACTTTGTACAGGTACAGTATATAGCATACGCAGTGTTCTTGCCAACCACTGATGCAGCGGTCGGACCGAATTCAGTGAATGCAGCACGCGATCCATATAGTATACATCCATGGTTATTTTAAAAACAGCTGACATATGTTAAGCGGAAAAAATGTAAATTAATTAGTTTAAATAAATAATGTATAAAACAATTACTATAAATAAATACACATTTTTATATTTATTTATTATTAATATTTAGATTTAAAATTAAGATAAAGAAAATGTTGTCATTTGCTATTTAATTTTGAACTTGTTTTTAACAGTATTATTTATGTCACATTCATATATATGTCTGAATTTCCAAAGAATAAGTTTTTGTCATCTAGAGAAATCTTATAGCATACTTATACATATATATTTTTTTTAATTTGGTAACGAACGTTTTTAATGATTGGTTTGTTAAGTTTGACTGGGTACAGTATTTAGAATTTATAATCAAAATTAACTGGTCCACGTTTCACCTTTTCAAAATCTTGTCTTATTATTTTTATATAATGTTTTAAGATTACCATTTTTAAAAATTTTATAATTTTATGATTTATTGTGTCAATGTAGTGTGTTTAATGTTTAGGTTTTCATTGTTTTGTGAAGGTAAAAAATTGTATTTAAAGAGTAGCAGTAAGAAAATAATGACTTAGTACTCCTTTTTCCACACACATAGACATAATTTTTTGGTGTATTAAAACATTCCCGTAATAATTGTACGTTTTGTATAGCAAATAACGTTGAGCTGAACACAACACAAGCAAAAATTCGAGTTAACAGTCGTAAACTTTTGACACTACGTCATTTATGAAAGTCACAACAGAGTTTCGACGAGGAAGTGGCTAGGAAAGATGTTAAAAAAACAACACGGATTCGTCATTCATAGGTTTAAAAGTAATCTCTTCCACGGTGCTATGAGTTTAATTGTATGCAAGTATTTCACCTATCATACAGGTTACTGTATCAGGCAATTTTCAATTCCGTAATCTGTATGCAACATTTATAATTAATTTGCCTGTTGTTAACTTTGATCAAAGCGTACATTTACATAAACCATTTCTTATTGTAATGCACGGAACGAGTCAGTGGTACATACGTTTTTTATTGAAATATTAATAAAGCTTGAAACTATGCAAGCAATGAAGCGTTTAGGACGAGGGAGACAGTCATTTTAACCCTTATGCAAGAGCATCATCACTTAGTTTTATTAAATATCACATGGGGATGCGTACTACGACGGACCCCTCTGCTGCTGCTGTTCTCTCTTCTGACCCCATCTTCCCTGTTAATCATTTTGTCGGCCGCTGTCAACAATGTACGCTTATTAAAAATCATGCCTTCAACGTTTGTTAAATATTTATCGTTACCTAAATACCTTTCGTGTTTTCCACCCTCTAACGATGTGAATTAAACCCCGGCGGCATTTAGCGAGACATTTAGGCTTACTTCGAACTGAAGTGGGCAACTGTTGTTTCGCCCACGCTCTTGAATATTTAGAAATAAAATGCTATCACGATACAATAATGGTAGAAAACCACTGTAGGCCTATATCAGTGTCACAGAACGCTTAGATACAATAGCTTTTCCTATAACCGTTACGTACATAATCGGCTTACACTTCTATGTAGTGGTATTGTGTTAGTGATAACATGAAGAATAGAAAGTATTGTATAGGTGAAGCGTTTAGTTCGTTGGTTAACAGTTACATTATTTCATTACACGTACAGTCAGGAAAATGGAATCAGAGTTGTAATAATTGTATAACATTATATATTATCAAATTATAATTACCTCTACAAGTAGTTGATCTTATTTTTTAATTGATCTGACACACGTTTCACTGACTGAACCAGTATCTTCAGAGATTTATAAATGAATTAATAAATAATGGGATTGATTCGATTTCAATATAAAGAAATGAAAAAAATAAATAACAAAATTAATAAATCAAAATAAAAAACTTTTTTATAAACCCCTGAAGGTACTGATACAACTAGTGAAACATGCGTCAGATCACTTTAAATAGGATCAACTACTTTCTGAAGTAATTATAATTTGATAATATATAATGTTATACAATAATTCTGCAAGAATCTCATCAAGTCATTATAAAGAAATTATTGTAACCATTGTAGGCGTACTTGTAATTGTACTGTAATTGTACACGATAAGTCATGACAGGCTTGCTCTTACCAGCTTTATAATTAAAAAATGTTGATTTACAAGGATTCTATTAAAGTTCTGATAAATTATAAAATATATACCTATTTGTGCTTTACAATTCATTTAAAATTAACTGTACCTACATGTAATAAATAAATTAGTATCTGAAAGTTTCGTATTGATTTTCGTATTACTCCCGATATTCCTCTCCACTTCTATATTAAGCTTGATTTCATTTTCTCATTAAATAAATACAATAAAAATGCTTACGCTGAAAAAAATTTGAGCTTGTAACTGTCTCCATGTAGTATCGTTTAAAGAAAACAGTCCCCTTTCTACATTTTATGGCGTGTTCCTGCCATAATGTTATCTGTGAACGGTATAAAAGATAATTAATTAATGTTATATAATGTGTTCACTACGTATCTGGATAATGTGTGAACTTCCATCGAAGAGTTGGAACCCTTGTTGCTGACAAAAGTGAGTATATAGACGTATGCTTGGTAAAAAAAAAAAATAATACGCTATGTTTATTTTCGTACATAAAATGGAATGTCCAGAATACAGGACTCATTCCGTCGCTATTAACAGGACATAAGACAAAAGTTTTACGTTGTAAATAGTAGGATAAAGGGCATTCTTTTTATGAATAAAATCAATTAAACAGAGACGTTACACGTGTGGGCTGAACGATTAGCATGGAAGTATTCATGCTAACAGCGAAGTCTCGCGGTCAGACTTGTACTTGTACAGGTGGTATGGTCTGCAGAATACAGTTTACTAGAAGGAAATCAAAGTAGAGGACTTGATGAAAAAGGACGTGAATATTAATTTTAATCAATCCGAGAATAATGGACATCGAAGTCGGGACAAACAAATTAAGCCAGTTCAAAATTTGACAATTAGTAATATTTCAATGATAAAATTGTAACCATGGTTGAAAATGTAACATCGTACCTTAGTAAATGTAAGGCTACTGAGTTAACTTTGAAATATTCCTTTATAAAATAAAAATAAAAACAAAATAAAATCAAAATCAGATGACTAAAAAATATTAGTGATAAATAAATCAAATAAGAGTGGCATAAATATAGGCCTATTACATTACAGTGAAGGCGATAACAAAGAAAACTATTTTACTTGTGGGTTGTTTGAGGATAAACGATTTTCGTTAGCAGTTTTCAGATTTTAAAATAAGCTGAATTCAAAAGAAAATCCTCAGTAAGTAACTCTGTTAAAAGAGATCACGTTTTGGTATTTTACTTAATCTTCACATTAGTTTGTAAAATTTTCTAGATGTCCTTCTCGAAAAAAAAAGTTTCATAATACAGAATATTCATGTTATGTGGTCCATGACTGTGGGCCTATATGTATTAAACCGAATCACATTCAAGTCTGTTTAGTTGAATTTTTTTTTTTTTTTGTTTTAACGAAGACCAAATGAAAATAATAACTCGCCAGTAGTAATGTTTCATAATTCAATACTTGAGTTAAATCTGTACATATCTCGTTTTGTATTTTCTTAAAATATTTTGTAAAGCAATTTATAAAACCCCTGCTAATTTCCTATTATTTATGTCACTAGTGTTCGTAGTGTTCCTACGGCCTCAAAATGCTTGTAATCCTAAATATTTTTCGATGCTGAATAGAATTCACTTAGTTAAAAGATCATCTGCAGTTTACAAAACAATTTTACACTTTCCGTACATCCCGATAAGATACAATTTTTGGAATATTTATTTTTTTGCGGCTTTTTAACAGGCAACAACAGAAACCTCTGTTTATCGGTTGATGTTTGCTTACACCGTTATTTACGAAATTCATCGGAACGCAAACAGCTGGGCGTCAGTGTTGAATCGTTTGCGCAGTTTTCATGGAAATGCAGTTATATAAAGTTTGCCAAGGTAAACACAGGGCTGTCTGCTGCAGATACTAGGTCACGTGTTTAATATACCACAGTATATTCGTCTTCAATTTGGGGTTTTTGGCTGTACTTCTTCGTTGACCCTGTATTTTGGCGTACAAATCGACCACTTTTTGTCATAATCCTGCTGCCTCCGTTTTTGGCACATGGAGTAGTACTACTATGAATAGTACTCCTACGTCTCAGAAATGCTCTGTTATTGGTTGGATAAACTCTAGCTAACAAGATAAGAGTAGAGGCCAAGGCCAATTTTACAGGGACATTATTGCCGCCTGGCAACTTGACAAACACTGTTCCAACTGCAGCTATACCATCGTCTGTTGGTTCTACAGCTATTGGACGTATCTCTCCTGGAGGCCTAGTCCTGCCTCTACGACCAGCGATTTAATTTAATCTGGGATTCTCGCTCTTTAACTAAACACTAATAATAATTGTATGATATTGTTTTCATCACAGATCTGCAGTTACGTTTCTCCCTCCATCGTCTTTCATCTTCGTTTCCGCTGTTTTTAACAGTTACTCATCTTTTGGAAGTCTACATCACTCATGCTTTTACGTGACTCTGGAGCCATGTTTTTTATATTATGCAGATAATCTTGATAGTGTTAAGTCAGTTGTTGACAAATTGGACAAAGATGGTGCTTTATCAATAGAAATCCTTCAGAATTTGTTAAAAGACAGAAGTGTCAGAAATGAGTTGGCATATATTTCTACAATTTTACGTTTCTTGTGCGATTCGATTAAAAAATCTCGAAAAAACAACAATCCTCTTAACAGAAACTGTTAAATTCATTTTGTTAAAAGCAAAATCAATTTTCTCACGGGGTTAAATATGGAAACCTTAAAAATATAAATTCAAAGTTGTTTGGAAAAAAACTGGATTTGAAATTGTAAGTAAAGTTGCCCAAGTTATAGAAGGTCAGCAAGTAGACATTGAAAACGTAACCGTAAGTGATTTTCCTCTTTTTAAGTATGCCAGACTAACTTCATGTGATGTAGAACGGTTCGTTTCCCAATATAGAGCTTTGTTCTGTGACAATCGGCAAAGATTTGTATTGGATAATTTAAAGAGGCGTTTATTGTGCACTGCAACTAAAATTGCATTTTCAAGAAGGAACGGACGAGATGACCGGTAAGTTTGGTGAGTAAGCCTACTTATAAACATTTTTCGTGCTACAACCTGTTTGATATGTTAAACTAAAAGAAAATATTTAAAAATCTTTTTTGTCATTTAGGACATACAAAATAAATATATGCAGTTAACACCTAAAAATCCGTTCCCTAGTTATCATTATCAGAATGTGACTGATTTGTGTGTATTTAGACGCTAAACAAACTTTTTATCTTAGTCTGTCTCTATGATGTTCGTAGATGGTTTAACTGGGACTGTCTACACAATCAGAAATTTCTTAAGTTTTATTTAGCTAATAAACGTAAAACTATATTCGGTACCAGAAGTAAATATCTTTCTAATTAATAACAGAAGTGATACTGGACTAACGTTGACATGTTTCAATGCAAAAAACAATATTCAGGGACTTGCACTTATTTAGCCAAAAATGTAGGTCTATAAAGAGAGGATTATTACAATTTTTAATTTTTTATATCCATTAACATAAGGAATCAATATTCATTTAACTGAAAATATATTTTTAATATTTATACAGTTGTTAAACTTAGTATAATTATCAAAAACTGTTTCCGGTTTTTCCGTACAACTAAAAAACATAGATTTGATTAATTTTATCTTAAATAATCCGTTGATGTCTTCCAAATAATACGTATTCTTTACTTACCAATTGTACGTAGACTAATATATAATTAATTCCTGAAAAGTTAGTAAGCCTTTTTCAGAGTGTTTTTGAAGAGATACACAGATTCACAGGCGTATCTTAAAACCACTACATAATTTGTCTAATATTACTAATACAACTGAGCTGTTATCAAAGGATTACATCTTCTACACGCAACGTTGTGAACATCGTTTTATTTTATTCATCATAATTTTTGACATAATTCACTGAATTTGTAAAGATTAGGTTTCGTAGAACACAATTATTCAAGAACGTACTGCCTAATACCATTTTTTAGCAAGTTACGGGCATTTATTTCTAAGAAAAATTATTTATTTTCTAGTGAATTTTACTTGTGCCTACTTCTACAAAAAATAAAATAAAAAATAAAAGTAATAACAACATAATAAATTTAGAAAAGTTTTAGAAAATTTAAATTAAATTTAAGTGAGTGTTATTAATACTTTTAAATTAGAGATACCTTATGTACAAAGTTACATTGGAAACCGTAACTTAGTTTCCGATTACAATTCTTGCCAGACAAAGTGAAACAGGGTGCGACGTCTGTTTGGTAGCACTTTGTTGCGGGGTACGCATACTAGCGAAGTATGAATAAATACAGCTTTTGTGGCCATAAAGGGTGAAAGAAAATGAATTATATTTTACCTTTACACTGTTAGATGGTACTTACTAGGCTTAGACTTTAAAACATACTGTTGCGAAGAAACTAGAGTCGTTTGAGAGCTGGTGTTATCGAACGATGATGCTACCTGTATCTTGGTTCATATGTATCTGGATATATGGGTATAAACAGGATATAAACAAAACATTAACAACAGAAACGAGTCTACTTATGTTACGCTTAATAATCAATTGTTTAAGACGAATGTTCATATGTATTGGTTTAATAATAATAGGTATTATAAAATATAAAATGTATCTACTTTGTACGTTTATTATCAAAATAAACTATACATCGCTCTTCCCGATATCGCTGTTCTTGATAATCAACAAACATTATTATTCTGTATAAATCGATTTCTGATGATCACTGTATAAAAATAAAATTTGATATTCCATCGATACTACCAAGCTGTAAGGCTTCCGTACATGCAGATCAATGTATGAAGTAATAGGTTTAAATGACAGGGTTAAAATAAATTCAACAGACTAACATTGGGTTTCAACAAGAAAACGTAGCAATGCGAATTCATGAGTGTTTCGCTCATATACACGCGGATGTATTTACGTACTTGCATCACATATTGAGGAAATATCAGATTCATTTAAATAATAATGGCTTCAAACAAATTGATTCAATTTGTAAAAGCCGGCATCCCTTACTGAGCGCTACGCTAAACATGAAGGGTTAAAACGCGAATCCACACCTGTCAGGATGACTGGCGTCTTACTTTGTTTCGCGTTAACTACATTAAACTCTCATCAGCGAAGGGTGGCTTCGTATGTCGCACAAACTCTACCGTTGCCGATGGTTAGCACTGCACTGTTCATGTGAGTTACTAAACTCGCCGAGGGGGAAACACCAGCGACAAGAAAATTGTTTTTGGTTATAATCAAACGTGTTTGTGTGTTCTGTTTGAGCGAGATACGAGATACGATTTAGATTACGATAAGAATACTCTTGTAAATACTGTATGTTAAAATATACCTACTTTGTACGTTTATTATCAAATAAACTATAAATCGATCTTCCCTGTATCGCTGTTCTTGATAATCAACAAAAATTTATATTTTGTTTAAAACGATTTCTGGTGACCACTGTATAGAAATATAATTTGATATTTGATCAATGCTACCAAGCTGTGGGGCTTCCGTACATGGGGATCAATGTATAAAGTAAACTACGCTCCGTGGAGCATACGTGTTCCATAACCACACCATACCATAACTAGCTAGGAATGAAAAAAAAGAACCCGGATGCCGACCAGTTTGGTCGATGCCGATCAGTTTGGTCGGATAATGACGGGATTATCCTTTAAATTAAGAAAAATTGTGTATATTTAACAAACTTTCTAAACGAAGACATAGATATATGAGTTTTGCAAAAATTCATTTATATATTAATAGGAGCCTCTGCTTTGTATATTTCCTGCGGGCTCCTGAGAGAATATTGTTACTTAAAATAATGTGTTACTAACAAAAACTCCAAATTAAGAAATGTAGGTATAGCCTACCTCCATAAATTCTTGTTCTTGTGTTTTTTTTTTTAAATTTTATTTAAGTTACACGCTGGTAATGAAAGATTCAGTAAACTTAACGTCGTCACTGGTGCATGTAATAGGATAGGCTATGACGCAAACATAGAACTTGCATGGAGTTGCACTCGTCAAATCGTCTTGTCTACGTCATACGTGTGACGTAATCAAAGCAGTAACGCGTTGTATTGCTTACTAACATCAACAGGAAAGGCCAGTTAACCGGAGATGTGAAATAACTTTAGCAGACTTTTCCTCAAGCAGTTAAGAATTTTCCGACGTAGTCGTTTAAAAACGTCACTGCAGTAAATTCTGTTATACAGTTACAAATCAAATCTAATGTGGTATTCCCGTGAGTACAGGCTGTGTTTTTATTTTGTAAACAATAATTTTCTGCCATAACAAACTACGAAGCAAGAAGATTAATAACTTATATACCGGGCTAATATGCAGCAGGAAATTACGGCTTAAAACGTATGTAAACATTTGTGAACGTAGATAATCTTAACGTGAACACACGTAGGTAGGGACTTAGTCAGGCGTCCGGACCTCCCCGAAAGACTGAAAAATGCCGAAACCTATTATAACACTTAGGAGTAAAGAGTCAGTATCTTCATAGAAAGATTGGGTACAGGATAATCACACATGTATTATGTACACTTATTTGTGTTATTTCACGATAGGAATTTCACAAGGTACCATTAATGAGACTTTTCATCGAGAAGTACATTTTAGAAGCATGAGCGTTTTAACTGTTTGGATTTTAAATGACAAAAAATAATCATTTAACATTGCGGTATGCTTTATCACACTTTTGTAGTAGGAACTATGTCGTAGGCTGTAAGGACTGAGTAAGTCAAATTCAAATTTTAATACTCACATTTGTTACTGAAATCTGAAAATAAAAGAATAGAAAATAATTATAATCGTTTTTTTATTCTGTTTTTTTAATTCCAGGGTTCCGGGATGTCCTACAACCCGACTTTAGGATCATCAAGTCTTTCTCTTGCTAAGGCGAAAAATCTGGCCCCCATGGTTTCTGGGAGGAACCATTCCGGAATGGGTATTCTCATCTTTTTATCTTTGATTCCACAACTTCAACTCAATCTCGGCCTCCCCAAAACATTTTAGCTACGTTCCTGCACATAGGCTACAGACCATACACAGGACGAATGATTCACATTCGGGGAATGGTAAGAATTTATGTTTAAACAGGAAATATGAGTATACAGAACTTTACAAAAGTTTTCTGATTAAGCGTTTGAATAGTTTTGTCTTTAAAAAGGTAACTACTCGTAGTAGCCCTTTGTTTTAGTTCTATACAGTCATAAAAAATAGAAACTCTGTTTTCAAGGAAAAAGACATAAGGAAACTGCGGCTGTTTCCCGGTCGATATTCACCGACATATTTTATATAACCTGTAGTAAACACAAAAGAGCGAGACACAAAGTATGTACAAATACAGCTTTTTCAGGATATAGGGTAAAAGAAAATAAATTATATTTTACGTTTTCTTTACACTGTCAGATAGTGTCCACTAGGCTTAGACTTTAAAACATGTTGATGTCAAGAAACTAGTGTCGTTTGAGTGGAAGTGTTATCGAATGATGATGCTACGTGTATCTTGGGTGTATCGCATTACAAATGTTGAAGGTGCTCAGACAGAAAAAGGAAATAGTGTGAAACTGAAAGAAAGGGAATCATCAAAGCAACATAAAACGCATGATGAGAGAAGAGCGATGAAAAAGAAGTAGGCCTATAGAAAGACTTCAGATATCTTGGCTTGAGATCTTGAGAGGCTGGTTCGGATTTTGTTCCAGTCAACACGAACTGTTTCAAAGTAACTATAACTACGAATTTCCATGATGGTCACTAACCCGTCAGGAGCTGGAACCCGAAGAAAAAGAGAAAGAAATGTAGTGTTGTGTTTTGAAGGTCGATTAGATAATTTTGTTGTGTTTGGGTGCAAACTGTATATTTGTGACTAACATGATATGTATTTACGTGACAACAGCAAAATGCTGTAATTATACTGAAATAATACAACGAAATAATACTTGTACAACTTGGAATAATACTGAAATTATAGGCCTGCAACTTGTCGTATAGTAGTAGGCCTACATTAGATCACAATTCCTAAAATGTGCTATAATTTCATTTCGAAAGAAACACAACTTTTTTTTACTCTGCAGAAATTTTTACACTGATTCACAAAGACAAACGCTGGCGCGCGCTGGCACAAACACACACAAGGCTTAAGAAGCAATTAGGAGCACATGGTTACAAGAAAATCTGTTTCCGGCCAATTAGAAACGGCACTTATTTTGAACGTAAACACGTTAAACAGTCCCTTTTGCGAGATAGAAAGTGTAAATGACAATGTGTCTACAAACATATCAACCCTTTTCAACCCCTTTTCGTGTATATAATAAGAACGGAAAGGCTTTACTACACGTCTGACGTCAGCTTGCCGACACACACAGTGTACCTGCGTTTGATGTAGACAACTCTGTTGGCTAGAACAGCAGAAGCTAAGCTGCAATACAGTAGGCCTACTTGAAACGCCGAATGATGAAATTTTTAAATTCTTAATTTGCATAACAATGAGGTGTATAAGGTAATTAAAGAATTCGACCTTTAAAAATCGAGTAACCCAATGGATTTAGTAGGCTGAATGTCAAGGACAATAATAATAGTGCACAAAATTTCCATGTAACTTTTACAGGCGTACTTGGCCAATTACAGGGTTGAGAAACATCGTGTAACGGGAAAACCGAGTCACTGCTTTTGCGAAACACACCGTGATATCACCAGTGCGTGTGTGACATTTACAGCAAAATATAGGCCTGTGAGTTACTTTAGCATTTCGAATGTAGCGCTTTCACCGGATTACGTCCAGTTTAAACAAGCATCTGACGGTTAAAAAAGAGGATTGAACTTATGAGTAGGAGATAATACTGAAATATTTTATTTCGTATTCGTTAAACTTCGGAAACAACGGTAATTTTAAAAACCTGCATCCAACTTATGTCCTATTTCTCTCGTACAACATGATTAAACGCCTTGACTTTACCGACACCTGAGAAATATTCTCAGTTTAGGATACGAAGTACGCTCTTAGAATTTTTCTCTGTGAGCTGCTGCGATTACTGAGCCCGAAAATGCGATAAGCAAAAACATCCAGTAAATGTGGTAAAATATCAAATTGTTTGGCTTTAAGAAAACCTCATACGGCCAACAAGACCTTCAGGATCTTGGTTCTGACCTGCTGAATCACTCACCTATAGTACTGCGCTAGCTCAAGTAATTTTCATCTTATTGGTCAACTGAAGGAAGAGCTGTTATGGAAACATGTTTGTCCAGATGAAGCGGTCGTAGAAGTGGTGCGAAGTTGGCCGTATTTCAGCCCGAAAAGTTTCTTCCAGGAAGGAATCCCAAAGCTCGTTAAGAGTGGGTTAATTACTTTAGAAGTAAGCAAGGATTATATAGAAAACAACAAAATTTCGTTTATGTAAGGTTTATTAAAAATAACGTGTCTTAAATTTCCCTTTACGTCATTTCTTATCATCGTAGATCCTCAATTTCTTGTTCTGTTTTAAATTTCAGGACCGAAAACGTGAAAATGTACTGACATTAAAACAGCGTTTAATTACCTCGTTAAAGTCAGTCCAGTGGAAGTATGATGACACGAATGTTGACTTAACTCAAAAATTTAGTTACCGTAAGTCTGGATATTAACTGCGTAATAATCGACTCGGTGCACGTTTAGTTCACGACTTGGTACGTGAGTATGATGTGCACATCATTAGAATGTCAATAAGCCTCGTACCGAGTAACGTGTGGTTAAGATTCATCGGAGCGAAGCTGCTATAGGCATATTGGGTGTCTCAGGTATCATTTCGGTGTGGCCTCATCACTCACGTAACCATTCCACCTTCATATTCAGCGTCCAGTTCTATACACACAGATGACTGTGTGCAGGTCAGGTATTAAATTCGTTTCTCCAGTAGGCCTACGTCGACTAATTCGATCTATCATAGGTCGTGTATTCAACGACACTCCCTGTCTGTTACTCAGAGTCTACAATAATTTCTTTCGTTTTAGCTATAATTCTTATCTTATTAGACAATTGTAATCGGGTCATTAATAATTGTGTTTTATTGTTTACATATTTTAAAGAATTTAAATAGGCTATTCATAATTAGCATTTTTTCTATTCTGATCCGTCAAACAACTGCAGGAACCAGCAAATGTTCCATGTTTTGGTTTAACGCGCATTTTTTACATTGGTTTTAGGGGATTCTTAAAGACTTAGTTATTGTTGTCGTTTGTATGATTGCCTTTGTGACGTAAAAGCTACGATTTGGTTAAGTAGGCCTATATATTGGTATGTACAGATTTTTATAACAACGCCTAGAACTTTTAACAACTGATCGCTCCTTTATTTATTGGATTTACCAGAGGATATAAGATAAACAAGTTTTCTGAAAACACGAATGCCCCTGTCTATAACTACACGTACAGCTATTTACTTTCAATTATTTTATTACCTCAATAAAAACAGTGCTTGTAAATGACATACAGGCCTACTGTTGCATTAAGTAATAACGTCTATAAACCAGCGTGCTCCAGAACAGCAGAACTCGCTCACTATTTTGAACGGAGTATACTTATTATTGGAGTAAGTTTGATATCAGATAATTTTTCAATTATCAGAAAAACTACAAAAATCCCGATTACCCTACTATTTTTTTGATTAGTAAAGTAACAACTGTTGAGCAATTAAGCCTATACAATAAACGGTAAAAATTCCAAACAGTCGGATGTGTGTTGAAATTCTCTTTAGTATGACACTCAACTGGATTTTTACGATGTTTTTTAACTTTTGTATCCAATTTTTGGGCCCTGGTGTTGAAAAATTTCGAAATTCCCAAAAGTGTACATTATATTCAGATTTTGGTTAGAATTCTCTTTCATTTGATATTCCACATACTTTCCAATTTTATCAAACTTTTGCCCCACTATGTGAGGGCCGGCGTCCCAAAAATGTTAAAGTTCCAAAACTTAAACACTAAATTCAGATTCTGGTTAAAAATTTCTTTTAATTTTGGACGGCACATGAGTTTGTGCGATTTTATAAAAATTTTCACCCGGTTTTATGGTCCTCGACGTTCCAAAATTTTGAAATTTTCAAACATAAACACTTAATTTATATTTCGGTTAAAATTTCTTTTAATTTTTGATACTTTACATGCACTTTTACGTTTTCTTTCAAAATTCCCCCTCCACATTTTTGCCTGCCACCTCTCTATTTTTCGTATCAATCTAAAAACAATAGTGTACCGGAAAGTACACGCATGCCAAGTTTTACGAAAATTGGTTCATGGGCCCAAATGTTATCATGAGACATACCCCAAACATAGATAGATAGACAACGGTCGAGTTAAAACTAATAGGCTAACTCGCTCGCTGCTTCAAAATACGTATTAACCATGGTTTTAAATTGAGTCGTATAAAAGGCATACGACTTTAAATCTACCCTTGTTTGTCAGTAGGACACGAAAGTGATATTAAATTTGTACTTGCAGGTTAATTTTTAAATTTTATTTTTACAGTTACTTAAATTTGCTTACAATCAGACCTACATGGATATTTTCGTCGTATTTTTCCGTTCCTTCCCTCCTCTCCTGAACAAAGAACATTCTATTCATTATGAAACTAACATTTACGCAGCGTTTATCGTAAAAATTAGATGAAAAGAGGCAGTGCAAATTAGTAGCCAACTGTCACGACGCATATAAGGCAGCTTAATTTTCAGGGTTAATTCAGGGCACACGGAGCTCGCGTGAGGGCTGGAAACAAAGAAATAATGGGCAATATGTATAATGGGGAGAAGAATAAGAGGTTTTTGTGAAAGCGCTATTTCTGTCAGCTACTCACTCTCGTTATCTCATTGTTTTTAGCTGCCAGTCAAACATGCAGCTCCCGCGCCGCGCCGCGACTAATTGTGCCGCTATCATATGACACGCGCTCGCGCATTGTGCCCGTGGTGTTAATAGAAAATCTGTTTATAATTCATCGTATATAAACAATCCACGGTTTTCAACCACTCGGTATGGAATCATATTCGAACTTAAAGGGTTTACCTTCGGATAATCGGTATAACTTGCACAGAATACAAGCTTGGATAAGACGAGTAGGTCTATACCATTGTTCATGTTCGATTATATTTAGAAATAGGTTACCGTAGGCTTCTTGTTAGTTAAGTAATAAAGAAATAAAGCATACGGAAAAAACTAATGTGTGGATGTACAGTTTGTTACGTTATGGACCTCCATAATGTAGGATACTCCTACGTAGGCCTGTCGATAGAAGAAATTTAGTCATACATGTCTCGTCGGAGAAACAAAAGTAAGATCACACCAAAGGAAATGAAAAGTTTCTGCTTCTGAAAGACACACATATTATCTTCCATGTAATTAGTATACTAAAAATACCTATAACATGTAGCGTAGAGCTATTGCGACCACAGGCTTAAAAAACCATAAAACTTAGTAACACGATCCAGCCTGTCTGAGGACTTCGGAATGCAATACAGGAAGGACTATAATTGCAGTATAAAGCGTAATAACAGACGTTTGGCCACTGACAGAAGCGTAATAACAGACGTTTGGCCACTAACAGAAGCGTAATAACAGACGTTTGGCCACTAACAGAAGCGTAATAACAGACGTTTGGCCACTAACAGAAGCGTAATAACAGACGTTTGCCAATAACAGAAGCGTAATAACAGACGTTTGGCCACTAACAGAAGCGTAATAACACTATTTCGACGCTGTTGTCACTGATCAGTCTAAATTCTGTTCATGCAACCTTCACAGTACAAAGTAGCCTGTAATAAGTAATAGCTAGTTTTTGAGTTAGTTTTTCGAAAACAAACGGCAATGATTTCTTGAATCTTCCTTTCTGAAGGGAATCAAATTCGTAGGCCTACATCCTGGACGGCCTACAGTTATACAGACAATTAGATAAATTCGAGTGCGCGAAACAGATTGACTAGAAGTGAATCATCGATCTGCGAAACTTTGGAGCTCAGAATATATTTTTTTTACGATATGAGAATGGAAACTACACGGAAAGTTTTAATCTATTGTTAATTGCAAATGAAGTGGTACAGAAAAGGGCAAGAACCGAGAGCAAAAATAACTCTGAACCTACATAATGATCTTATTTAGAATCTTACTTTGCTTCAATCAGTAGACCTATAGGCTACTTTGCTGAGCGTGTCTCATTTAAAAGTAGGTTTCAAATTTTGGATTGTGTACTGTCTTATTCTCTGTTTCCTTGGAATCTATTTAAATTAATCTTCTTTCTTATTATGAGAATTTTCGAGTAGGGCTACTTTTCTCTAACCTGGACATCTTGTTCTCCATATTATGTAATAAAGTTTGTACTATCTTCTAGCAATTTCGTATAGGTCAACCACTGTCTCTACAAGTGAAGTTGGTTTATTACTTAATTTTGGGTAAATTGACGTTTTACAGTTTGTTGTCAACAATTTTTCTCTGCTTCCATTTAATTAACTTCTAGCAAATGAAATACTTAGAAAACAGTGATGTATAGCGTTAAGTTGACCTATATTTTGATTTTTATTGTTTTCTGTGCTCGTATTAAAATGATTTCCTAGTACTCTGACTACTCCATTTATCTTCGGTGAACACCATGATATGCAGTGTAGGCCTATTGCAGCGATATGTAGATATCCACAAGGAGATATCATACATTTTAAAATGAAATACAGTTGAAAGAATTTATTGGGCTGTCTTTTAGTAATGCGACATTTAGGAAGAGTAAGAACTACCGCGACATAAATACTCCAAATAACTGGAACATCGAACTAATTGAAACGTGGAGACAGTAGTGTATAGGGAACGATGAGTCAAACATACTTAAGTCTGATTAGTTACGAGTGTAGAAAGTAAAGGTAAACTGAATAGACTGAAATGGGGAATACTTACGTCATTTAATACTTTTCGTATCAGAAATTGAACATATTCTTTATTTGGAAAGTTGTTCATATTGATAGTTTCTAAGCGCTTTAAATTATTTAAAAATGCTGTTCAATTTTAGTGTGAAAGTCAATGAAGTCGATTACATTAGGCTAGATGTTAATACTGTTAATAACAGTATGTAGAGTAAAGTCAATAAATTAGCGAGGGGAAAACAACGTAACAGCAGAATGTTCTCTACGTGTTTCTCGAATGTTCCAGTGGAACCGGCTGTAATGTTATGTGCGTACCTGATTCTCAACGCATTAGCTAGAGTGTGCCAGAATTCGCGCGGCCGCGCGCACTGTGTCAAGGCCGCAATGAATTACGCTCTAATGTTTTCCTTTATTGCTGATACGTAGTAGTATAGACTATTCTGGAACAATTCTGCTATCTATTTCAACGACGACAGCTGCGCTTGGCAGTCAGTTTTGAGTTGCGATATATTCCAGTACGGTTCGAAGTATTGTGACGGAGTGTTATGTGTTTTATAATTTTTCGGGACAGTTGTAATACAATTATGTTTTATATTAGTTGACATTTTCCTGCGTGTTAACAATTTTTATTTGATTTTTTGTGAGAGACTATCTTGTTGATTATAAACTGTTCAATTGTGATAATTAAAGCTGGTGATTAGTGACTTAATTGGCGTCTTGTATTTTGTTTTCCACTGTACCTATATGACGATCAGTTAGGCCGTCGTAACACTATTATAAATTTGAAAGCAAAGGAGTTAGAATGTGAAAGAGCACAACAGTTACGAAAGATAACAACAGAGAATAAATATAAATGACGGTAGGTATAAAAGATTAACCAACATAAACGATATGTATGCCAATAAAAATCCGGTTGCTAGCAAAATAAAATTATCAGTGAATCTTCAGAAATTGAACGTTATTCTACATAATGAGCATTAGACCTAGTTGCGTTGATAAGCAGGTACAGAGAAGTTCAGTAACAAAATCTAAAAGTCATAATCAGCAAAGGAAAGTGCACTAAATAAGAGATAATATAAACTAGGCAATCAGCAAAACCTGATCTCAAGGCAAGTAGTCGCTGTTTACCATAGAAATAACCATTAGGGGCACAACAGCAATCTAATGAACAGGATTCCAAATCGCTTCTAGGAGAGTAACGAAGAACTGACAGACTACTGAAGGTTTACATAACCTGGCAATTACAACATTGCTACACTAGGTTTGGAACAATGCTACACCATTGCTATACTTCTGGAAACATTAGTGTACTCACCCTTAAAGCTGAAAAGAAAAAAGCCAAAGAAGACTGTTACGATTGTTAAATAGTAGGCTTATATTAAGATATTGCTGAACACATTACATTCCGAATAAAAAAAGAAGAAATATTAGTTTTAGCCAATTAAAGAAAATACAAAACTACAAAGTAAAAAAAAATAAGAAAAAGTAAACAAGTGATTAAAGATTAATAGATAAACCTGTGTACCTTTTTATACAGGAACACCCAATTAAATGTAACAGAGAAGTTATAAAACTGACTAGGCTGATCCTACAAAACAGAAACAGGTTGAAAGTCAAAAGCTGAGAACAAAATCGGATTCAAGCCTGTCAGACGTGAGTCCGTGTATTCATCTTGTGGGAACGAAGCGTACAAGACGGGCAACAGCGCACGTTTCTTTTAATGAAACACCGGCCGTTGAATATTGTTCTACTCACATTTAAGGATACAACGGGAGCGTGGCACATCACGGAATATGTGACATATATATGTATTTAATAAGGGCAAACATGTCGTGTCGTCACAATACGCATTGTGCTCCGTCCTCTTGTCAATTAGACGCCGCACGCGTCGCCATTGTTTCGGCAAAGACAAAAGCGCGCTGATAAGAGAGCAAACACAGGCTGCTCTCTATAGGACTCCCTACGTACTCTCATTACGAATAGTGTAGGCCTACTCGTCGAGTACATTCATTAGTTTGGCTGCTTTTACCCAAGTGTGCTCTTCATTCTAAACACCGTTTATACGGGAATTCGTTGTTGTTTTGATAACATCTCGTCGACTACACTAATTGGAATCACCACGATCTCAAATTAAGATCACGTATTTCGTGCTTAAAATACTACATTACGGGTGCTTAAAAACGTAATAAGTTTAAAGTTTCATTTACGTTTGAAACAAATTTGTCTACGTTTCGTACATAATTAAAATCTAATAGCTCATGCTGCAATGTGGCGCTTTGAGGTAGAAGGTTTAGTTAGCACTTTAAAAGTAGCTATAGTCTATAGTTGTGAAATAAAGCCACATATCTATCGGTACACCTCCAAATATAAGTTAATTGCGAACATTAATGAAAACCTTTCAAAGACATCATTTAATGGAGACTGGCAGGTGTGTCTGTGAGTGAAATCCTGAGCTAACGTCAATGAACTTTCCTCAGTATTTTGAAACTACTCTTCTTAACTTCAGCTGACAGAACGTACAGCGGATGAAGGTCTGTTCAACATGCTTTGAGGTCTGTTAAGGCGTCTATTTGATTCTAAAAATGATATTGAACCTTGTTGATTTTGATGATTTGGCTTTTAATTTCTGTCCAGTGTCTATTATAAACTCATTGGGTCTGCACAAGGCACTGTAATAGGCTATGTAATAAGTCTGAGAAACTTTCACTACAAAAACGCTGTCTTTTTTCTCTAAATCTCGAATGTCTCAAAAATCTCTTAAACATTTTGTCTATTTTTAGGAAAGAATAAATGACGAAAGAAGACTTACTCTCGGAACACAAGGCTCTACTCTTTAACGCTATCCATGAGTATCAAATCACTCTTTAATCCATACTTTTAAAATAACCGTTATGTGTTTATCCCATTTCTTCCGTAAGATTTTATGTTTAGAATATTTTCATTCTTCCACGTAGTAGGCCTACAAACTGATTTTCGATATCATCCGTGTTTTATTTACGACTCGTTCTGAATTTTTAATTAGTATACTAAACGATTTAAGCTTATGTTTACATTTTGAAACGTTCATACAATTTAAGGGAAAATCAACTCCACTGTTGTTTTACTGTAGCGGTGGGTTACTGTCAGTAGATTTGGTCTTGTTCATTGTTTTCCTATTTTAAACTAACCATCGTGTGACGAAGATGATTGTGTCGTCGGCAGCAGAATTCTTCGTTCCCCGCGTCGCAGTGTCAGATAAGATTGTGTATTCCAACAGCTATTGATTTTAGTTCAGTTCACACGTATGAACACATTCATATAACGGATATAAAGATAACATTTTTACGTAGAACGCACAATTTTTTTAATGCGTCCATATAATTATGTATGCCTTTCTGTAACATTAAAGAATAATAGAATATACGTATTTCTGTAGTCCATTATGTTTGGTCTCCTTTTGCACGAAAGCCTATAAATAACTTGTGTAGGCCTCCGCGTTTAAGTGTCCCTGCAAGAATGGACAAAATGCATTAAAAGATGTAATGGCAATTAAATAGGACGTAGTTTATATCATATATAGCATTACATAGAAAAGACACGGATTTATCAATTAATTGTATTGATATTTTATTAGCCTACATTAGCTTTTTAAATGTAATAATAATAATGTGTAGGTACCACGAAAGTAGGGTAGGCTGCCTTATGTGAGCCGTTTGGCATACAAGGAAGGCAGTGTGTCCAGCACTACGCTTCATCCGCCCATTATTATGCCCAGGATGTTACCCCAGGTACTCATTTTCAATAGGCTGAGTCGACCTGGAGGCTGAAAAACGCACCTTGATTTTATGGTGCGGCCCGGGACCTATAGATTAAACAAGACATAACAAGATAATAGTCAAACAAGACATAGTCTGTATCATTACAGACCCGGTAATCAGCGTTTATATAAGGGTTTCTTTCGGGTAAATCCTCTATTCGGACTGCTTCCAATCGTAAAATTTTTCTTGCTTGACGTTTCGTTCCCAAATTCCACGGATCCAAACGTCGAGCAAGAAAATAGAAAATACAGGTTTTAAAGAAAGAGTTTCTTTTTTTAACAGTAAAAATGTGCGACAGCGAAAATCGATCATTGAAAGTCTTCGGGGTTTCTTTCGTATTATATCTCAAACTGTTGACAAGCGATACTCAACATAAAAGTGCAGTTATAGCAAAACCAAAATACGAACGGCGATCATTGCCTTTCTCTTTATTGCATTCTCTCTAACAGAGTTGCATAATAATGCCCATCTTTAAAGTCGAGAAGATATTGTTCTTATCTCAAACAAGTGAGTACATAGACTAAGGAGATCATTTTAGATTCTATGAGTTAATTTAAGTGACAGTGTTAACAGATCTTAGTATGAATTTAAGTACCTAAGGAAAACATGTACGTACTATTGTATAAGAGTATCAATACGTCGCCGCATGAATTCTATATTTGTGCTCATAGCTTTTTGGACAGAGAAAAATATCTCTACAAAAAAGTAACTAAGTATCAAACGATGTGTGGTATAATACAACGAACACTAAGAAACAAAACAAGAACTGATATTAAAAGGAAGTTCTATAAAGCAAAGGCGATATCTGTTCTTACATATGCTAGAACATTTATATTGAAAATGGAAAAGAAAAACAGCATATACAAACCGCTGAAATGAATTTTTTAAGGCACGTGAGTGGTTATCGTCTAAGAGGGGCCGTGCACTGGAACAAAACTGTTCCGGAACTGTTTCGTCTCTGTTTCTCGCCCTCGCAACAAAACTGTTTTGTTTTAAGAAACAGTAGGACTAGTACGTTTTCGCATCTATTCTGTTACCTTGCTGTTTCCACCGTAGGAAACAGTTTTGTTTCTGTTGCTGTAGTGCGCGCACCCCCTATATAATTACATGAGACTTTTAAGACATAAGAAACAGTTGCGAAACTGTTTCGTCTCAGTGCGCGGTAGGCCTAAGGGATCGAATGCGTAACGAACATACAAGGAGGCGAACTGGGTATATTCTTTATCAAAGTAAGACAGAAGAACGAAAGCATCAGTGGTTGAAGCATGTCTACAGAATGGACCACCAGAGGCTAGTAAAGAGCGCTGTAGACTACAAACCAGTTGGCAGATCTGTGGTTAGGCCCTGGAAGAGATGCCTGCAGCGAAGACGGAACAGGCTATGAGTCTACACCATGAAATGACGACGACGACGACGACGAAGAAAGCACTAATCTGTAATGTGATAAATTCGTATGACTACCAAACGTATACGTTATTTGCCACATATTAGTATTCTTATTGTGTAAAATAATAATATTAAACGTAGTAACACACGTATACGTAACAACACACACACTCACAGAAATACGGAATTAAAAAAATTATTATGGGTAGTTCAATGTGCAGTTGCTAAGTTTGTACTATTGTTAGAGTATTAAGGCCTATATATTTCTATAATTCTGTGTAACAGTGGTGGCTATACGTCAGATTTCGGCTTCATCTAACTTAAAAAGACACAATCATCTGGCGCGCGCGCGCTTGTGTGTTTGACGGACGTCAATAGTTGGCCGGTAAAATCATAAAGTGGAAAAAATTGGCTGTCTAGTGGACCACAAAACGTGAACAATAGGTGTTATTCAAATAGTTGAGCAACATCTGGATATCCAAGGGCATTGACGGTTTTTCTTAACTGTTCTTATTGTGTTCGGTTTACTAATGCACCTTGTACATAGGCTTCCTACTGGGTCTTCATATAGTGATACATGCCTTACTTGGTTACGTATTTTCATATAGGCCTACGTCAAATATTATTTAATTTGCAGGTCTTGTAAATGTAAATGCTGGAAGTATCAAGGTGTCTTTTCATAAAACCCTTGGTCAACACAACAGGTGGGCAAACGGAAGCAAATTCATCAAACGAATTAATCGAATAACAAAATCAAACTGATAAAATACTCAGAGAAATAATAACATGGTATTTTTAAATGTATAATGGCTATTGTTGTGTGACATAGTGCACGTCGGTAATTTTCAGTTTCCCAGAGCACACTTAGATTTTTGAAGTTACATAGTATCAATACTGTGCAATTGTGTCGCGCTTTTCCCTTAAAAAAAGGGATAATTATTATATGTTGATGGGTCTAAAATCATCGTAATCGGAATGGAAAATTTATTGACAGTAAGCGTTGTCGCTTATTTAGGCCTACCAAATCCTTATTACCTTTATATCAAAAATATATTCTTGTTGTAAATAGTATAGGCTATTTTATTATTGAAGTGTTTATCACATAAAACGAAACAAAAATTAAGTAGTCCTAATTCTAGCTTATATATTAACACCTGATTATTTTTTAAATTGCAATTTTGCCGACAAAGAACTCGTTCTTTGAGGACACAATTTTGTATGAAAATAAAGGACAGAAAATTTATCAGCGTATATAATTGGTGGTCATTTTAAAAATAATCTTTATAAGCTTGTGGACGTTCCTTTTTCGCGAATTTGTTACGGTAATACTCAACATGGGCAGAGCGGTCAGTGGGATGCTAAGGGACCATTTTATTGTGCCATAAATAGTGAGATCGTTTACTACACAACGCATTTATTTTATTGTTCCCAAGAATACAGATTGAACGCAAGTTTCAGTGCGCGCGCTCTCTCTCTCACTCTTTCCCCATCTCTATCACACACACGCGCGCGCGCACACACACACACCATTGCATAAAAGTTATCAAACCAAATATTTTTACTTCTCTTCATAAGAAGGCTGTAAAATAAAATGTTTGTAAAAATGTATTTGATGTTCAAACTTTTAGAATAATATTTCTAAGACGTTCAAATAATACTGTCGTCTAATCTGAATTGTTTGCAAACTAGTTGTTTTTATATTGCAAGGTATGTAGCACCTCCTTTCACGATTCATATTTGTACCGATTATTTGGAACAACTGTAAAAAGTGTTAAATGATACGTAATTTTTGATCGGTAAAAAGGGTGAAATATTAGTATCGTTAGTACCACATTATCTAGGACAGTATTATATTTTTAACGCTATTGTTGTTGCCGCCTATATTGTTAATAATTTAACACAGACGGAATTTAAAATTAGTGTATTGTAGGACTATATGCCTACCACCTTCACTTCTCGTATTCTTAAAGTATAAACCTATTTTTGTATAGTGTGATAGATTTTTTTTAAGCATCGTGTTTGAGTGAGCGCTTGCGTGAGATCGAGTACCAGTGTTTAAAAAATTGTTCCCTACTTAATTTTACAGTAACCTAATGTTTCAGAGTAATTTTAAATTTAAAATTAACAGGGAATATGGAATAGCCTACGATTTTGGGCGATTACCGAAACAGTAATATGGATGATCATGGTGCAGTGTATAGTGTGTTCACTGCACCATTTGACTTGAGTTCGAGTCGTGTCGCGTGAAAAAAAAGATCTGGCTTTTAGACAGTCATTCTCCTCTTGCAAATCTTACAAGCCAGAGAGTGAGCTCCAAATTAAGAACGGTTCAGAGATGACATACGCTGTAGGCCCCATTTTCCTATGAAAGAATCTGTAAACACATACACCGCGCGCGCGCGCGCGCACACACACACACACACACACACACACACACACACACACACACACACACACACACACACACACACACACACCAAGTAGACTATAAACACAGATGTCGCCTATGCTCAATTAGATCACAGCAGTCAAAAGAATTTGTAAAAAATAATCTATTTTTACTCATTTACAAGAATCTGATATTCAAGAGATAGGGGCTATAGGTCTAATAGATCCAAGGTATTCGAAACACTAATAAATGATGGTATTATTTTATACTATGCCATCTGATGTAGATTACTGGAAGGAAGATAAAAAACTCCTTCTTTGGCGCACCTGCCCGTGGAAGTATATATATATCTTTTTATTATCGTGAAATTTACGTTTCAATAGGATTTTAATTATAAACAAGAAGGCACAATTTTTCCCAGTGACATACCAAATCCTTATAAACAAAGACGTACAATTCTGTTTTATCTACCCCTTTTCCGTCAGTTTATCATACAATCATCTGCGTGGAAATAAGTGAAATTTTTTTATTCATTAGGTTTAAATAAATAAAATCAAGATATCCTTGGTTTCTGTCTTCTGTCTATAGCCGGATTTCTGACTTCACAGATGTCTAAATCAAAACATTGAAAATGGTTTAATGAGAGCTGCTGACATAACGCGAGGTAACAGAGTATATACTGTAGGTTATACATGTATCATTTTTATTTACAAAACGGCATCACTTCCGTATTCATTTGAAAAATGAACATCAGAATGTGGTTTCAAATATTTTTTCCTTGAAATTAAAACTTATACAGTAGTGTAAATAACCCTAGCTTAGTTTAACATGGCATATTAATTAGGCATACATTGAATTCATTAGTCATAAGTCAGCAAACCCTTCAAAGACTTTCGTCAGTTCTTTACGAATGGCCGTTTCGTTTTTATAGATACTCATTCAAAATGATCGTAAAAAAAAACATAAATATGAAAGTCACATAATTTTTCCATCTGTTATGAGTGAAATTATTTTATTAATAGTTAGCTAATAACGAAGATAAAGATAACACTTTTGCGTAAAACACACAACGTTTTTTACCGCGTCCATATAATTATGTATGCCTTTCTGTAACTAATAGCAAGTAGACCTAACTATGTAAACGCTAATGTTTACTCATTTATTTAATTCATTTTTAAACCAGGGTCTTGTCTTCGACCAAATTTTTAAGAATCATGTTAAGTGCTGTGTAACTTTGAGTTGAATTGCGCGTAAAAATAGTAAAATAATTTGAGAAAAATAAGAATTATAAAAAAAAGTTAAAATTTTATTATCAATGGTCCGACATGCTCAGTATGTAGGCCTATTTATTTCCATGTAGTTAATGGGTTGTGAGTATAAACAGTCACGGTGATTAAATAATGAAGACATCAAACGAGTGTTTACGGAAATCTGTTGAACATTAGTCTGTCAGCTTTTATGGGGCTACGAAGAGCGAGCGAGCGCGCGTCTTACGCCTGACTGTGAAAACATGAGTAGAACAAATTTTGTATTGTTAGATTGTGCGCTTCGGGGTGGTCCTGCTATGTTTGTTTGTCGGAAAGTTCATGGATCATTGGCTTGTTTCCACCCTCTCTCACGTCTCGCCTACCGGCTCAAGTACCTCTTCAGCGCCGACAAGAGAGCCTCTTCAACAAAACTCGTGCTGTTTGTGTTTTTAAACAGTCTAATCACTATATAAAAGTCTTGTTCTCTGCTTCCTGCATCCTTCGTATTTTATATGACCACGTGTATAGAGCGTAGCTAATTAGAATCTAATGAAAAAAGCTACAAGTTGACTTTAGACTTCTGTGAATCGTTTTTCCTAGTTTTATTTTTCTGACATTTTATAGTTCTGACGTTACAGATTACACCGCTACATGGTTTACACAGTTTTCGATAATTACAAAATATTGGTCCAGTATAAGGTAGAAGCATTCTTATCAAAGAATTTGCCATGTGCTTCCAGTGGCGTATCTAGAATTTGGCCTTGCGAAGGGGGGTCCGTGGTCGGGTCGGCTTCACATAAAAGAAAAAAATAAGTTGTAACTAATCAACATTACTATCTTTAGAGTGGCTGAAATCAGTCCCATTAAAGTAAACGGTAATAACACAATAAAAATAGGCCTAAGCGTTGTTGAAACATTGTTTACAATATACTTATTGACTGAATTGATTTTCCTATATTTCATATTTCAAACGTATACGCTAATGCTGTGTAATAAATCTGTTTGCATATTTAAGAAAGAGTTACTACTATACTAGCGTACACAGCTGAAGAAATAATAAAACAGCTAAAAATTAAGAGATTAACAAAATTTGCCAACTTTTTCGATCCTCTGGGAGGGGGGTCCCGTCAGATTCGTGCTCCCCTCCCTGTAAATACGCCCCTGAGCGACTTGGCACAGATAATATGTCTCTTCTAGTTAACACCGATGTCCACGACACAACAGACACTTACACTTCTAGTAGTCACTTATGCCTTTACTTGTAGTATATAGACCTACACTGTAATACAGTAATTGCTTATAATAGAATGTATTATGTTATGGTAGTCTTCAAAAACCGACAGATTTGCAAATGTTCAAATTAGCAGGCGAATAACTACACGATTGTAACTAATTGTTGACAAAATTATCTTCTCAGTATAGTAGTAGGCCGTATAGTGTACTCGGCCCGTTTGTTAGTCCATGTAGCTTAGTTTCTGTTACGCAAACGGTGAGTTAGTCCATCGCACAACCTCTAATCTAGGGACCAAATTCTTTGATTTTGTGGTTCATGTTATTTAGACCTCGCCACAGCTATCGAGGTACCTCTTCCAAATTACAGGTGTACTGGTGACTCGGACTCTACGTGTTGTCGTTGATCTATCCGAGGTTCATCCTCCATCACGTACCACTATTGACGTGTCCGTCCTCTTAGGTGAGTACCCAGTTTACACTTAGATGCCCTCGCAAGATCTCGGTCTCTCATAGTCCATCGACCTGCACAGTTCATCGTAACAGGACCCACCGCCAAGTAGGTAAAAGTGAAATTAAAAGTTGACAAATAAAAAAAGATTTCCCCTTCAGTAAAAGCGTATAGGCCCATTGACATCTAACCCTAAAGTGCCCAAAATTTAAACAACAAAAGTCAAATACAGAATTGTATACTAAGTACTTTGGTTATATATAAAACCATGTGGAATAAAATTAACCACGTTTCTGATTTCAAACCATTAAGTACAATAGAAAATCTCAAACAGAGCATCTGCAGTTTGAATTTAAAGCCCATTCACGTTTCTAGTACAGCTGTTGATTGTACTATTTTTACTTTTCTTAGAATTATGTGTAGCCTAAGTTGAATTTGTTTTATAGATTTTATTTTAAAATATCCTATTTGGTTACAAAGAAACACGAGCCTAGTAAAACTTTTCGTTTTGGGGGGAAACAGAACGTTGATAAGTAACGTCCAGTCAAAGGTAGGCCTATTTGTTTTAACGCGATGCAAGGAGAGAAAACATCAAAGAGAAATTAAAAGGCTTAATATTACACTTCCCGTTAAGGTAAGTACCAAATGCGTCCTGTCAGTTTTACTCTAGTGGCGCCAGCACGTGGAGTGGCCATCATTTGTAATTTTATACCACGCTTTTCTCGGAATATTCGGCCATTAAAAATCATACTCGTGTAGACGTACTACACGCGTTTGTACGCATAAAACTGTGAAGTCTAAATGATTCTATAAAGTGATATATATATACATAATGTTGCTTGCGTGAGACGAAATAAACGAGGTACGTTTCACTATAATCTCTCCTCGTTTTTTTGGAAAATGGTCTTTAAACCAGGAACCGATTTCTTTATCCGTTTTGGATTTGGAATGAAAACCTTTAAAGTTCTGGTACACTGTGCCGGAGATAAGGTGGCACAACTGGCGGGTTTGGATTACTAGTTTCAAGATGGGTTTGTCCGTTTGAAACCTATTGGGGTTATGTACCTTCAAAATATCAACAACGTGTTTCTAGTTACATGTGTTCTACGGAGAATTAACATAAGTACAAAAACAAAGTGTAGGCCTATTACTTATTCTGAGTGGTAATTAAGAATCACTCGACAAAAATATGTATTATGAAGTCGAATCTGAAATACGTATGTTTACAGAGTGAAATCAAATGGAAAATATTCATTTCGTGACTTATGGAACTTTTAATAAATTGTTTTACTATGGCTTTGACGTCTACAAAGAAATAAGAAGATAATGTAGACAAGTTGGTCTATGTACATTGGAAAATTTACAAATAAATAAACATAGAACACAATACAACATCGAACTAATACCTGAACAAATAAAATCAACGCAAAACACGACACAATTTTCAATCCACTTAACATTTCATGTCTTCCTAATTTCACGTTATTTAGAATCTAATGAATTCAAAAATTTTAATATCTACTAATAAGCAATTTAAAATTATAATAACCACAATCGGATATAGCCATATTAAAAATTTAGCTAAATTATTTTTAAACAACATAATTCGAGGAAAGAAAGAATTGTTTTTTGTCAACTACTTTCAAAAAATAATCACTAGTCCTATAGTGTAGGCCTACATGAAATTACCAACTTCACATTTGTAAGTGAAGAGAAATAATTAGTGACACAGAATACTGTACATTACATAGTGAAGACGTAGACTTAAATAAATGTGTGTTACATTCTCGATGGATTGATTATTCTCGGTGTAGTGAGAATAATCTTCATACGGATTCACTGACCATACAAATTTGAATAATAAACTTTTGTTAGTAGATATAAGATTCACAAACAGAACATAAAACTGTTGCACTCCATTATATACACAACTCACAACTGAGGATTAGCACTTTCGGGTCTTTTAGCTTATGCCTACAGCGTGTTTCCAATCTGACGATGAGATGAAAAGCTCGGAAGCGCTAATAGCGAGTGTAAAATGTAACGTTTATAATGATGTGCAACAGTTTTTTAATTTTCTGTTTATACAAATGTTATCTACATAGAGTATCAAAATAAAGAGCTTATAAGCCTACAAGGGGGCTTTAATAGATCAGTTAGTCTACTATTCACGAGGTCCAGGTTCGATTACTATAAAATGCAGGCGTGTTTTTCAGCCCCCAAAGGGGAAGTCAGTCTGCGGAAATGAGTACCTGATAACGTTCTCGCGTAACTGTGGGCGGCCGAGTCGTAATGCTGACCACATTCCTTTCTTTGTATGTCTCAGTGCTTCAAGGTAAGGCAGCTTACGCTGTCTAGGTCCCAAACTTCATAGGCGACGCAGAAAGTAATAATAATAATAATTATTATTATTATTAATTTTACGATCGTTTTCATACATTCTAATTTCCACGAAAATGTAAGAGGGAAGCTTCTGTGTTCTCCCGTTCCAGTCATTTTCATGTCCAGTCATCTAATTACGACTATACTGAAATGCTGCTGTTAACGTTAGATAGGGCTATTATGTCGGCGAACACATGTACGTAAAGTTACTTTTCATTCATATTTTTTTAAAGGTCCGCGCACACTACGCCAGCACGGACCAGCACAGCAGGCACCGGCATTTGCCGGCCATGAAGGTTTCCATGTTTTCATATACAAGCGCGCACACTAGAACAGCACCGGCACGGACCTGCAACCAGCAGCGATCGGCAGTGCAGGTCGTGACGGTCAGGATAGAATCTCGACCTGCACTGCCGGTCGCTGCTGGTTGCATGTTCGTGTTGTGACGGTGTAGTGTGCGCTGGCGGCCGGCAAGGACCAGCAGCAACCAGCAGTGCAGGTCGTGACGGTCAGGGTAGAATCTCGACCTGCACTGCCGGTCGCTGCTGGTTGCATGTTCGTGCTGTGACGGTGTAGTGTGCGCTGGCGGCCGGCAAGGACCAGCAGCAACCAGCAGTTTTCAACCGATTGCCCGACCTTCGTTTCAGTTAGCCGCGTCTCGGCAGTTCTCGGGTTCTTGTTTTCGCGGTATTCTGTAACGAGGAAAGTTATATTGTGCCACGTTTACTTTTGTTAAAACTGTGTACTAGACATGGATGAAGAAAAACTAATGTTGATTGTACACGGTTATCCAGAACTGTGGGACATGAGCAGTGGGAATTATCACGACCAACAAAGGAAGGACGCTTTATGGAAAGAAATAGGCCAAAGTAACTTTGAAGGGAAAACAGGTTAGTAAATTTCAGGTTACAGTTACTTTATAATTTCACGACTATCCATTTATTTTAAAATTATTACCGTTTCCTGTAATAACTGCATTTCGAAATTAGTCACCTGATGATATGATACTGCCATTAGGGTATAAACTAGTAAATCGAAAGGAGTAAGAAAATGTCAAAAGTTTATTAGGAATTAGATCCATAAAGTCGCTCTGATATATGTGCGTGTGGGTAAGTTTTAACACGCTTTATTAAAAATTTATTCAGAAAACGTACAAAATTATAGACAGCTGTTCAAATTTTAGGATATTATTTTGGTTATAGAAGAGTACATTGCTGCCCTGATAAGTTAAAAGGCCCTAACTCCAACTTTTTTCTAAATGCTTTTTTGTAGCGTTTCCGAATCGGTCTAAAAAAATACACCTTTTTATGACATTAGAAAGCCCTAAATCCAATACAGTGATGAGTTATATTGAAATTTATATTGGCCCTAACTCCAGTTTGAGGTCGTTTTCGATAAAAGAAGGCCCTATGTAACAAACAAATACTAAAAACACCCTAAATCCACAAAGAGTTGTACTTAGGGCCTTCACTCTTCAAGTTAAGCGTGCTATCAAGGAATTAGGGCCTTCCTTCGTAAGACACCGTTGCGTGGTTTCCTGGAGTTTAGGCCCTTCTTTCATCAAACATGTCAATTTGACTGACTGTTTTTGCTACAGCCTAGCTGCAGTGTCTGTTGACATAAACGCCATCGTTTCTCTAGTGTATCACACTGAGTGCAGCAGTTCAGTTCTGTTTTATTTAGTTGTTCCATTTGTAAGTGTTAATAATAATATCACGTTTTCTTCAAGCAGATAAATGATTCTTTTACTTTCTACATACAACACTTCAGGTAATTTCATCAGTATTTTTCTTTTAAAGATATTCAGGCCTACGGTAACGGGAGGTAACCTCAAAATATAGGAACCTGATCCTAGTTTCTATTTACAACCTTTTTGCCCAACAAATATTATAATCATGGGATCAGTTTAAAGGGTTTTTTGTACTTAAATGAAAACAATTTCAATAAGTAAATGCAATTCAATAAGTAAAAACATAAAACAAGACTTTCGAGAAAATGCTAAAAACTAAGGAATAAAACTATAAACGTCACTATAAAAAATGTAAATGAATGAAAGTAACACAAACAGTATGTTGTTGTAACATAAACAAAAATTCACCTATATAATGCTTTCTCATTTTAACAAATATTAACAACTTTCCTTGTGTTGTCTCAATTTGGAATCAGCTAACTTTTTTAACTGATTAGGACTACGTTTGTATCAGCTGTTGCATTGTCTGGTTTTTGTATATGTAACGAACAATGTACAGTACCTTCAAGTGTTTATTTTTATCTAGTCAGTCTATCTTTTACATAGGTTCTGACGATCATGCATTTATTTTTAGGTTTGCGATTTGACCAGTATTTCCATTTTTTGAGACGTTGAAGCAACAATGCCCGGACGTAACTTATCAAGAGGAGCTTTAATGCTATCAATGTTGTCTGAGAAAAATCAACAACTTAACAATGTTAAGAATAAATTTGAATCCAACTTAAATAAGGAACCGCAATCAATGTCGGATGCTTGTGTATCAATTAAAACTCCCTCAACTACACAGGCTAAGAACGAAAACGAAATCACACCCACATACACAATACTTGAAGTTATTGGCCCTTCAAATTTTCTGCAGCCTGAGGAAACTTTAAGAAATAATGTACCTCAAAAAGAAAAAATTGACAATGGCATCAGTGAAGGTAAGTTTTATTTAAATGAGGAACAGGAATCAATGTTGGACGTTTCTGAATCTAATGCGAATCCCTCAAAAACGAACGAAGATGAAAGCACACTGATTTACACAACACTGGAGGTTTTTGTTCCATCAAATTTTGAAGAGCTAATTGAAGTTGAAAATGATCCAGTACGGAACGAAATAGAAAATTTTAACGATGGTGAAACTTTAAACAATACTGTACTTCCAGAAGAAGAACAACAACAAGACGAAGAAGAAGAAGATCTTGGTATCACAAAAAGGGGAACGAAAAGAGTAAGGAAGAAAAAAAGTACGACTCCAAAAGAAAAAGCACAAAACAGAATCAAAAAGTTAAAAGAAAACCATCCCCCACGTGATCCTTGTGGTGACAAATGTCGCTACAAATGCAGCACAAGGTTTTCGGAAGAGTGGCGAAACCAATGTAACACCGAATTTTGGAACAAAAATTTCACAGAAAGACGGGACTTTATCGTGGTGTGTGCCACTAAGCTCCCGGTGAAGAGACGTCGGGGTGAATCGGAAACTAGAAACAATTCGTTTCGATATTTTTTTAATGACAAAGAAGGCGAAAGAGTCAGAGTATGTAAATGGTTTTTTTCTTACTACTCTTGTGTTTTCTAAAGAAAATAACTCGGTTATTTATGACACTTTAACATCTGTTGACAAAGATACAATGACTGGTATGACGTCATGTTCGACTGACAAAAGAGGAAAGCATCCTAATCCTAAGAAAATTGACAGGAGCATTATTATAAATCATATAGAGAGCTACAACCCAAGTATTGCTCACTACAGAAGAGAACATGCGCCAAATCGACGATACCTCCCAAATGATGTGCCATTCAAAGGATGTATGATGATTTTATACGAGCTGAAAACTCTTGTGACTGTTCTTACGATCTGTATAGAAAGGTTGTTAATGAGCTGAACATATCGTTTACGAAACTCGGTCATGAAGAATGTGGCATGTGCTTCAAGTTTAAGGAACATGACAAATACCACAATCAGGAAAATTTATCACCAGACTGTGAGACTTGCATTTATTGGAAGTGCCACATTGAAAAGGCTGAAAAATCAAGAGACCTCTATAAAGAACACGCTAAGCTGCAGTCTTCCACTGACGCCTTATACTTTTGTGCTGATCTACAGAAGGTGATTATGTTGCCACGGATGGATTCCTTCAAAGAAGTCGTGTTTACTCGAAGAATGGTAGTATTTAATGAAAGTTTTGTACCTATTCGTACCAAACAGAAGGCTAAACCTCTCGCAGTCTTGTGGCACGAGGCAATAAGTGTAAGAAAAAAAGAAGACATCTTAAATGCATTTTATTCATTTTTTTATCATTTCAGAGATGTAAAGCATATCTGTATTTGGCTGGACAATTGCTCAGCACAAAACAAAAACTGGACTCTTTTTACCTTTTTGGTGTATCTTGTAAATTATTGCCCACAGATTTCTGTAGACAGTATTGACATTTTTTACTTCGAACCAGGTCATACGTTTATGGCTGCTGACTCCTTTCACCATCAAGTTGAATTGGCTATGAAGCACAGTGGAAAGGTTTATGATTTCCAGGATTTTGTTAAGTGTGTTCAACAAGCAAACTCAGGAAAAGTAGACACCAAAGAACTTAGTGTTGGGGACCTTTTCGCATGGAAAGACTGCACTTCAAAACAAAAACTTAAGCGTCGAGGTGACAACATACCTTATCTCACAGATGTTGTTAAAGTAACTGCTAAACGAGGAAATACAAGTCTTTTGTATTCTACCAAATATGAAGAATCTAGTTCAAAAGTGTTGAACTTCTTGCAAGCTAAATGCATCAAGAACTACTTTCCCATGTTTGAAAAAATTGACAAAGTACGAGGATTCAATAAAGCAAAGAAAAAAGAAATAGTTGAAAAACTGTGCCCCCTTATGCCATCTAACCGTCGTGGATTTTGGTTGAGCATCCAAGAGTCAGAAGAGCCAGACTTACTAAACGCTGACTAATGAAAGACTGATAAAGAACAAGCTTCTTATATATGTAAACTAATTTTATGTTAATTAAAAAACTGAAAATTATTGAATGTGTTCTTTTTATTTTATGGTATTACACAGTTTTTAAAAGTTGTTTTATGCAAAGCTATTATTTAGGGTTTGTAAACATGATAATTATGATCATAAAAAGCCCCAACTCCCATACAGGGAGTTAGGGCTTTTCGAGACCGTGTATTACAGCAGCAAACTTTAAAATAAAAAGCCCTAAATCCATTTTTTCTAAACAAAAATTAAAAATCAATTATATTAACATTAACACAAAGTTGTGTACATTAAAACAACAACTTTTACACATCAAAAGCCTTTTAAAGTATCAAAACTTTGATGCAGGTGAAGAAATTTGTTTTCCTTATTTCCTGTAAAATTTTGTTCTTCGGAGATAGGGCTTTCTATGTTATGGGGGCAGATTGATAATAGAATATAAATAAAACTCAGTATTATGAGAACATATTTATTATAAAAAGCCTTTATTATTATAACATATAAATAAGACAAAATTGCTATTTCAGCTAGACCGACACCCCCCACCTACACGAAAGGTGCAGGTTGGTGCTGGTCGGTGCAGGACAAGTGTGCGCGGGTGTACTGTTTGCAGGTCCGTGCTGGTGCCTGCTGTGCTGGTCCGTGCCGGTCAGTGCTGGCGTAGTGTGCGCGAACATTAACGGAGCAAATAACACACGTATTCTCCCCCTCCCCTTTACTTTCTTTCTCACTTATACCATGGGCCCATGTGCATTGCCTTCGTACACACTACATCACTGTCTTTTCAATCATAGCTCAAGTTCAGAATGCAGTTACAGACTTTCTTGCCTTTAGATAAATTGCCAACATTAGTGTATATATATCGCTGTGCGCTTGCTTTGAGATAACACGTTATCAAAAGTAAAGACGTACTTCTGAGTTTCCGGCCGCCTAGAGCTTCCGGCCGACCGGTTATCAGAACTGAGATTACGGAAGTCGCCGCTTTCTCAGACTTACCGATTGTTGTGATTACGTAACTATTTCACAGATTAACAGGCTTCTAGTATTCTGTGTACACTATCATGTGGAAACCTAGTCAAGTGTTCGTTCTCAACGTTTAGGCCTATGGTAAATTGTGCCCCAGCGTTGTGTCAACTAACGACACATTTAGCCTATATGTGCGTGATCTCTCTTTATGTAATGTAATGCAATGCAAAGGCAGATGATCACAATCAACGGTCACAGCTTGGATTCTTATAATTTTATCTAACTGATTTTGAATTTGTTTAAATTATCTGTAGGTTCCGCTTATTTATCCTCGTTTGGTTGACTCATGAAAGGAGTAAGATGATTTTGCTCCTGTCAGGTAGTTTCTACCTTACTCGTACCAGTCTGTAATATATGAGGCACTTGGCATTTTAAAGATAAAATGAAGCCGCCAGCACTATTATTTGACGTTCCCATTCGTACTACTTTTATGGAGACGAACTGGATAGTGGGTTCGGCTAAACGTCTTCTGTATTTCCAAGTAGTCTTCCACTACAACCGTATTTAAAATAAATTTAGATTGACTATAAGTACTGATTAGTATTAAGTACGATAAGGATTAAGACACTTATCAGACCGGTTGTTACTTACGGAGGCGAGACATGGACACTGAAAAAAAGGAACAAGAAACACTAAAAAGGTTTGAAAGAAAGATCGTAAGACGTGTTTATTGCCCGGTTAAAGAAGATGACAAATGGAGAGTAAGAAATAACCAGGAGATAGATGAGCTATTGAATCATGAAGACATTGTAAAATTCATAAAGGTTCAACGAATACGATGACTAGGTCTTGTATCCGCTAGGTCACGTAGACTTGATGGATGTTTAGCGTATGCCAAGGAAAATACCGAGGGCGCAAGTCTATACAAGCAGAAAGAGGGGCAGACCTAGGATAAGATGGTTGGAAGATGTGCTAGAAAATCTCAGAAGAATGGGTGTGAGGTGTTTCACAGAGATAGCAATGGATACGAGACTTTGAAGAAGATTTATGTTGTAAGCCATGGATCACGTTGGGCTGTAGTGCTGAAGAAGATGAGGAGAAGGAAGAATATTAAGTATTATGTACAGTTTTGTCATAATTCTCACTATAAACGAAGAGGTAGGTGATATAGACTAGTAAAAGCTGACAAATCTTGCATACAAAACGGACACGTGCACAGTACAACAGATTATGGTTATTAAGATACGACAATAAGGTTCAAATGCTATTTTAAAAAGTTAATTTGTATGTCGTACACCTCGCAGTATATGAGAAACCGCTCGTACGCTATTATAGCCCCCCTGATGCTACTATAGGATATATGTGTGTGGCCTATTCTATAGAACGCAGTCCTATTATATCTGTAATATCTTCCTAATACAAAGCTACTTAAAAGCTATAGAACCAGAACAACTCTTGAATACAATCTAACTAGGCCTATATTCAAATCTATAAAAAAATGTTAACAACTTAATTTAGGGAAAGATTGAACTTATACTTACTTATAAAATTGAAGTTGTTCACAGAGAGAAAATTATGATATAGAGAATTATGATATAAATTATATAGAATATTATACATTACGTAAGAAGACAGTAGATTTATTTGCATAGTTATACTTTGTACTTTATAAATAAAAAAAGGACTAGAAATCCATACTATTAATCTATCTAATCCATAATATTATATCCATAATATTAATCTATTAGACTATATCTCATCAGCAAAATTCTACGCTGGATCATAAATACAATAACAAAAATATAAAATCTTTAACTTGATCTTTAATTATTACTGAGGAAGTACTCGGGAGCGGTTTAAGTCCGGACGACCCGGGCGGCCGCCAAACTGAAGTCTAAATAGGGCTAAATAAAATAAATAAGTAAATAAAGGATTTTTTACATTTTTATTCTTTATCATTTTTATTACTTCCATGTTCCTTAAGGAAATGGAAGTATGGTGATGGCAAAAAAAATCGTGTTCGACATTATTGCAGATTCGGATTGTACTACACTCAAAACATGAAAAAAGTCGTTTTTCAAAAAGTGTCTGTGTGTGTGTCTGTGTGTCTATCTGTCTGTCTGTAGATTTTTTTCTGTGGCAAACGATAACAGCCGCAAATTCAAACAGAATCAAATAATTTGTTGCATACAGCCCTGATTTGTAGAGTACTCACGGTCTATTGTTTTGGTGAAGATCGGTTGAGGGAAAGGGATAGTTTACCTGCAACGGTTTTTTTTTATCAAGGGTAATTTTTTTTGGCAAACGATGACAGCCGCAAATTCAAACAGAATCAAATAATGTTTCGCATACAGCCCTGAATTGTAGAGTTCTCAAGACCTTTTGGTTTTGGTGAAGATCGGTTAAGGGAATAGGGTAGTTTACCTGCAACATTTTATGTTTTAACAAGGGTAATTTTTTCTATGACGAACGGTAACTGCCGCATATTCAAACAGAATCAAATAATTTTTTGCATACAGCCCTGAATTGTAGTGATCTCAAGGTCTGTTGATTTTGGTGTAGATCGGTTAAGGGGAAGGGGTAGTTTACCTGCAACCTTTTACGTTTTAACAACAGTAAAGTACTTGAAAATTCATTTAAACTTTTTCAAACAATGGTAATTGTTAAAAATAAAATAATTTTGTTGCCAGGCAATAAAATTATAATTTTTTTCATTTTAATGTAAATCATGTATGAGAGAAAATATATCGTTCGTGGCAGGCAAGCATATCTCAATTATGTAATGTTTACGTTTCCATTTTATTACGAGGCACGTCCAGAAAGGAAGAATACAAGGGCTGTGTAGGACATACGGAAATTTTTTTTTCAAAGTTGGCACCCGTGACGTGTAGTCGGGTTCTTAACGATCAAAATGAGACATCGAGTGCCTCAGTCCATTACGAAATGTCGTCGCAGCAGCTTAACACGTCAACCAGTTCATCCCCCGTTTGCTCCACGTACCGAGGGTGAATCCTTTCTCCACTCAATTGTGACTGGGGACGAAACGTGGGTGTGTCACTATACTCCTGAGCCAAAAAGACAGTCTCTGCAGTGGCGCCATACCCATTCGCTAACATCCAAAAAACTCAAAGTTCAGTCTTCACAGAGGAAAATCATGGCATCCGTCTTTTAGGACCGGAACGGGATCTTGTTGGTCGATTTCATGTCCAAAGGGACCACCATCAATGCTGCTGCATATTGTGAGACCCTAAAGAAGTTGAAACAAAAAATCAAAGACAAAAGGAGGGGAATTCTGACTCGTGGTGTGTCACTCCTTCATGACAACGCCAGACCCCATACCGCCCGGCTCACTCAGGACCTGCTCGTGTCATTTGGATGGGACATTGTGACTCACCCACCCTACTCCCCGGACCTGGCACCCTCGGATTACCATCTTTTCACCAAATTGAAGGAGTTCTTGGGTGGACAGCGATTTTTGGACGATGAGGAGGTCATGGAGACTGTGAAAAAGTGGCTTAAGGAGGTGGAGCGGAAGGTATACGACGAGGGTATACAGAAGCTGGTGCCCAGGCTTCAAAAGTGCATTGACCTCAACGGCGATTATGTGGAGAAATGGTAACATATTTTGGCACATACCCTGTAAATTTCATTAAAATATATTCATTTTTCGATTTTTAACAAGTGTTGTATTCTTACTTTCTGGACGTGCCTCGCATTATGATTACTGCAATAAAAAGGCAGGGAACACACACACACAAAATTCGCGTTATTTCTGGCCTCACTCATGTTTATTTTCTTACATTTGCACGCTTTTTAAATGGAAAGTGCCGAAACCCACACCAACATAACGCGTGCAAGCCGAAAAATTGTCCAGCATAGATAGCGATTTGCTTCCTGTGGATCGCTGGGCAGTGTAACTGTACGTGTTTACGGAGGAACGATTCATAGACAGACTTTTCGTCTTTAGGGAATGAACCCTCTGCAAGATGCTGAGGGTCCATGAGTGACTTCGGAGCGCTCCTTCTTTTCCGCGTGTTTGTTCTGTGAAACGTGCACTGTAGATTCGCAGCTTTACTCTAAGCAACGCTCAATAGGAAATGTTGAAAATTTTTGTCCACGGTGTACCCTCATACACACTAAACCTGCTCTGATGTTTTAATTACGGACATCATAATATTAAAACTTTGGAAACTTGAGCACTACTTAATGGAGATCAAACATTAACTTATACATGCCATTAATTTTATGCATATTTTTTATATATATGTGTACAACGTTATCGGCAACAAAGAAGTAGTTTTTGTTAAAATTCATTCCCGGGATGTTTGGCCGTAGTGCAATGTTTTCTACAAAACCAGACGTTTCGGCAATGCCATCGACTTCCATCATCAGTGAAAATCGAGTGCGATAACGTGAAGTGGTATACGTTAGTGACCACAGTAGGCTACTGTGGTTAAGGCTGAAGCAGTAAGTAGAAAGAAGTAGTTTCTATGGTAATATTTCATTTCGAAAATGATTTTAAATATAAATCTTAGAACATGGAAGTTATGTATGGTTCTCCATACCGATATTTATTATGTCTATAGATACTTTTTACATTAATCAAGTCGTATTATTTATATACACGACTTGATTACATTATACATTATATAGTTGTATTGCCTGCACAACGCACTTACCATTAACAACTATATTACAGATCGTTTAAAAATATTTGAAATAGCTATTCTACTATCTTTTAAATAACAATTCTAATACCAACATCTTACGGAGATTTGTTTCAGTATTATGTTCAACATTTTAGATCGCTAAAATTGTACTTTTGATCATATTTTAGTTCATAGCTTTAGTATATTTTAGTTCAGATTATGAGACAGTAATAATTTCGTCGATAAAATATTTAGTGAATTTATTATTATTATTATTATTATTGTTGTTGTCGGTGTTGTCGTTTTATATTATTATTTGATAATAATGTGCGTGTTTTATAAATCTCTGATCATAGCCAAGTTAATGTAAGACTGTTTACAGTAGGCTATTAATCAGGAAACTTTAATTAGCATACTGTTTACACGTATTCACAAATGCAGCTATTAGAAAAATTGTACACTTAAAAACTCACAAGAACATTGAGAAAAGGCTTGTTTTCCTAAATGCATCTTAGATTTATGATTTACTGCTTAAGTTTTAGTGTACTGCTTATATGCTTCTCTATTAGTACTATTAAAGTGTTGAAGATTTTACGCTGTTATTTGAATAAATGTTAAATTACAGTTTATCCGGCTGCTGATAGGCCTACTGAAAATAAATAAATAAGAATAATAACATTTCATTTGAAAATTTTTCTATCTACACATCAAATACAAAAATGAAAATGTTCTTGAAAAATATGTTCATTCAGTATAAAATTAAGAAAACTAGCTTTAAAGTTTGAAATTGAAATTGTCGATGTGAAAATACGGAATGGTAAGATTTTTGGAACTAAGAGGAGGCACGCAGAAGCCAAGTTTCTCGGATGAAACTTTTATATACAGCTGCCCCTGGAAGTACTCGTACTTAAGCTACTGTACTGATAAATTAGGTAAAACCATACGCGTAATGTAGTCTATTCAGTAATAGCCTATATCGTTTAAGTACTACAAAATGTGATAAGCTTTAATGTTTTATCATGAAAAATTGAAATATTTTTCACTGTACTATAATATAGACTGTATTGTGCTCTTTGATAATAATCCTATAAGGTCTCTGTTCTCCTAGTTTGTGCTTGTCTACAGAGGCTACCATAATCACTTTCACTGCGTTTTCTATCAAACGCTAAACTTTCTCTCCCTTTTTCTTTTGTGGCTGACACTTTGAAGTCTAACACACGTCGAACGTATCCGTAACATTAAAAGGATCTATTCCACGGTGTACCAGATTACTCCAATGTTTCCTACATTTCTACACTTCTACACTCCGTACTGTCTGAAGTTTGTTGCATAGCAGGAAACGTGCAGGCCTAATAATTAATATAGGCCTATTATTTTAATTAAAAAATAACTTGCAAAACCAAAAAGATGATTTATTCTGCCATAGTAGAAAGTGTAGTCCACCTATGGCTCTGAAGCTTAGAAGACAAATCAAAGAAAATCCCGAACGGTCTAAGCAGTGAAAACGGATTTCTTGAGAAGGTCTTGTGGTGTGTCCAGGCTCAAGTGCGTTAGAAAAAGGATGTCAGGAGGCAACTTCATGTTGACAAAATTTGACACCATTAGTACAAAGTACCTCTATTATCAGCAGACATAAAAGAGGGCCAGAGGAAAATCTAGATAGTGAAGCGCATAAAACAGGTTTAAGGATAAATGAAGCCAAGGCCAAATACATGGACCTTCAGCGGAATGTCACAAACAAAACCATGTAGGCTATATCAGTTGGCAATTATGCATTTGAACGTGTCCAACAATTTTCTTACTTACATTCACAAATTACTCGGAACAACTCTTGCAGTAATGAAATAAAGTCCCGCATCGTACGTGGCAACAAGTGTTACTACTCTTATATGAAAAGCTTTTCAAATCCAGGATGTTAAGCAAACAACTTAAGCTGACTATATACAAAAGTGTTATACGACCGGTAGTAACTTACGGATGCGAAGCCTGAACGTTAACCAGCACAGACGAGCAACACCTAAGAATATTTGAACGAAAAGTCTTGCTAACAACCTTTGAACCTCTACAAACTGAAGATGGCTATTAGAGGATTCGAACGAAGCATGAACTGAAGCAACTGATTCAGGGTGCCGACATAGCCCGGTTTATTAAGAGTAGGAGGCTTGAGTGGCTGGGCCACGTAAGGCGACTGGATGACAGAAGAATGGCCAAGAGACTTGCAGATTGGAGACCGGCAGGAAGACCCAGAAAGAGATGGTTCGACGACGTGGAGGATGATTGTGAACGTGCGGGGATGGAGACGGATGTGTAATGAGAGGGCGGAAAGGAACAAAGTGATTGAGCAGGCTAAACCCCACGCTGGTTTGTAACGCCAGGAAAAGGAAAAGTACAAAGCGCCTCATATGGTACACGACCACATGGAACGCATGCCTGATGATCGTTGCTAGACTGCGTTCCATCTAGACGACGGCAACTGGGAAGACGAGACGAGATGGGAAAAGAACCTTTCAACGTGGTGGTGGTTGGTGTAACAGAAGCCTCTGCTATGCAGGATGCGAGAAACGTTAGTAGCTGAAGAAGACTCGCAATAGATGGATGGATTTTTATTAAATAAATAATTACGTTTTCTTGGTTTTATTGTCACGACTTGTTTCATATAAGAGTGTAGCCTATCAAACACATACAAGGGACAGACAAATTTGTGTTATAAGGCATTTGTATGATTGTAAACAGAATAACGTGGTAAATAACATTGCGCAAGATACTTTCCATGGAGGTGGGGGAAATGTCATGTGGAACTGTCTTGAGGTTGTGCACGAATCAAGTTTTATAAGTTTAAATTAATAAAAAAAACTAAGAAGCTGTACTATGTTTAACTTTAAAAAAACGACAAGATTTCGTAAGACGGAGGCGTATTGATTCTTAAAGCGATAGAAAATTTAATAACTATTCAACAAGTGAAGGACGGGATTTACATTGAGGTATGAAGAACCAGACGGCCACATTTGAATCATTATTTGTATCCCGGAACATATATACAGTAGTCTGAAACTTTATACACAGTAGTAGCCTATATGGAACTATAATTAATATATAAAACATTCAGAGGTGTATGGGTTTGTGTCGTTTTCCTCTTATTAATTCTCTTCCTACCAATTGGTAGGCTATAATAAGAACCACTTCTACAAAACAGTATATCTACAAGACAGAAATCTTCGAACATGAAAAGGGAAGTGTTTGTTCAAACACACACTGTCGAGCCCTTCAAACAACTTAAGATATAATACAGCCTACCCTGTTTAGACACAAAATACATTTCAGTATACCTTTATCACCTGGCGTCCATTTTCAAACAAACAGACGAGGGGTGCATTATTCGCAAAAGTAGATATTTAATGTAATATGAAAAGAGAGAGGCTGTCATCTGAAGAGGGGATTACAATAGATTGGGCAGCTTGTTTCACGACTGGAAATTGATACTTTCCGTGAATGAATCATACATATGGAGTCTCTCCCCCATGTGCTGTAAATCCGCTTTGTACCCTTACTGGCTTTTGTAATGTTTTGAATATTTAATACGGTGTATGGGCGTTGCTGCTGTACCCCTGCACGAGGGGAGGTCGTGATTTGTCAGCCACTGTACGCGATCAATAAAGGGTCGGAGACAAGCGCCATTTTGTTCTTGTTTAACTAACTAACGTACGCCGTGTAACGAGTAGGTACTATATTGTAGGCTACATCACATAGCCACGCTTGTCTTGTTTTATAACGGAAATAATGCGGCATTTGTACTAAGTAGGCCTATAGGCTACCATGTTGTAATTTCGGAGCCCAAGCGTCACAGGCCTATATACAGTAGTTTTTACGTTGTCAGTAGACTCTTTAAATAAAGATATCACAGAAGAGTACCTAATAGTGTTCGGACATAATGTCGTCGGTTACTAAACAAATAACTTATTTGTATAAAATAAATGTCTGGTGGTTTTTTTGAAGACTAATATATATAATCTCTTGAAACACTTGAACCTAAATAAAAATTTACCGTAACCTATTTCTATTGTAATTACTGCATGAATCAAACACATTAAGATAGGAGTTGCTTATGTAACATACACGCGTGCACGAGGACATATTTCAGACTTCAGACATACGTAACACTTCACTAGAACACATTTCGCCCTTATCAGTTGTTGTCAATTTGCAGTATTATAGACGTTTGTAGAACACTTTTGAAGGCGTATTAAAATACTTTCTAAATGTTTATAACCTAGTTAACATCAACTAAGATGGTCGAAATAGTCCTACATTCTGGGGAAATTTTTGTTTGTTTGAAGATACGGACGTAGGCTATTACCAGAAAAAAAAATGGTAGAAAAAAGAACATTTATATATACCTACAAAAACGTCATCTTTATGGTTCTATAATCAAGTAAAAATAATGTATAGGCCTGAAAGTTTAGCATTACAGATTTAATCGAAGATTTAAACATTTGGAAGTTTCAAATACATACAAATAATTTTATTTATCTTAAGTATGGCTGAGATTTAAATACGAGTGACACATAGGTAAAGGTTATTAAGTGCCGCACAGGGAACAGTTACATTTCTCATCAGTCACTGGAGAGACTAGTTCAGTTTCTGAATAGCGATTATTCGTTACACATCTCATGATTTATGAAATAAGAAGTATTAATTTAAGACTGAGGTGGATCAGAGAGTTAAAACTACGTTTGAGAAGAAGTGAAAATGCGAGAAATAATGTTTGGATGAATTGTGCCCTCAGTGCGGTGACACATTTAGTTTGTTTCAAGTACACAAGTAGAGGACCGAAATTAACGAAATAGGCCTACAGTGTTTAAAACTCCAGTAGATGATGATTCCTATGTACTTAGTGAATAAATATAATTCAAATAAACAGAGACTGATTGGTTTCTTCCAGTTTTAATGCAAATACGCGTCTAAAATTGACTTTCAAAATAGCAGTTTGTCAGGAACGTGTACAATTTAAAACCTACGGATGCGTTGACAATGTCGCATGTCTCCCGATGTAGTACAAACTATATAATCCATCTTAGAAGAATAGACCTTTTTCAGCTTCCTTGTAGAAATAAAAACTAAGAATAGGCTACGAGTTCTAACAAAATTTTCTTAACATTTATCGATACTGATAATACAGTATTTCAACAAACATCAAATCAAGTTTTGGTTACAGCACCCCGTAGACATTAATGCACCAACAGCGTGCGTTTAGACTTAACGACAGCTTAGAATGCGAGCCGCTCTAATACTCGTTTCGTCTGCTTTTTATGTACTAGCCTAGTCTGGAAACATCGCCCTAGTTCTCCGTATTGCTCAAGTACTAAATTATAACTCTATTACTACCGTATTCGATGCCCTAAGTCATAAACAAAAATTCAGATAGTGTTTCAGATTTATGCTACACTATGTTATCAGAATTGTAGAAGCAACGGTCTGGTCTATAAGTGTTTTAGAACTGACTTTTAGAACGGTCGACGTGCGCAAAAGGGTAGTAGCGTACTCACCGACTGTTCACTTTCTGAGAGCCATTTGATAACGGTGTGATAACGTCATAATGAACAGAATTTATACTCATAATAAATAGTGGAAATAAACATGTTATAGACAATAAGGTAATGAAAGCGTCTTACCTTTCCGTGTTCTTTGTCGAAATCGCATTCCCTTCCCGCAGTGCTGAGATGGTAACCGTTGGTGCTTGGGTTAAATACTAGCTGAACGTTGGTACCGGTGGCCACGAACGCCTGTACCACATACACACACAAAGGTTAATGGTTTCTCTGTAAGTAGGTCTGCTACTGAGTGCAGTGCACAATGATTTCGTCGCTACTTACGATTTCCGTGTGCCCCTCTCTGCAGCCGTTCTGAAATCTCACTTGACGTTCTTCCTGCGGCCTGTCTCTGTAGCCTGTGTATCGTACCTGCAACAAATAAAACGAAACCTATAACGTCCAGCGTAGCTTAAACGTTGTCACTACAAAGATGATCTGTGTTTCTCTTTCTGCATTTTTGTATAGACACCAAGCATCTATAGACGTATTTAAAATATGGTTTCTTTCGCAGAAGTTAGGCGAACATTGATTCTGTAACGGTCTGGTGTAGATTTAACGACTCGTGAACCGCATAAAATTGAAAATAAACGTTCATAAGACTCCTGTAAAAGTCATTCCCATAAACATGCGTTTCAACTTTCATTAATTTACCGAATAAAGTTTTCCTGAAAAACGTTTCGTTCTCAATTATTTCTAAGATGTCCCGATAGGTGTCTTACTGTTTGTTCGGACTAACTTCGAAAACCTCTAGTAAATTATGATGCAGTTTTATAGAATATTTGAGGAGGGGCAGAAAGGAGCCGAGCAGTGACGACGTTAGTGAAACAAGTTTAAAGAAAAACGAAGCAGGAAAACGACCAATTTCGGATGTGAGAAAAACCTGTAACACTTGAGTGTACAGAGTAGTTAAGAGATTGAAGTCTGTCGCCGTTAATTAAAAATTGCTAGGTCGGGTCGCTAGTATTCTTAGTAGGGCTGTGAAATCCTTAAGAGCAATATAGCTGCGCTTGGGCGCTTTATACATTTATAGTCCTACACATCATTTTCACTGTGTGTAGACCTAGATACATAAAATACCCAGTGCTGCCATATTCCCCGTGAGAACATTGTTACTCTCCTCCTGAGCGAATTAAAGACTGTGCGTAACCTTTAATGAGAAAGTTATAAGAAGTATCCTTGTGAAATGGGTTTTCTTATTTTCCACAAATTTTTCGGCATTAGCTTCAATTCTGTTCTCAACAGTTGTCGTAAAAGTCGTCAATATTATATTTATTTTTTACTGCTTTAAATTGACAAAAATGCAAAAAATTACATAAAAAATGTTTTTTTGAATTTTTGACTACGGTGCACCACACGATGAATAGGCCTACTGTAGACAGAGTGGACATTTGGGTCTGAATAGTGAACTGGACTAAAGTATTACTCTAAACTGCGTGAGGAATTTGAATTATGAACTTATAGGACTAACTCTCATTTTGCCACTGCCTCTGAAGGCTCAGCAATTACAATATAGGTAAGCTCGTATAGCAGTAAAGGTAAAACATACAATTTAGCTTTGATAATCATGTGATGTAGTTGTAAAGGTATAATTTAAAATACATAGGCTAGAACGTCAACAATTTTTTGAAAAAGTTTTCATTAGTAAAATCCCTCATAATATAAAATATGATCATTTACATTCGCAATCAAAGCTATATTAGGTTGTTCTTTCTGTTGTCACCTCTCTGTCACAGTATGCTGCACATAATATGACCTTGTATCTATTAGTGTACTGTGTGATCTTAGGAGCATATCATCAGAGGTAAACGGTTGTAATGAACGGGAAAACTGTCGCCCACTCTGTTTGCAATCTTCAGCCGACGATATTTGTAACTGCAAGTTCGCTATAATCAAATTTTGTATAGGTAACCGAGAAAGAACAGTTGCACAGGTAAAACAAATGGCGAAACAGCCTACGTTGTTCTGTGATTTGTGGCTAAGTGCTTAATGATACCCATATTTTCACACTTTCCTTGAGCAGAGGTTTTTTTTTCTCCCGGATTTCCAACAAATTTTATAGCCTACGTGTCTGACATGCTCTACGGCTTTTCGATTTTGCTAAACCAAACACTGGGAAGAAAAAGTATAAAGAGTGAAACATGTTTTACGTTGTTTTAATAAAGAAACGCGCCCACGATTTCGTTTTCACAAGCCTGCGCGAAGAGCACGAAATCAAAAAAAAAAATTGAATCACCCTGTCGCTACAACATGACGGCGTATTGAATGGTCTCCTGCTCTACGCAGACCGTTTATAAGCAGTGTAAGTAGAATTGTGTACTATGACAACGAAAAATTTTCAATTCTCACACAAGCCAGTTCTGACGTGTTTATTATTCATTAGTTCTGCATTGCATTCATATATAATACTTAATCTCTGATTTTATAATAAACTGAATATTTTTTAATGCTTCTTCTTTAACGGTGCAATAAGCGGATGTGGACATCTGCATGACTGTACTTTTTTATGTAGATGAGGAGCTGGTTCATCGTACAACTGCGAGTCTAAAAAACCATGAGCTTTTTCATTTTGTGGTTTACATAAACTTCAGACCTGCCTTCGTCATCAGTATCTAAGTCTCTCTCCATTCGCGGAATGTTGCCACTGCCTTTACTGAACCTCGTCGGCGAAGGAGGTTCGACTACTTTCGTTGGCTCGTTAACACGACTACACAGGTGCGACCAGTTCGCATTCAACCCTAACTCATTGCTTAATGACTACTTTTAATTAATGTGTCTGATATTCTAGTAATTACGTCAGATTTGTATGCTTACATTTAATCACATTTAAACTTTAATTTTTAACATCTTTCGCAGCAATATAAATCCGACGACAGATAGGTTACTGTTTTGAAAGGTTTAAATTGCTCGAGTGTATAGTTTTTCTATAAATATATATTGTGTCAATAATTTGTTATCTAAACTGTAATTCCGTTGTATTTCGTCTCATTTTCGATAAAACTACACGTAGAATTCAATTCGATAATCAAAATTTAAACTTTTTGTGTAGGACTACAATAAAATGTTCTTGCCATCTAATGGGACTGATATTTGGTGACCACTAATGCCAGATTCTGGCTTTGCGAAGGGTCTACTAATACTTTAGCCGTCTTCGATCGCTGGACAAATTACGTACGAGTATCCCGCCACACCAGAAACCACACTGTATTATCCTAATACGGCCCCTTGTCTAGTCTAAATGTTAATTCACGTCTAGTAAATAAAGTAAGTTCATTGCCACGGTTTAATACGAGTTTAGTGTTACTAGTGTCACTTTCAGTTGGGCTACGTGATATTGTTTCTTAATTCAAATGCTATAAGTACGCCTATATTTCAGTCGTTTGTGGCTGTAACTGAAGTGTCACCTGCTTTCTGCCCGTCTAAACGTGCCGTGCTTGCGTGTTGTATCTATGTAAGCGTATACGACAAATTTGTGTATAGAGTTCAATTATACAAAAATGTAAAACCAGTTGATATGATAAAAGTACATAATATAAATACAGCAGGCTACATGGGTACTGTCCTTTTACAGAAATATTAGGAACAGCAGAGAGACGCCCGTATCTGTTTCACAGACTACGAAAGGCATTTGACCGTGTCAGACATGATGAGCTCATCAGGCTACTGTATAGGTGGAATGATGAGAAGGGCATAAGAATGACTGGAAATCTATTTTGGAAACAAAAGACTGTTGTGAAAGTAGATGAGGTTTCAACAAGTCGTGTGTAAATCACCGAGGTCTGTGTGCAAAACACAAGGTTGTGGGCTATCCCCTTTACTGTTCAAATGTACTCAGATGCTATATTTAAGGAAACGCTGGCAAATGTAGAAGTGGCAATAAAAGTTAACGGGGAACCAGTAAGTAGCATAAGATGACACTGTAATGCTTGCAGGAAATATTGCTGTAAACACACTCAATACAGTTGGTGAAGAGTCGGGTCTTGTCATAACCATTAGCAAAACGAAATTAATGACCTTTAGTAGAATAAAGAATGAAACGTGCTTTAAAACTCAAAGACAAATATGCTGGATTACAGACAATCTTGGCCTCGACCTGGAAATTAAGATCCGTTTTGAAATAGCATGAACGACTTTCAAGAGAATTAAGTCACTACTCTGCACTCAGACACTACAGTGAAGATGTATGTATGGTCCACACTTCTGTACGGGGTTGAGTCTTGGACTCTAAAACAGGCCACAGTTAAGCCCTGTAAGCTCTATAAAGCGGAAGCTCTATAGATGTGTGGCGGCATAGAAGAGTGATGAAAAACTCGTGGGTCCAGCATGCAACAAATAAAAATGTAGGCCTACTCAGAAGAGGTATCAGTGAAACTAATGGCAACTGTTAAATGCAGAATGGATTGCGTTAAATGTTTTGCGTATTTGGAACATTTCTTGCCTGGTGAGAAATACAATGTCAATGTCTTACAAATTATTCTGAAGATCAAAATTCTTGGACATCAAGTATAGGAAGAAGACGAAGGACCTATCTCTACAACATCAAAGAGTGGTGTGAAACAAAATATTGGCCAACAGTAGAAAATCGTCAAGATCTAGCCGTAACGATCTTCAACGAGGGGGGAGGGACCGGACAAAGCACATAGGAAAGAAGGTAGCCTATACATACTGCCATTGTACTAGCCTGCTGTAAGCACTTTTCCCTTTCAATTATCATTCGTTATGTGGAACACACACACGCACGCGCGCGCTATTTTCAATTTTATGACTTAGCTTCGGTGTGTGGTAGAACTAAGTTAGCCTAAATTAAATTCATTTATTTAAATCGAGGTTTTAATATTCCATCTATCTACAGCGTCCGTTACGTGTGAGTAAACTGAGTGAGTAACGCGGAGACGGACGTTAACTGACAATTAGATGGAACACGCACGGTGAATCTTCAATTAGGGAAGATCGTTTCATTAGTCACGGGTTTTCCTAACGCTGAAGGATGTAACGGTTTGTGCTTAAACGGCACCCGTAACGATACTGTAGTACGAACACTTCGTCTGATTTGACAATTATGCAGGCCTATACTCTGTTGACAAAACAAATGTTTGTAGGCACGTACACAAGTCGAGTTTTCGTGTCTCTTTTGCCTAAACAGTAAAGCTGAATTTACTGAAGAGGCGGAACAGTAGTTCATTCCTGTCATATGTCACAGGTTCTGATGGGTTGTGCGAGCTATATTTAAATTAACAGTGAGCTTAGCCTGCAGCAGACGAACCCGACGATCACGCAGGATTAACGAAGATTATTGGGTGGGTGTAACGTTCAGTCTACGCAGTGGCTGAATGCTTTTTGGCGCCCGGTGCTAGGAGACCGTTTTGCAGCCTCGCCTTCACAATTAAAAGGCCACAAAAGAACAAAAATGAAGCCAATTCAGTGAACAAAGTACTTAGTAAATGCAAATGTGTAGATTTTTGTATGAAAGCACGTCCAGCAAACGTCTTAAAAATATTTGTTAAGTCAAAATTAAGAAATTATGTATTATAATATTACCAGTATTCAGTTTTTATTAGTAACAAATGTAGACTATAAAAAATGTAGTAGTATAAAAAATTTATAACAAAAATGTTGTAATAAACATGGAAATTCCTTGTAGGTCTAAAGCGCATCGTCAAAACATATCCTAAAGCAACATAAAGTTAAAAAAAGAACTAAATTAAAAGTAATAAAATAATCACTTACCCTTACAAGTTAATGGTTCCGTATTCTATTAATAAACACTTAATATTTATTTTTAATATTTAATAAATATTTAAACTGTGACTTTCCTGGTCTTAATTGCTATAAAGTCGGTTATTAAATCACTGTAAAACAAAAAGACGAAGCAATGTCGTTTTCAATTGAAAGTATCAATAGATTTAATACCCTGTTCTGAGACATTATTGATCGTAGGTACGATTTAATCAATTTAAGTTTACTAAACGATCTTTCACAAGAAGCACAGACAATGGTAAAGTAAGCTGTTGATAGTGTTTTGTAGGCTTCTAATCCCATTGAAGAAATGTATTGTAGCAGTCCTTGAGGTGTAAAGTCCAATTTTTCTCATTTTCTTTCATGTTAGAGAAACGGCTTGAATTTTCAGCTGACAGTTGTCCAAAATGTTTATTAGAGAACGTCGCATTTCTTGCCAAACGGTTAATGCAGAATCGTGTGCATACATCTCTGGCATCGTGCACTTCCTTCTTATTCTTTTTGTGATACTGACACCCCATTCATTATATTCCTCTGCTTTAGTACTGACGTTGTGACACAGCCCATTCCTCCAAACTTTTAATTTTTCCCTTAGCTTCTCCAGAAGTATCAATGCTGGAATATAGCTTATTCCTTTGGTGTGCAAGATTTCATGGATTTTGTCCACAGAAGAAAGAATATCTGTTCAGAAAAAAGAGCAAGATCACAAAATTTAAGTTTTCTATGGCATTAATTATTAATACTGCATCTTCCGTCGTATCAATTGTTTCAGTCGGTGTATCCCTCAGTTTCTTCAGTGCAGCGATCAATTCATCCAGCTGAGTGGTCTTCATTGAATGCTTTTGAACTCCACCTGGTATCACAATGTCCTTTTAGAGTAATATTTATGAAGTCTTTAAGAACACTCCATCTATGAGTGGAACAGGAAAAGAAGGTGAATAAACGTTCTACTGTCCCAAAAAATGGCACTGCCTGAACATTTACGTGAGCTGCTTGAACTCTAACCGAGTTAAGTGAATGGTTGTCACAGTGAACAAACACAGCTAGTGGATTCAAATCTAATATTCTCTTCTGAACTCCTGAATGGATACCAGCCATTGTTGCTTGACTGTTCATACGACTGACCTCTGCAATCGCTAAAATTCAATCCATCTCTTTCAAGTTTACTTGTAATAGATTCTGTGATCCCCTCCGCTGTTTTCACTTCTAAAGGAATAAAATCTATGAAGATTTTCTTGGTATCAACAGAATTCCGTTTAATTTTAACAAATCTTATAATCTGAGACATTTGTTCTACAGTGCAGCATCTGGTGTTGTGTCAAATATACTAAAGTACTTCGCCTTCTTACATGCAGTAATAATATATTTGCGCACGCTTTTTCCTAACAGGCTTATTATTTCATTTTGAGTAGTTGGCGAAAGATACGTTATACACTCAGATTTACGAGAGACTGAATTCAAATGAGATCTCATGACAGGGTCAAATTTAGCCAAGTATTTTAACAAAGCCTGAACGTTTCCAGGATTTGGATCGTTAGTAATTGACTCTCGATGTCCTCTCAGTGCAGATTTTGTTGTACAAGAGTTTGTACTGTGATAATGATCCGTCCAAGGATTTCTTACTATGTCTCAGCGGCTTTACTCATTTGTTCCTGAAGTAGATGGTCAATAAGTCCCCCTTTGTTTAAAGAACGTCCCAATTCCTTCCATTACAAAAACGCAGAGCGATGAGCAGGACTATTTTCATTATCCTGAATACGGCGATTTAACTTTCGCCACGACGAAAACCCATTTTCACTACTGTAATTGCTTCTTTGATAGTCTTTTTTTGTTGAAATAAAGTGCAACAAAAACAAAATAGAGATTTTTTAGTTGGAGAAAAACACATCCAAGTGGGATTTACCTTTTCGACACTTTGCAAGGTTTTATTAAACCAATATTTGTTTAAGGATCGTCCAGCTTCATCTTCAGGAAAATGGCTGTCTTTGTTCTGCAACTGACATGTTCCTCTATTCATCATTATATCTCGGAAGGACTGAGATATCTTGCTTGAGCAAGCATAAACCAGAAAAGCTGGATGGTTATGCTTCTTTTATGAAAGGAATAGTCATATCAAAGAAACAAGTTCTTTGTAGTTTTATGAACTGAAAACAATTTTTTCAAGTCTATGCTCACTTTGCCGCCCTCCTGGCTATGCCGCCCGGGGCGGCTGCCCCCTTGGCCCCCCCCGTAGCCACGCCTCTGAGTCTACGGGCACGTTCCCGGTAGTTGTTTGTGACTGATCCCGCCTATACTGAACATATACTGAACATATAACCTCACCTAAAAGTTTTAAAAACAATTACGATGCTAATAAACAAATTTTCTTCTTAACACTAGAAGTTCGGAAGAACGTCGTTATTTCTGTTTTCTGTTGTCATTATTGAAGTAGATACCCCCTTTTTCTTTTTTATTAAAGTAGTTCTTTGTTCAAAAAATTATATAGACTACTAATTATTCTCAGAATTCGTAGTCTACAATTGGACCGATCTCTTTTTTAACCGCAGTTTCTTTTTAGCCATAGTGTCAGTCAATGTGGCCTCACTTCATCGCCTGTTTGATACATCATTTTTGCCATCTTTATTTTCAGTGTAAGTACCCGCATAGTGAGGAGATGTCTAAATTTTATTTGGTCCGTCCTCTTTGAAGGTGAATAAGAAATAACCAGGACATAGATGAGGTATTGAATCATGAGGACATTGTAAGATTCATAAATGAATACAATGGCTAAGTCACCTAGAGCGGACGGATGACCAACATACGCCAAAGAAAATCTTGAGGGCGCAAGTCTATAAAAGCAGAAAGAGAGGCCGACCTATGATAAGATGGTTGCATGATGTGCTAGAAGACCTCAGAAAAATGGATGTGAGGGGTTACAAAGAGATGGCAATGGACAAGAGACTTTGGAGAAGATTGGTGTTGGAACCCAAGGCTCACGTTGGGCTGTAGTGCTGAAGAAGAAGATCCGTCCTCTTTGAACAAGATGATGTAAAGACATGAGGAGCCGCTTCGAGGCTGGCTGGCCTACACTAATGATACTTCTCTTGTTGTTTTCCCGACTCACTTCGTGTACTAAGTTGTTGACGTGTAAGCCGAAGCTAAACAACATAAATTACATTTCTTATCTCTTTCACATTAATATCATATTCTACATGACTTGATGTTTCTCCTCCTACATGATTTGATAGATTCACATAACGACGACACGAGTCATTAAAAGTTTTGTTTAATTTAATCCGACACGAGTCATGTGCGATTCTTGTTTCTGCGTTCAGCGTTCACCCTATATTGTTTTTGAATGTTTTTTACAAAAGATCCAACACTTTTTTGGATACTCAACATTAGATACCTGTTATGATTTTCTTGTATGTGTTATGTTCTACAAGATATACAAAACTGGTAGGCCTATATGTTACCAGATTTATGTATTTAGATTTAAGACGCTTTTTCCTTTTAGCAGCATTTTCTAAAGAAAAACAACTGTGATTTGCAAACGAACAACCGATATTACTTGAGTGAAACTTATTTGCAACTTGATGGTCAAGTTACCGTTTAATATATCACACTATGGCGTCGATACTGATGACACGCTGACACTACTGATCACACACACACACACACACGCGCGCGCGCGCATCCGACAGGTCAGGCTCGCTTGTTACTTCAGATGATAATTTTCGAACGTATTTTCTCTGAAGGGTCACAGATCATTAAAGTGGCCAGGAGTCACAAAAATTAATTCGTTTGAAACGGTTTCAAAACATTATTACACATTATTTTCGTACAGTTTAATATTAATGAGTTAAGGAACGGGTGTTTCTAAATCAAAACGCTTGTTTAAAAAATCGGATAAGTTAGAATAAAATTTAATGTTACTCATTTAATTTACCTTTTCTTTGTAACTCTCGATAGTTTGGTTATCTATATGTTATATATTCGGCCTATATTATCAAATAATAATTACTTCTGCATGTGTATTATTATTTTTGTTACCACTACATTTCTACCTGACGCACGTTTCCGAGATTCAATCTATAACTTGAAAGATTTCTATGTAAATTCTATGTAAATTTATAAATAGAAAAAAACTCTGAAGGAACCTGTGAAACGTGCGTCAGGTATAAATATAAAATTAAAAAAATACAATAAAATAAATAAAATGACAAAGATAAGAATAATACATTTGGAGAAGTAATTATTATTTGAAAACAGAAATAACACTGTTGCACACCACTATAGAAAATTTTGTTCTGATTAGCGCTTTCCAATAGGTGTAGCCTATTTCCGATCTGATGATGAGCTGTGAAAGCGCTAATCGGGGAAAAAATCTTCTATAGTGGTGTGCAACAGTGTTATTTATGTTTGTGAATATAACCACTAAAACAACTTAATTAATTAATTATTGTTTGATAATAATATAGGTATAGGCTATACCTTTTAATTGAGTAGGCTACAATTAAGTATAAATTAGTATATAGCACAAGCTTTAGCTTAAACATTTACAGTTTCTGATAAAAAATTCGCACTAACACTGGGAACTTTCAGAATGAATCAGGCAATTTGCTTCATTAATATTTTTCACAGTCTCATTTATGGTATTTTGTTAAAAAGATTTCCTTTCTCCCTGACAAATTTTTCACTACATTAAAATACTGTTAGACCCTACAAATACCTTTGGAGAGGCTCATGCGGTCCCTAGGCCACAAGATTGATGCGTTCGGTTAAATCAAACGATAACAAAGAAGTCATTCTCGTTGTCCGACGTCTGTTGTTGGATCTTTGATTTGACACTTACGTAATTACGTCACATTTTGTGTTCCAAAAACTCTGACTTCAAGTAATGAACTACGCATGTTCAGTAAAAAACAAGTCATATTATCTTAAGTCACACACCATATAATGCGTTCTTACAATGTAAAGTTCTATTTGTTACAATGTAAAGTTCTATTTGTTATTTGTATTTGAAACACGACGATACGGGTGCAGTTTGAGTAGGTTAGTATGAAATCGATAGCCTATATAACGTAGTTAATATGTTAATTCTATTATTTATTGTAATGTTTTCCATTCGACAGACGACATTCGACATATTTTCATATTAAGTACCAAACAGATAGCCTATACTTGAATCCGTTTTAATGAAGATTTTAGCTTTGCCTGATGTCAGGAATCGCTTTATGTTTTATCTCCAAATCTCCTCTACCTTGTTCACTACGAATAGTGTGGTCTCACATAGTATAAGCGAGTGATAACTGCGCTCTTTCATTTTTTTCTCGCAGCAAGGTTAAATATTGTCTTTTCTTGTCCGTTAAGTTTACCTCGTCTTAACAGATGCTGCTCTCTCCATGTATCTCAGCTGTGTTTCTTTTTAACTTGATGTTCTCTTTACATTCTCTAAACATCAGCAATAGCTCTTTTAATGTTGTCGTCTCACCTTAAACCCCCTTCACACTATCGGACCAGACCACCGGACCGTCGGGACAAAACGCAGTTTGGTCGTGGGTTCGAAGATGTGTACGCGTGTCCACGGACAAAATCTGTCGTGACGGACGGTCGGGAGGTCCGATGGGAAAACCATCGGACCGCGGACCGTCCCCTCCACTTTTCAGTCTGGTCGTGGAATGTGTAGCGTTGTCGCCGAACTTCCCTTGTCGTTGCCAAACCTTCGCTGTTTGTGCTTCTGTTTCTTGTTGCGTTGCTAGCTGCGCATTTCTGGAATAAAGCTGATAAAAGTTGTGGTGATATAGCAGCACTGAATTTCATGTCTCCCAGTAGCTAAATAACGAAGTGTCACAATTAGCCTCTCTTCTGCACTCACGGATTCCCTGAAGACCGTATTTCTTCTTTGAATAAATGGTTTCACCAAATCCAGTAAATTGATGAAACTTTCCTCATCCATCCGTAAAAAATTATGAAAATCGTTTGAGTCCAGTTCTTTAAGTAAGTTTGCATGGGTGAATGTTCTCCGTTTTTGAAACAAGTTCTTTGCCCACATTTTTCTCTTCTTTCGACACTTGTCATCACTAGTTGCTACTAAAGCACTTAATGCTACACCGATTTTTTGCATTTTTGAAAGATACGGAGCCATAGCGCGACACCCTTTCCTTCACAAGATCAAACATTCGACTAGTCAGAGAAAATAGGTTCCTGTCTGAAGTTGGTCCGGTCCGAAGGTGTGTAGCCTTAACCCGACCACAGATGGTCTGGCTGTTTGGTCGTGTCTGGTGGTTCGGTCCGATAATGTGTAGGGGGCTTATTCACCTTCCTTCCTGCAGTCTTTGATTAATTCCTTCCTACATGACTTTGATTAATTGTAAATATCATGCAGGCGTAAGTGTCCACATTACGAATACCATCCATTCTAGTGCGGTCTTTAACATTAGACCTACTTTAACGTCTTTCTTGCCAGCCGTATTTTACTTCCGTCATTGACCAACTTCTCAGTCTTGGAAGATGATATGATTTGCAAGAGTTTTTCTTTTTAATAATCCACGTCTTCAATATGATACTTTATAGGCTAGCTAACTGAAAATAGGCTACGAACAAAATTAAACAAAAAATAAAAACAGATATAAACTAATTAAAACTAACTATTGACTACCATAAATTTATCTCAAATTTTTAGATATACAACATTGTCGCTGACGTGTTTTGGTGCCCCCACCCTCTCCGTGAACGCTAATCGCATCATCCAATCTTCTTAGCTGGTGTTCTACCTGTTTCAGATTTTTACCGACAGGGAATATTCCGTACTTTTGAGGCACACATATCGTGAAAACGATCCTCAAATAGTCTCTTAAGTAGCATGTACTCAAGAACATTTCTCTAAAATCCTTCAGCTCGATTACTGTTCAATCGTATTCAGTGGGCTTCTTCTTTAATTGATGACGGGTAATTAGGTAAGTTCCAAACGATGTGACGATCTGTGGAACAATCAACCGTATTTTTAGAAACAAGGTACGTCGAGATACAAAATTAAAGTTTTACAAAGTTACAGTAGTCCCTTTACTGTCCTATGGGTGTGAATTATGGACAACAACTAAAAAACAAGACAGTAAAACACAGGCCTCGGAAATGGCATTCTTAAGAGGAGTTAAAGGATGTTCTACACTTGACCGTATAAAAAGTGAGGCAAGAGGTAAGTTTATAACTTAAATGAAAATATCGGTATGGAGAACCATACATGACTTCCATATTCTAAGATTTATATTTAAAATCATTTTCGAAATGAAATATTACCATAGAAACTACTTCTTTCTACTTACTGCTCAGCCTTAACCACAGTACTGTGGTCACTAACGTATACCACCTCACGTTATCGCACTCGATTTTCACTGATAATGGAAGTCGATGGCATTGCCGAAAAATCTGGTTTTGTAGAAAACCTTGGACTACGGCCAAATATCCCGGGAAGGAATTTTAACAAAAACTACTTCTTTGTTGCCGATAACGTTGTACACATACTGTATATATAAAAAATATGCATAAAATGAATGGCTTGTATAAGTTAATGATTGATATCCATTAAGTAGTGCTCAAGTTTCCAAAGTTTTAATATTATGATGTCCGTAATTAAAACATCAGAGCAGGTTTAGTGTGTATGATGGTACACCGTGGACAAAAATTTTCAACATTTCCTATTGAGCGTTGCTTAGAGTAAAGCTGCGAATCTACAGTGTATGTTTCACAGAACAAACACGTGGAAAAGAAGGAGCGCTCCGAAGTCACTCATGGACCCTCAGCATCTTGCAGAGGGTTCATTCCCTAAAGACGAAAAGTCTGTCTATGAATCGTTCCTCTGTAAACACGTGCAGTTACACTGCCCAGCGATCCACAGGAAGCAAATCGCTATCCACGCTGGACACTTTTTCGGCTTGCACGCGTTATGTTGGTATGGGTTTCGGCACTTTCCATTTAAAAAGCGTGCAAATGTAAGAAAATAAACATGAATGAGGCCAGAAATAACGTGAATTGTGTGTGTGTGTGTGTGTGTGTGTGTGTGTGTGTGTGTGTGTGTGTGTGTGTGTGTGTGTGTGTGTGTGTGTGTGTGTGTCTTCCCTGTCTTTTTATTGCGGTAGTCATAATAATAAAATGGAAACGTAAACATTACATTACTGAGATATGCTTGCCTGCCACGAACGATACATTTTCTCTCATACATGTTTAAATTAAAATGAAAAAATTATAATTTTATTGCCTGGCAACAAAATTATTTTATTTTTAACAATTACCATTGTTTGAAAAAGTTAAATGAATTTTCAAGTACTTTACTGTTGTTAAAACGTAAAAGGTTGCAGGTAAACTACCCCTTCCCCTTAACCGATCTTCACCAAAATCAAAAAGCCTTGAGTTCTCTACAAATCAGGGCTGTATACAAATAATCTTTTGATTCTGTTTGAATTTGCGGCTGTTATCGTTTGCCATAGAAAATACCCTTGTTAAAACATAAAACGTTGCAGGTAAACTACCCCTTTCCCTTAACCGATCTTCACCAAAAACAATAGGTCTTGAGAACTCTATAATTCAGGGCTGTATGCAAAACATTATTTGATTCTGTTTTAATTTGCGGCTGTTATCGTTTGCCAAAAAAAAAATTACCCTTGATAAAAAAAACCGTTGCAGGTAAACTACCCCTTTCCCTCAACCGATCTTCACCAAAAACAATAGGTCATGAATACTCTACAAATCAGGGCTGTATGCACAAAATTATTTGATTCTGTTTGAATTTGCGGCTGTTATCGTTTGCCATAGAAAAAAAATCTACAGATAGCCAGACAGACAGACAGACAGACACACAGATAGACAGATAGACACACAGACACACACAGGGACACTTTTCGAAAAACGACTTTTTTTCATGTTTTGAGTGTAGTACAATCAGAATCTGCAATAATCTCGAACACGATTTTTTTTGCCATCACCATACTTCCATTTCCTTAAGGAATATGGAAGTAAAATTAAAAGACTACAAACAACGGTGAAACGAACACTTAGAAAGATGTAGATTCCTGACTAGTCAAACAAGTCTGGAAGTACAAACCTATATGACACAGGTGTGTGGGTAGACCCAGTAAGAGATGGTTGGAGGTTTTTTGAAGGCATAACAGGGAGCACGCACCTTGCCTATGCCGTGTTGTGAAGATGATGATGATGATGATGATGCTAAAGTGATGACACGTTTCCTCTGCTGCCCTTAATCGCCGTAAAATTGTTTGATCGTCTACCAATGAAATAATGAAATTAATTCAGTTTTTCGATGCTTTGATTTATAAGTACAATGGCACGCTTCGACTTCGTTAAATATAACGGAAATATGCTTACATTGCAAACGTTGAAAATTATTTTAACATGCGACATTGTACGCTTGGCGGATATCTAATCGCTTAAAACATCTAAGCTCGCCACACTGATTACAAGGAACTGTTTCTACAAGCTTACTTCCCTGATCGAGGTTTCTCAACAAACGTGGAATTACACAGTGAATTGAGTGTTTTACGCCATTCTTAGAGAACGCTTAACAGAACGCAGCGTATTGGTCTTCTAGCCGCTTCAACTCTTATGAATCACTCGATGCTATAGGCGCCTGACGCCTGACGTGTCCTGCTTTTTTATTTTTTGCTTGTCTACAAAAGCATGACGCATTAATCTATTTTTAAAACCATTGTCAAGTATAAAAAATACAATCACAAAAGACATGAGAAATCTGATTTAAATCTATCACGTAAGCCAACACCATGCATACGAATTTTCGTCATTGGTAAATCCAAGGTCCACTATATGAGTGCTTTTTACTTATATAGCAACTTTCACTTATATACGCTTTCCGTTTTTCCTTTACCGCTACCGAAAGTTCAAACAATCTGAATGCGCGTTACATTTAAATGTTATTATCTCTTGACCGAAAGTAGTCATTATTTGGTTTAAATAATTCATGGAATGAAGAAAACAATCGCGCCTTCAAGGCTGAGTCACGTGTGTGTGTGTTACGTCATGAAACAGCTGGTCCGAAGTGTGCCGTAGCCAGCGAGTGCCAGTGAGGAATTCCCGGTCGCGGAAATGACACAATCCGATGTGTGCTTTGTGACTCAGTGTGAAATATCGCATGATTTCGTTGAATCTGGACGTTGTCGTCAGCTGTTAGAGAAACCTGTTTTGCCGGAACTGGCCCTGTTACGCGCGCATCTAACTGTTTTCAACACGCGCAAGTGTTTTCACTACGAAATAAACAGGCTACTTAAATGTTGCATGCGAGTTAATCGAGCGTTAAACGCGTTTCGTAACTAATTATCCAAACGCCTTGCTGTTATGTGTGTCCGCTAGTAATTATGAAAGATAAAGTATGTTACAGCGTTTCTATAAATTGTAGACGCTATTTACCTGAAGCCATAGTTATTCAGTTATTCACCAAAAACGTTAGGTCTGGAGAAACACATTACTTGGATGGAGCGTCGTAACTGATGCAATTGCAGGCCCTACATTTGGAGGGGGGGGGGAGCGTGTTCACAGATATTCCGAGAAACCAGCACTTATCATAACCTACTCTGTTTACTGACTTGCTATTGTCAATACATTGTGTACAATTAGTAATAACAATGCAATACATTATATAATAGTTTGTTTACATGTAAATTGGTCATATGGAAACTTCTATTGACAGTAGGCCTACTCTCGCAATTTGTAACAGTGTTAAATATCACTTACTTTTCTTGTTTGTGCGTAAATAAATCACACCGATGTCACCAATTAAGAGCTACGGCGCCGCGTCCAGACAGGAACGCGTCCGTGCCCCCCCCCCCCACGAAAATGGGGAGTAGACCCCCCTCTGTCACATCTCATCAGACCTGAAGATACAGAAAATGTTTGAACAAATTTAACAACGATCCCATCTATATTTTGAAACATTCTGAACACGGGATGATGTAGGCCTATATCTAAATATTAGAGTTTTGCATAAAATATATGTAAAAGAACCTAACATAAAAATAAAAAAGTCAAAATTTCCTTTCCTTAGCGTAAACTAATTTGTTCCTATATTAAGTATGTACATTGTTTCCGACATGTAGGCCTATATAGGCCTACATTAAGAAGTTAGATTTTATTTTTAAGTAATAAATCTTAAATAAATAAGATTATAGAAAACCTTCATTGTGAAAAAAAAACATCTTTGAAGTAACATGAAAACAAAAAGGCAAGTTGTTAAACTTTCAAACTTATCGCTTAGGAGCGCGGGCTGATCACAAAATACAGAGAATCTTGTTGCATGAGCAGAACACAATTCATTCTAGCAGATGTAACTTGTTAGCAGTGCTTGACATTTCAAGTTATCAATGATAATTGCTGGCGCTTCTTAATTACATTGTGAATCGGTCCTGATTAGGCTACATCGAAACCAACAGTCAATTCTAAGAAAACTCACACGATAAGCTTACTGACTGCTAATTCCCTGTTCTGATATGGTACAACTTTACCGTCCGGTTAAGAAAAAGTGCCGAATCTACAAAAACATGAAGCTGAGAAAAATCAGCGCTTTGCTGAAGAGCCATGAAGGATGGTATCGTCTGATTAGACCCAATGCTTTTGTCTAAACCACGCCCGCCACATCGGATGGATATTGCCGTGCGAATAATCCAGTATTCAGTGAATCGTTTGGTTTTTGGCGATAAACTAAGTTTTCGCCAAAAAATTTTGTTGTTCTTTCTAAACTTTCGGCAGAACGTTCGTTGTAAAAAGTGTTCATTTTACGCCAAGCAAATTTAGTGATTTATAAGCCCAATTCTCCTATGATAGTGGTGTTATGTTGACTGCATGTGTTAATGTATCACATCGATAGTATCACAACACAGTATTTGGTTTGGAACGGATGTGTTTGACGAGGAGAGAAACTGATCAGAACTGTTTAACAAAACCTGTGTAGTAGGTATCAACGATTTAGATCAATAAAAGTGTCAATTGGAATTAGTTAACAATTAGTGTCTATACAGATACTATCAAATAGATACTAAGTTCAGGTAACCTGTATTAAGGTGTTCGTAACTTTGCCGTGAAAAGTTATTTAGGCTTTTTCTTATCCTTTCTTCATGAAAGATGCCGTCAGCTTTCGTGGTTCAATTGCTAATCGTACATCACAATCTATAAAATGTATAATTTGCATAAGAAAATATTATTTTCGTACTAGGAAACCACTACAAGACGAAATAGAAGAGGATTCGACAAAACAGGAGAAAAGCTGGTAGACGCAGTCGAAACAGCACGAGACAGGTGGAAATGCAAACAAATACGGAAAATCCTATAAAATGGGCCTACTCAAAGCAACCGCCTTCCACCCCGTAAAAGGGTAGACAAGATATTCTCGTAAGGATACAGCAAACTCTTTTGGCAAGTTTCTTCTATTATAAACTTAAATCGATTCACAAGTTATTCGATTATAGGCCCAATTTTGTTAGATTAATAATATGTAAATTGAAGTTTCTTCCATTACATATCGTATATAAACGTTCCTATATTATGTTTTTTTATATATATAAATAAACAGCGCAAATATGGACTGGTGTAAGTCTAAAAGTAATAAGTAACATGTCCGTACATGTAGGCCTATCAAATAAATGTCAGCAGGATTATTCCAGTATTCCAGATTAGTAATCAAAATAATATGACATTAATTACGTTAGCAGTATAATGTGACAAATGCCAATCTACCTAGATTTTTGATCGATTTTGCTTTAGATTTGCCGTTAGAGTTGATCTAGTATAAAATGGACCTATGAGAGTCTGAACTAGTGTTTCCCAATTATGACGCTCTTAATCCACGTTTAATCATAAGATGGGAGTTTACGAGTTCAGTTTAAAATTTAAAGGTTTCAGAGATTTTCTTATCAGTAAGACGAAATAAATCTGTAACCTACTGGTATATATACGCCTACTGGCCAAAGAATATTGAATGATGTACACAAATAATATTAATTTATTTGTTGTTGTTTTAGTTTTGATTAGCTAACCATAAATTGTATTATGTCACGCTCTAGTCGTCGTGATACAAAACTTTCCTTATTACAATTATGTAGACATCTTCAAGGAGACGCTTTAAGTTCATTTTGTTTCGCGGGGGATTACCCCAACCAGTCTGTTTATGTAGTGACCTCACCTCGGTCTTTCACAGCCAGGTATATTTAATTTAATAAAATTCCCTTGAAATCGTTTGATCGATGTTTTATCACAAGAAAGTTAATTCCTTGGCAATTGAAAAATGTTAAATAAATTGAAATATCTTAAAGTAGTAAACGTAACTGACGTTTAAAATCATAAAATTTTCTTCGTTTGTTCTTTTTTTTTCAAATTAAGAAAATAAAAACACAGTCCGCACACTCTATTTTCTTAATTCATTAAATCTAGTCTGAATGCCCTTGGGTCCTTATCCTGGCCAGGCCCATTTGTGTTGCCTTAGTATGGTGACGGAAGGACTAGGTCATGTCAACGGTAGCACATTGTCCGAATCAGTAATGAAGAATGGCGGAAACTGATCTTTAGGAGATACGAAGAAACCCATTATACAATACCTAGCGTCCATGAATGGGCTTTGTTTGGGATGACTCTCAAGCTATATAAAAAAATTATGGAATTTCAGTTTCTCAACTTTTCACGACAATACTGGATCAGGTAATGGCAGTTATATGCCTATGTTTCACCACTGAAGAAGAAATCTCTCCCAATAGCTTGTTTGTTTGATTTCTATAGGTTTACGTACTTGTTTTTTCAGTGGAATATTTTACGGGCCTCCGTACTTAATTTATGTAATTTTTCTCGCTTGAATATTATATTAACCTCTCCTTATAGCTGTGGTAACTACTAAATTATATACCGTAAATACAATAACCTAACTGTTCTTTCAGAGATGTCAGTAGTAACCAGTTATAATTCTGACATTTATTGAACTTATATTCATCTTGAAAAAAGTACAAATATTATTCATTTAAATTCATGAAGACAGTGAACGTTTAGGCCTATATTAAATTTTATATCTTATCACATTATTAAATAATCTCATATTTTTAAACAAACCAAAAATCTATAACAGCCTTATAATTTGCAATAATTTTAGTAAGGACTAATAGGCTATACGCCTAAGAAGTGGTATTAAAGAAAATTATTCTGACATAAAGACGTTTTATTCTACAAAAATAGGATTTTTGTATTTCACAACATTACTTGAAATGCAATTCTTAACTGGCCTCGGCGAATTCATAACTGGAATCACCGCTCTGTTGTGCAGTTAACCAAATAATTTATACTGTCAAAATAGATCATTAGGTAGTAGCCTACTGGTAAACAACAGTAAAAAAGTCAGTGTATTAGTGAAATGTGATTATATGCCCATACAGTTGATTTCTTCCCATAATTACATGTAATCCATTAATTAGGAAACAAGTTAAGTGTAACTGTTTTATACACTTAATGGGAAAAGCCACAGGGATAAAAAGAATAGCCTATTAAATATTTATCACTGGAGAATCACTTTTTCGTTTCCTGAGTCGTTTGCTTTTAATTATATCCTTATTCCAGAACACTGGGCATTTGTTCTGTACTGTAACTTATTGTGTTTTATACATTATAATGGTATAGGAGCTAAAACACGGCGTGGACTCTTAAAACAAGAATTAGAGTACGAAATTAGACAATATACGAATAACAATAGACTTCATAAAGTATCACTAATTTAAAGCATTTTCCGTTAACAAAATCTTAGAAAACAGACGTCTTTAATAGGAGGGACACTTTTGTAATTTTGTAAGTTCTACGTTCCACGCCAGTCGAAGAGAATTTAGTAACAATCACCGCCTTAGAAAATAAGTAGAAGAACATCAGCAGAAAATAGAGCCATAGAAAGAAGTAGCAGTGACTGACAACTGGAAGTTGGCGTCTAACCCAACTGAAACTTACGGAATTCCAAATCGGTTTACTCCTACAGGGGTACAGCAACGGAAAGGAAGTAGGAGAAGAAAAAGCTGGAGGAAAATGAGGACAGAGAGAAAAAGAGGAAGAAAAAGAAGGCGACTTACTCCTTTGTTGACAATTTTGTGTTAATCATTGTACTTTGAAATGAGGATATGAAAATTCGAACTCATCTTAAATTTAAAATGTTAAGTAACCTATAATAAATACGGAAATGTATATATTAAGTAATAACTTTCATACAGTAGGCTTTGAATTTACTCGTTCAGAAGCAGGCCTAATGTACATTTTCTGCATTTTTATTTACGAGACGGGTGTAGGCCTATAATCTAGTAACATTATTCAAATTTTCTTATTATAAGTAGCACGCTAATCTTTCAACACTTTTCATGTTAAGAAAACTACTGGTACTTTTCCAGTATCTGTTGGCACAAATACATAGCTCTCTGAAAATGTTTTAAATATATATGTATACTGCCGATGTGCACTATGAAACATTGTACAAAACTTCTGTGCGCATGTGCGAAATGAATGAAAATATTGATACCCTCGCAATGAGGAGTTTGTCCATTGCAAATCTCGAAGTCAGCGTTCAAAACCTATCGTCAGGTTTATACCCCTGCATATACTTTTTTGCTCAGGATTATCTGTGTGTTGTTATCAGAACTTGTTATGTGTACTTTACTCCAACCAAATGTACGAGAGGTAGGCCTACAGCTTTCAGTTGACTGTTGTAAACAGCACGACGGTCTTATGTATTCTGCGAGCGCGAACGAGAATGTAGTTTTATTACAGATATGATACTCCGGGTCTCGTACAGTTGACACTACAACGCGAAGAATGAGAGACCAGGCATCAAGTTGAAGGTTACCCGCGTTTTACGGAACCATAAGTAATGTAAGATTTTGGCCTGCTCCCTGCGGATTATAGCCTATAGAAGATCGTTCAAAACATGATTAAGGGATACGTGACAAAATAAAATAGGCGATTTCATTTATAGAATAACAAAAATAAAATGGAGACGTGCATGGATACAACGGAAGATGTTTACAGTACAGTGTTTACGGCATACTGGAGATCAAGAACGGCGAGGCTCTTTTGCGAGGTGGAGAAAGTAGTGCACAACTAGAGGGTGACTCAGACATTCAACTGGAGGGTTACAGGGAAGCATTGAACAACATGTACTGCTAATGAAAATTTAAATATTCAGATATGCGAGTTGACCAGCAGTTAGAATACGCAGTTTTCTTTATTATACTGTACTTTCAACGCAACAAATATTTTAAATGCATAGGCCTACGCACATTATGCATTCGAAATATTAAAAAAAGTTTACTCCGCAATTTGAATTCTGCAACTGTTAATAAAACATTTAGCAAAGAAAACACGTGCGGATAGTATTTCATATTTATTCAGTCCGTTTCGCAGGCAGCAACTCGTGGATGGTACTTAACGCCTTCACAACTCAATCAGTATTCCGCCACAGATGTCATGACTCAGTTACCTCTTTCCACGATTCACAGAAATGCTTTTGTTTGTCAACCTTTAGACTGCTTACGGTAATATCTTTCCTCTTGGCAACCTTCAGTTTATTATTCAAAACGTTAGGGATAACAGCACGTGTTGGTATAGGTAGGCCTACATAATCGTTATTATTCACTGCTGTCGTTTAACATTATTTTTCGCTATCACTATAAAAGTTCCTACAACGTCGTGTTTCGGCCTACCCACCACATGCATTTTGTAACCTGAAACAAACAAGTTAATGATTCTACATTTTAGTTGGAGTAGGCTACCACCGTACCTACAGAAAGTTGGATCTACTATTCTATAGGCCTACACTTTGTAGAAGTCTTCATAGACCGTTAATTCATCGTATTTGTGTTCTAGTATAATCTGCATAAAACAAAATCTTTAATCTGTTCGAAAGTTATTGTGAGACATAACCCAATATTTTACCAACTTGAATGGCTAACTTCAAATTGAGATAAACTCTCTCTCTCTCTCTCTCTCTCTCTCTCCCCCCTACATACACGCGCGCACATAAAGAATTTCGACGAAACCGAAACATCAAAGCATGATAATGTTTTGTAAACAAAAGACTTCTAGAGTGTGGGGAATCGAAAGTGTGGAAGCGTCACATTTTTCGATGACGCACACGCATTTTGTGGAATGACCCCAGCCTAAAAACACTATCATGTTAAAACATGATATATATTCATAGTAAAATTTATGTAAAGGAATATGATTCTGCAGTAATAATTTCGTTGTCACTCCCAATCTCAGTGTGTAGGCTACTATGTAGCCTGTAAGTGTGTGTTTGCATTCGCGAGTGAGTAACGAGTAACTCATAATAGCTACTTTTCCTTTATTTTTAAGCTATTGAGAGGGGAAAACATAGTAAACTAATTTTCATTTTGGCATCCGTCCGGATTTTCCCAGACACGTCCTGTTTTGGGTGAGACGGGAACATCCGGGGGGAATTTTTGTAGAGGTCCGGGATTGTAACTAGTATGCTCCCTGAGCTGCAGAACTCACTCACCATTTTTAACGAAGTAGGCCTTCATTTATTACTGGAGAAATTTTGATAGTAGATAATTTTTCAATTATCAGAAAAATTACGAACATTCCGCCTACCCTGCTATTTTTCGTTTTGTAAAGTAACAACTGTAGAGCAATCACACAATAAACACTAAACATTTTAAACGATCGGACTTATGTTAAAATTCTCTTTATCTGATACCCGGCTGGTTTTTACAGTTTTTTCTATTTTGTGATTCCATTTTTGGTCCATAGGGTTAAAAATGTTTTCATTTCCAAAACTGTAGGCTACACTATATTTAGATTCTGGATAAAATTCTCTTCAATTTGATATCCCACATAGAACATTCAATTTTATCAACTTGTTGCCCCTATACCTCTGGCGTCCCAAAATTTTGTAATTTCCAAACACTCAGAAATTTGGTTAAAATTCGTTTTTTATTTGATATGCTACATTCATTTTTGGGATTTTATCAAATTTTTGGCCCTAAGGACCCGTTTGGAAATTTTCGAAGCTGAACGCTAAATTCATATTTCGGTTAAAAGTTCCTTTAATTTGATACCCCACGTGGACTTTTTCGATTTTTTTTCAAAATTTTGATCCCGTCACATTTCTGCCTCTTGTTCTCCTGTTTTTTTTTTTGGGGGGGGGATCAATCTAAAAAACAATAAGGTAGGCCTATTGTAGAGTGAACGTATAGACACGCATGTCTTTTACAAAAATCGGTTGATGCGTTCAAAACATCAGTTACCCCAAATTAGAAAGAGAGACATACGTGTAGACACACAGATAGATAGACAGACAGACAAATGCCAAACGGTCGAGTTGAAACTGAGAAATCACTTGCTCGTTCAACAATCCTTAAAGAACGGATCGTCATGCTGGATTTATGAAGCATATAAGATAGACTGGTTGTCACTTAGGCTACACATAGTCAGTTGACAAGTGTTTATTCTGTTCATGTGATTTTCGCGTTTAAATTAAGTAGTAGCATACCAGTTTTATTTATTCTTAGCGTTTATTACTGAACTTAATTACAAAATGCTAAAGAACAAGTGCTTGTTTAAGTGCATTAAAAAATAATATAGGCTATTTCTATCGAAAAGTAAAACTTAATTCGGAAACTGAAAAAGGTCTCTCAGAGTGGGCACACAAGAAAAGTACCGACTTCACTGAAGAAATTAAAAGCAATTATATATTGTAATTTCTCATTCATTTTGCCGATTATGTTTAATTTTGCAACTTCTATTTGTTCCCTATTTAATTGAAATATCGATTCCGTAAAGTATTACTCTTTTGTAATAAACCATTACCGTCTTTCTTTCATTGATAATTCAGTCAGAAAAAATAGTTAAATACCTGTTTTATATGGGCCTAGGCTAATACACTTATTAATAATAAATAATATTTTATTTCTTACAAGAATATATTTTTATTAATTTGTTTTTAATTCATTTCTGAATATCAGACCGTAAAGAAGACTCTCGAAACAGTGTAAAAACAAATTAATAAAAAAATATATTCTTGTAAGAAATAAAATATTATTTATTAGTAATATAATGTAAAACAAAAACAATTGTGTGCAAATATAAACATAATACTATATTTTTACGCTTGTGTAGGCTTACAATAATACGTAATATATTATTATTATATTGTGTAGGCCTACTTATAGATACATGTTATATAGGTCTACAGGCCTAGGCGTATTGTTGATATTATATTAAAAAAGGCAAAAAAAGTCCAAAAACACGTTATCACATTTAGCTCACGTATGTTAACAGGTGATAAATGAATAGGCTATTAGGTCTATTATTACATTTTTTACGACATTTTTTTCTAGTATGTTACCAGTATGTTAATGTTTATTGCTGTAGGCCTATCGAACACGTATTTAGGTCTAAAATATTGTTTGGCGTAGTATATGCTTAAAACATATGGTAATTGTTTGATATCAATATAATTTGGATTCTAAACAGGCTATAATTAATCTCCAGACTGATCTAAATAGGCCTATATATAAACCTCTCTAAACTGATCAAAAACAAGTTCCGTTTTCACCTCAGGACTACATTACATGCTTGTACGTGTATGCTTATGATATTAATAAAACTAAATAACTATAATATCTAAATAAAACTGGAATCATAATAATAATAATAATAATAACAGGCTAATAATAATAGGTCAAATGATAACATTGTCTACTGTGGATACGCCTAATTTTAAGGCCAAACAGTAGGCCTACTTCCTGGACACTCACTGTGAACACCTTATTTAGTTTAAAATACAGTGTATCCTACAATAATCTTTTACACTTCACTTATAGCGGGAAATGAATTATCCTAGTCATCTTGTCAACTCACTTTTATCTCCGAACGCATTTATCACACAGTACACAAAAACTAACCTATAAACATCACTGGCCAAGACACCTACCTCACTTTCGCGGCTCAGTCGTCTGAACAGCTCGTCCGATTCGAATTTCGCTTTCTGGTCGGGAACCACCCTCGGCATTTTGAAGATGAACCTCGGTTTGGGCTGTTCGTACAAACCGATAGAGTCAAAGGGCAACATGCCCGCAAGAGCACTGGGATCATTCATTGACAACATCGCGTCAGACACTGACAGGAGGTAGCATTTGTAATTTTCTGCTGGGTTGCTACTGTTCGCCGATTGGTCGCGGCCGTTCACCAATGAGAGCTCGGTGATCGTAAGCGCCTCCTATAGCTGACCACATCTGTGCGGTTTTACTGGCAGAAGCAGCCTGCTGTCGCTGCCGTAGAGCTGACGTTTCCACTGTGTTTATAACTTGTAGAAATAAACCAACCCAACATACGCTAAAAAAAATATTTTGATACATAAACTGTGTTCTGTGCCGAAACATCTAATCAAAACATGATATTATTCGCTTTTGAAATCATTGCATGTTCATGCATCAATGATTTACCTCTTTTTTAATGTTTAAAAAATAACTGTTAATTTGTATCCCTTGCTTTATAATTCTGATTTTTATAGTGCCATGAGAAATTGTGTAAATGATAAATTAGGTAAATTATATGAAAAAAACTTTTCATAATTTTACATAGATTAACATAAATTAGTATGAAATGTAGCCAATTGAGCACTAATGCTCAATAATTAAACATAACATTGAAAAATAGTGACAAGTGACAACAAATCTAATTGATTAATATGATTTATAATAATATGAATGTGCGTTCTGTACCTTAGCGGTACCCCCTCCCTACAAAAAGGTTAGGAGATGATTTTAAGGGAGTCACGTCGTAAAACCATCAATAGAAAATATCAATAAAAAGTTTAACATAGAAAGACAACTTAACAATTTTCTTTAACTTCACTACTTCATAGTCAGTAAAGTTTAAGTTTCAATACTTTTATCTAAAAAATTAAACAAAATTAATAATTGAATATATTTTAAATACCTTACAACTAGACTAGTATTTTAAAACTAGCTACTCAATTTTTTTACATTTCAATGACCATAGTCAACATTTGTAAAAATACAAGCTTTATAAAACATTATGAAGTTTAATTTAATAGGCTATATTTGGCCAAAACTTGATACCAGTTTATACATACGCTCATGCGTGCACATACACACATTTTAAAGAATAGTGGGGGGTGGTTACTTGATACAACCGTTTAAAGGAGGGCACAGGTTTCAAAAAAATGTCTCCGTCCTTCGGCACTGAATTACTTGTCCTACATCAAAGGTTTTCATCGTTTTAAGATCTATGCTTCCTTGGTTTTATGACCCACCGCCCTGCTATACATTAAAGTGTGTGTGTGTGAGAGAGAGAGGGGGGAGAGAGAGAGAGCAAACTGATATTGGGTAGTGGCAAAACATAAAATTAAACTTCAGTATTGTTTTATAAGTGCTTATATTTTTATTAATGTCGATGGTAATAGTTCACATAGGCTTATTTTTTCCAATTTAGGCCTATATGCTACTCACGATTAGGCCTATAGGCTATATCAAGTAGTAAATGCATTTGATGAAAAGAAATCATTCAACGGCGATTCTCCTGCAAAACCAATAGGCCGGCGAGATGGGTTTCTTGGTCAGATGGCCAGTGTCTCTTCAATCTTCTTGTGGCGACTGATGAAGTGCTCATGCCTGCAACAAGTAGACCTACGTTTTGGAATCCTACATAGACCTACGCTATCTCTTAGGAAACAAATGCAATACCTTGCAGCGTGAATTTGATGCAATACCAAGCTGCGTTGGTGAGAATATTGATCACAAGATTTTCGAATTGAATTGTTGCATAATTTTTGAGTTAGATGGCTTAGTACAACCCCATAGCTGTACCCTATAACAAAAGTCCATATTGCTTATAGGCCTAATACTTGGTCCAAAAGTCCATATTGGTTTTAATGCTTAAATAGGATAATAATAATAGCCTACATATTAAAAAATTAAATAGTTTTAGAATAGATTTACTAGCCTACATTTTAAACAAGTTAAATTATTTTAAATTATTTTTTTTAATAAAGGTATTGAAAATTTAAACTTTATTGTCTCTGAAGTTAAAGAAATGAGTTAGTAAGCTGTAGGTATTTGTATGCTTCACTTTTTATTTAGTGACATTGTTTTCTGAAAAGCTTATGACGCCTCCTTAAAATCCTCTTAGGCCTACACCTCCCTGAGAGGCACAACTCCCAGGCTGACATGAGGAAATTATATGTCTGTCCTGATGGAAAAGTTATAAGTTTTGTGTATTTCATGAAACGTATTAAAGTAATTAATACCAACTGCATTTAGGCCTGTATACTGATAGAGTTATCCACTCTGTAGGTCTAGTAGACTATTACTTAGAAAGTAACTACTTTAGAGGAAGCAGATCATAAAATACTGTTACTTTTCATATTTTAATTACTTTTACCTTTATGCGACGTTGAAAAATAACAAAAAATATCAAATTGGTTACAGCAGTAAACGATAATAATATAATTTGTTTGTAATGGTGTAACAAGCACCCTACACTGCTTAGTAGAAATATTGGTAGACCTAATAACCTACTACATTAACGACAAGCTTAGCCTAAAACAATTGTCATTGTGATCGTTAGGCATATAGTTGTTTGCCTAATAACTAGGCATATAATTTTCAAATATAGCCTAAATAACGTAGATGACTGTGTAGGTAGGCTATTTATTGAACCACTGACGGAATAAATCAATTTAGTAGGCCTAAAATAAAATCTCCAACTATTTATGGAATTTGTTCAATTGAATCTGAAGAACTCCCGTTAACTTAACCGGGTATAAGTGCTTGTATTTTTACAAATGTTGATGGTAATAGTAATAGGCTCAATAAACACCTAGTCTAGGATAGGCCTAGGAATATATGTGTAATATAGGCTAGGCCTACTATAGCCTATTTACTTTTTAAGAATAAAATGTGGTAAAAAATTTATTATTAATATTGAAACAAACGTGTTGTAATAAATAGGACTACTCCATAATTGGTAAATATTAATTTTATTATTCTAGGGGACTATGAATGAACCGGCCAAGTAGACTCTCTTTTCTTCGCTTTCTCTCTCTCTCTCTCTCTCTCTCTCTCTCTCTCTCTCTCTCTCTCTCTCTCTCTCTCTCTCTCTCTCTCTCTCTCTCTCTCACACACACACACACACACACACACACACACACACACACACACACACACACACACACACACACACACACACACACACACACACACACACACACACACACACACACACACAACTATAAACGGCGTTTTTTTAAATTATATTATTATTTTTTTATTATCAAATTGTAATTACTTCTGAAAGCAGAGTGTACTATTTTTTATTTTTATGTATTTTATATATTTAGGTTTCAGCCTCTATTATGCCTAAGTAGGCCTATATAGGCTATGTTCCTACATTAATTTAAAAATATTTGAATTATTGTGTTGTTATCTATTTTAATTTATTGTATAGCTATTAAATAAGTCACACACATGCACACGAAGGAATGAATCCAGTAATAGCCATTTTTTAACAGTTTGCGCGACCCAGTTATGTTTAGCCTGTCTGGTTACAATATTACAAAAGATTATTTGGTATGGTTTTTGTAATAAACATTAGGCCGAAGTGTAGACTACAATACCTTTATAATATCTCTCGAAAAGATTTAAATTGTTTTAAGATGTTTCTACATGAACTGTGTAGGCCTACTATAGCAATTCATTTGCAGTAGGGCTATTAATGAAATGTATGAAATTCTGATGAGTTTGATATAGCCTAACCTACTCTGAATTGCTACTGAATTGATTTTATTATTTTTTGTAGAATGTTGACACAACAACGACAGCAACATTAACAAACCTCTCTCTCCCTCTCTCTCTCTCTCCTCTGTCTGTCTGTCTATCTATCTGTCTGTCTGTTCACTGGAGATGTCAGGAAGCGGTCTCCAATACTCACAATACTTCTTGGTAGTGTACAGCATGTTGAGTCTTTGGATTCGGTGTTTTCTTTTAAACATTGACTTTCCCGTACAAGTCCCGAATACAGTTATATTTTGTAACCCTGGTACTCCGGGCTTAACGTAGGATGTCCATCGACGAGGCCATAGTGCTCCACACTTCTACAAGTACCTTCCCACAAAACTCAGACTCGATTACTCCAAATGATAATTTATAGTGCACCCATGATCATCCAGGTGGTAGCCAAAGCGGCCGTGAGGCAGAATAAGTCCAGCCAGCAGCTGCTTAAACGCGCTTCGTCCTAGAGCATTTGAAACACTGAATAATCCATCCACATCATAGTTCTTGAAATACTGCACGCAAAAAATATTATCTTCCTATAGGCCTATCGTGCATTTTCATCCGTCCCTCTATTTACAGTCATAATCATTACAGACTTGACCAAACCGTTCTATGTTCTAACTAGTGATCGAAATTCAAAAATCGCTGCAAAATTCAAGAACTCTTCAAAGTCCTGAGCATGAGTGTTGGCAGAAGATGAACTGTGCTCCACACTTCTGATTGCAGTCGGATATGCACCTTGAGGATTTTTATACATTTTCGTATCTATTTTAATACCGGCGTAAACACAGTGTGTTTGTGACTCTGCTATCATCCAGTCACGAAAAGTTAACGAAACGCGGTATTCCATATGTTAAGCAGGGCCCAATTTTAGGCTGAGTAGGCTGTAGCCTAGGGTGCAAGCTTTTGGGGAGCGCAAAAATTTAAGAGAACACAACACTAAAAACTCATGTGTTACCAATTAAAAAAAAAAAATGAAAATTCCAATGTAGAAAAGAAAGCTAGCAACTTGTTGAAACTGTATATTTCAGACTTACATCAATCGTTTCCTGCAGACTGTTTATTTAAAAACATTTTGAAAAGAAAGTAAATTTTATGAAATAGAAGAAACCGAAACTAAGAAATCAAAGCAAAAGAAAAACGACTATTCTGATCCATATAGACTCTTAAAGTTACTAAAATCATGTAGTGTGGAATCAGAATTCCTGAGTGTTGAAGTCGGCTTGCGAATTTTTTTAGTGGCCTATGGCAGTCACAAATTGTAGTGGAGAAAGTTCGTTTTCAGCCCTAAGCTGGGAGAAAAATTATTTAAAGTCTAACTTTGGGCCAAGAAAAAATTGAATCCCTGTCACTTTTATTCGAAAACCTAGGACCACGGCCAAACAGCCCGGCAGATAGTTTTGTTCTTAGTGTTTTGATTTACTTTGTGTAAAGTTTAAGTAAAGTATGGGACTTTCGTAATATTCTCGTTACTTATAATTTGTCAATATGCTCATGCTATTGTAATACATAAATTTACGTGATTAAAATGAAAACAAGACGATTTTTGTTTATACAACCCACGTGTTCCAAATTAATAAGTAGTCCATAATAGGCCTATATGAGTAAATACTGCGTAATACTCGTTGTTTGAGATATTGAAAGGAGGAATGGTGGGGAGGGGGAGCGCAAAAATTCAGTAGCCCATGGCGCTAAAACCTTTAAATCTGCGTATAAATAATTGGGCTTGTTTGCAGTGGCGCACCCAGGGGGGTTTGGGGATTAGAACCCCCCCGCGAAAACCTGGACAAAATTGTGTAATCAACGTGTGTATAAACAGTAAGAATATAATAATTATAGTACCTTATAAATAAGTTAATTACTATATTCTTACAACGTACCCTAACATTTTTACTATTACTAAATAATAAACTAAAATTCAACATAGGTAAGTTTACCAGACGTGAATAAACTGTTCTTTTGCGGACGGCGCATGATACGTAGGCCTAATTGTTCGTACTTTTCAAAAAACACCAGTTTTCGTCAAAACCGTAGCGTTTAGCTTATTGCAATATTTTCCGGTTTGGAGAGTGAACTGGATCAATTTGGGTGGCGTATCAACTTCAGTGAAAAGGAAAGTCGTACCAAATTAGTGTCGGAAAATAATGTATAACGTGTACAAATTTATTAAATCCGAAGATAAGGGAATATCAGAAAGAAAGTTACAGGAAAGGTAGCTCAGGCGTGCGGTGTGTCTCTAAGTAGTGTTTTTAGAATTACTAAAGAAGCATCCGCGTATAGGCCTACGGTTGACATAAAATCTTTCAGTACTTCCCATAAAAAACAAATGAAATAAAAACTGATTTAGACAATTTTGACAAGTGTACTATTCGATTAATTTTTTTAGCCTACGAATATCAATTCATAGAAGGAGAAACACCAACATTCAAAGTAATTTAAACAATTTTAAGAGATGAATTAATTATAATGGTAGTGCATCTAGTCTGAGCCACATTATTCTTCAAATGGGATTTCGATGAAAACGTGCCAAAAGCAATAGGGAACTTTTAATAGAATAACACATTAGAAAGTTAAGAGAAAATATATAAGAAAATTACGGGAATTCAGAGAAGAACGGCGGCCCATAGTAGCCTATAGGCCTACACAGACAAAACTGAATTCAACGTCAGTTAAAAAACGTGGATAGACGCAATTCTTCTCTGAATTGCCGTAGTTTCTTATGTATTTTTTCTTAACTTTCTAATGTGTTATTCTACTAAAAGTCTCCTATTGCTTCTGGCAAGTTTTCATCGACAAATGTGGCTGAAAATTTCAATGAATAAATAAACCCACCTGCAACACGATTAACTGGTTAGTGAATCATGGGATTTCTTTAGTCCAGTTATCTTAACACCTGAGGTCTATTCACTAGTTAAACAAAGTAAACCAACATACAGAAATTTATAATAACCACTGTTTTAGCAAACCATGGACTTTACATTTTACGACTTCCACTCTATCATCCTGACTTCCTGATCTTAATCCTAGAACTGATTTAGGCAATCGTGAAGAAGCGTGTTAAAAAAACGTGCATTTTACATACACAGTGTTAGAAACTTAGCAAAAAAGGAATTTGAGCGTATTTCTTTCATAGATTGCACATCAAGATGTAACCATGTCATGAAAATTGAAAAGATTACGTGAGATCAGACCATAGAGTGTATAATGTAACAGTTCGTTTCAAAATTAATAAACAACGGGATAGCAGCTGTGAAGACGATCTGAGTTATAATAACAGTGAAGGAAACGTTAGGGGGATGGAAGAATTGAGCTAAATATTTTTAATTGGGTGTAAGTAATTAAATACTGTATTACTTAAATAATTTTGGTATAATTTTTTCATTAACATTGTCTGCCCTGTTCTTTATGGACAATTTACATCTGTTGTTTTTTTTTTAAGACACAGTCATTTCACATTCGAGACTGTTATTGATGTTACTTATTCAAACAAATTAAGATGCCAGGGCAATGTTGACTATATTCCTGGATGTTGTTGTCCATGACGTGTCCTTTGATTAACTAATTATAAATACCTACCTATATCACTACTGACTCGGAACACTAATTTTTTATTGGTACAAATGGTAAACTTTTACCTTGTAGCATGAACTAGTTTTCGCTTATTACAAGCTTCGTCAGAGGCTCGTTTTTACCAATATTAGCCTACTACGTTTTTTCCTAAATCGTAACATGTACACAAACTATTATGTATTCCAAAATATTCAATGTTTGTTAATGTCTAGGCTCGACTAGGAGATCTGGAGAAAGACTAGAATAGACACAATATGCCAAATCACTGTTTACAAAATAATTGCAGTAGGCCTAATAACTGTTAAACCGTTTTTTAACTCGGTGAAACCTTTGTATGGTACCTCTGTTGTATCTATTGCTTGTTTCGTCTTACAAAACGTCCATATGTAGCCTACTGTTTAGTAGTGTCGAAATAGAAATCGAAATCAAAACCTCCGACGTAGAATCGTCATTCAGGGAGAAGGCTAATATTTTCAAAAGGCCTTTTTATACTCACGTGTAGCCTATAACATTGTTCCCGCCTTATCCCCACTACAAAGTGTGCAACTGCTTCATGTCTGATTATTTTAACTATATTATTGTATAATTATTTCAATAAAGTGGGTGTCTATTGATTAAATAATTTAAATTAGTCAGTAAGCATATGCAAATTAGTAAGCCTGTGCTTAATATGATTTTAACTCATGATTCTTACAAACATTGTGTGTATGATTCTTACTCGTGCAGTATGTGTAAGAAGGGCTCTTTGCAGCATTATAGGTGGAACGTACATGAGTGAAATTCTATGATGCAAAGTTAATTTTTACCTGATCTTGCGACATTGGCTCCTTATAACTTACGTATTATCGTTTCTCTAGGAAAAAGCCCTACTTGTAAAGAAAAGAATTAGGGAAACCAAAATTGTGCACCTTGTTTCTAAATTTTCGAAACCCCCTCCCCGAAAAAAAATCCTGGGTGCGCCTCTGCTTGTTTGTTTACAGCTGTGAGACCTATACTACCTGAGCTCGTCATCTTGAGAAAATCGGTCCACCAATCCTTCTGCTGGTCCAAGGATTGAGGCTAGACTTTCAAGAAAATATGGAAATTGATTGTTAATATGACTATGGTGTTGATATTAACGCAGTACGGCTGATGTTAAATCCGATTTTGTTTAACCCTCGAGTTAGTTCGTTCAGACTACTACGAACTGATTGTGTCCTTCGTTTTGCTTCTGTTCGTCTCGCGTGCATATTTATCTGTTTTACGTAAGCATTCATCTGATTCCCCCTGCTCTTGAAAGCAAAAGTAAGCAAAGCTTGTACCACTTCCCACCCTTTGAATATTTACGTAATAGGCCTACTTGAACGCCCTTAAACACAGACTGCACGAGTGCAATGACCAAGAATAAGCCTTCATTTGTAGTAGGCTAATTTATAGGCACTGGTATTCATAAATTTCGGTTTCCGTTTTGCGGGTGTGTACTATGGGATCTGTGTACGTTACAAACAAGTTTAGCCTACCCCAGAACAACAGAACGTGAACAAACTCGTCGCGGACGTATGACATGAAAATTGAGAATGCCGACCAGTGGCGTATTTACGGGGGGGGGGGACGAATGGGATCGGACCTTCCCCCCAGAGGGTCGAAAAATTTGACGAATTTTGTTAAACTCTTAATTTTTAGGCTGTTTTATGTGTTTTTTTTTAGTTGTGTACGCTAATAGAGCAGTGATTCTTTTTTAAAAAGACCAAAAAGGTTTATTACACATACATCGGCATTACTGAAACACAGGAATTACTGAAACATATTCCAAAAGTAATACAGTAAGACACGGCTTACCCGATTCGATCAAAGCGAAAAATAATAATGCTGTAATATATTGTTCTGAAGAGATTAAAGCTCCTGGTAAAAGGGTCACGTATTATTGTTATCATAAAAGAATAAAACATGTAAAAAATCTTGTGCACTTTAATAATGTAAAATTGAAATGGTGTATGCTTTCTTCGTTCTAATTTTTAACAGACAAATATAGCTTCAATGGATTATCCAAAAATCGTGTTATCCGAATGAGTTTGTTCTTCTTAATTTAGGTTAAACAAAGTTCTACAGTAACCCGAAAGAATAAACGTACAAGTAGGCCTAGTAGGACCTAGACTACTAATCTGATTTAACCGGACACAATCAAGGTATATACAGTATATTCTTCTGAAAAGTTTTATTTTTTTTGTTGGCATTACCAGTTTTGTTTTGGGTATTTACTATAACCCAGTGTTTAAGCCAAGGTAATGAGCTACATGTTAGAGAGTTCACGGGCCATATTAATCTTATTTTACGTTATCCAAGTTTACTTAAACCACTTACCTTAATTTTACTTTGCTGAGTCTCTTGCCTTATTTATTTCTGTACCATTCACTGAAGAAGGACAAGCCTAAGTGTATTGTGAATACACTTCGAATTTCTTTTGAGCATAGAACGATTTACTTTATTTTTTTTTCTATACTGCAAGTTCGTTTTCTGTGGGTGAAGATCAACATTCGTGAAGCCCGTTGGGGTCAGTGAGTAACAGTGTAAAGAACAGTTCTTTACAGTGTTAAACTAGACCCACCTCATTTATTTTTTGGTAGCCTCGCTCTTTACTTGACAATCCCTAAAAAAAAACTTATTTTCTATTTGGAATTATGTTTCTCTTTGCTTAGATACAAGTGAAGTTTTATTTTATCCGTATAAGAATGATCAGAAATTACTTTCTACAAGCTATTTCAGTGACTGAGGAAGTAGTTTTCGTGATGAGGCTTCTCCAGTAAGAAGGCTTTTCTACACTATCTCTGGTCAATTGGCCAGCACCGAAGGGGTTAAGTTACTAGCAAAACCTTAACGTGCCTCCTGAAAGCTGAACATTGATATTTCATTTCTTTAGTCTTGCTCCAGTTTTACATGGACTCCGTGGCAGTCCTATGGCTTATTACATAGGCTATCACGGCCGGAGTCATTGATAAAAGAATTTATATCCGCGCTGTTCGCCAGTAGTCGATTGCTTTGTTCTTTCGTTGTCTAAACGTTTCGGCCAACCACCGGAGGCCTTCTTCAATAGAGTTTATAAAGTGTTCGACAAAAGGGTGGAGAGCCGAACGTACTCCTAACTTCATTGCTTTTACCTCGGTTAGGGATAAGTTCCTACTACTGGCCGCGAAACATTTAGACATGGTAGATGAAAGCAATCCACCACGGCCAAACAGCCCGGATATAAGCTACATTCTGTTGTCGGTCCTATGGCGTTTCCACGTTGCCTTACATGATGCCGTCTATTACGAAAGACGAACGAGACAGATTGGAGTGTCTAATTCTGCTACACTGGCCATTCAGGTGTTTTCAGGAATTACTTAGCAACATTTTACACCTTACCAAGTATGGCGCCCACTGAAAGCTGGTAAAATTTAATTTTATCATGAAATTTATATGAACATTATTTATTACTTTATTTAACATAATATGTTTATCACGTGCTTCAAATAAATAAAAATTTTGTTTAAACGAAAGAAGTAGGCCTACTCGATTATTTCGTAGACGCGATTATAAGAAAAACTCTACTGTAACACGTAGGTAAATTACGTTCATTTTTTGGTAGTTAGTAACAATACGCAAAGCAACGAAACGTACGTTAGTAAACACCACATTAAGTGAATATCCTTATGTTACGTTATAATTCTTAAGTGAACTGTTATCGTCACGAGTGGCTCATAGCCTAATCGGGCTTGTTTCGCTTTTTCTTTGAACTAATCTTCGGTTTCTCAGAAAGTTTCAAACACGTGTACCTAAATATTTAACAGTGTAGGCCTATGTTTACACTGAAAAATCGCTTACGATTATTTTAGTAATCATAAAGATTTCTCACGTTGTGATGTTACACTACTTTAAAAATATTATGAAGAAATTGTGTAGGCCTACAGTAGCATAATATTGGTTAGATGCTTATAAAATAGATTAAACGTATAATTAGTTATTAATAAAAAACATTAAATTAAAGTAGTGTGTAATGTAAATACCGCAACATAACTGAGGCATTTTTTGTCACAACGTAATTTTCAGTTAAACAACTTACCATCAGCATTTCGCAGATTGAAATTAATTTGTAGGTCTACCTACCTACTTTATAGGCCTACAAGCAAGGCTTTTAGGCCTATAAACTGTTTCTAAGTTTTGAAATAAACTTATCCAATGTATAAAATTAGTGTCCCATAAAAGTTTAAACAAATTCTGTTATGAGTAACCATTCACTATTTTAATCGTGAGATTCTAGTTAAAACTTTTTTAATTAGTAGGCCTACTAAAAATGTTCATTTTAATTGCTTTAATTATCTAAATTTAATGTGATTAAAATACTACATGTAATAATAGTAGTACTGAATACTAAATCCTAAAGTATCCTATAGTTATATTTTGTAAGTTGGTGGAAGTGAGTGATTAAAGTTGTAAGGAGAATGGGTATCCGTATTTTCTGTACAACGCTCAGTACTCTACATTTTCCAAGTAGGCTTTGCTTGTTTGTACAGATTTATGGTTGCAATGTAAAATCCTTGAGTCTGAATATTGTAAAAATTGTCTGCTACCCATAAACAAATGTTGAACGTTGGATAAGTCAAATTCGTACGTTGTAGAGTGAGTGAATGTGATTGAACGAAGATCTGAACTGTCTTTTCCAGCGAGGAGATTTATGACGTGTAATATTTAGAATATAACGAGAGAGATAAATCTGAATACACAACTGTCTACGCATTTTGAGTACCTTCATTACGTATATACTGAAGGTAATGTGTTTTTAACATAAAATAATATATTAACGTTGTTACTGATTACTGACGAACCGCTCTGCTTGAATCAACTTCTGAACCACGTTTAGTATTTCTCAAGTTAAAAAAAAAAATTGTAGTTTACAACATGATACGTAATTCAGAAAAAAAACAGATTGAAATCTGAAGTTTTAATCATTCAATAAAATATTTCAGATCTATTCTTATTAGTAACATTATCTACACTCTTAAATAAAACCGTTATCTCTCTAGCAAAAGTGAAACAATACTTTTTTATTTCAGGCTTCATTCTTTACCAGAGTTTTTTACTACTATATAGTATCGTAATTAATCTAATTTAGGCTACATTTAGATTTCAATATCGACATTTCTTTTTATAAAATCGTAGACAAGAAGCAATTGTTATCGGAAATATAACCTTATGTTGTATTCGTTTTATTAGTGAAATGTTAAAACTTTTTACTGAAAGTAACTGCATTTGTGAGCCTAAGTTTTATAAAAATCTCTGTTCGCCTTAACCAATTTCCAAACACTGCAGTAAATACAGGCCTATATACGTTTGGATAGATAAAATCTGAGATGAAACCGCCTATTAAGTCCTCATCAGGTGTAGTCAATTAGGACTTGACGATGGTTGAAAGTCAAGCCTCGTTCATTACAAACCGAACTGGGTTCGGAAATTATCAGTGACAATTTTCAAAGGTGTTATTAAACAAATCTGACTGGGAACAAAATAACATACTTACGACAATTTAAAACACACCAAAATGCACAACAAACTAAACGTCAGAGGTTCAACAAATCAGAAAGATTTAAAAAAAATTATTAATATAAAAGTAACATAACTGATTTCTTTTCATTGATAAAGGACCCACGAAAGAAAGGATAATGAAATCAATTTCTAGTTTATTCTGTCAGCATGTTTATCTCATTCACAAGACTGCTTGTACCCACTTCACCGTTATAAACAGATTACCACATTTTTTTCCCCAGTTTCGGTTTTTGTAGTGTGGGTATTTTGTGAATCATCATAAACTGTTTGGCTCGTAGTTAATCGTTTCAACTGTTCATGGTATTAGCGTAGGCCTATTTGTTTACTATGGTAAATGTAAATACGTAGAATTAAATAGATACTGTACCATCAAAACGCTCAGCTTTAGACACTTAATAGATTCAGACATAAGGTATAATAGAATTTACGAAATTTAGTTTTTTGTTTTTAATAAGAAGTTTAAAGATGAAATTGAATATAAAAAATATATTATATTAAGAAATATCGATATTGAAATTCAAACATAATCTAAATTACAAAATCGTGGAAAATATGTGTAATATTTAAAAACTCAAGTAAAGAACGACACGTTGAGAAGTGTTATTTCGTCGTTTCTGAGCAGAGAGAGATACGGATTTTCCTGAGAGTAAATCATACGATGCTGATTACAACAGATCTGAAGTATTTTCTTGATTGATTACACTTTCAGATTTTCTGGACCGTGTACCATTTTTCTATACCATTTTTCTAATCGGAAAAAAACATTTAATATTTGAGAAACGATTCTCTGTACGCAATCTTTCGTCATCATAAAAAATTGTTTAGTCTGTTTTGCGCATTTCACGTCGTAAAGTTGTGTCTCGTGGCAACCAACAAGTTTCCATTGTAAAATACCTTCTACCCGATTACTGTATTACCCATTACGTAATTAAAAATTGAAAACGTATCGTTTTTACGAGCGATCAATTATTCAAATCGATTTCACCTCGTTGTATAACCGTGTGCAGTAACCGTGACAAGAACGCGCGTGTGTATGAGCCTAAACGTACAATATAGCGTAATTAGCTCATTCTACGCAGAAGCCTTTTACTCTAACACCTGGACTTGTTTTAATTACGTACGATAATTGTTACTGTTGGACGTCGCTACACTTTGTCTCACTACCGCTTTGTTGTAATTACTGTTATCTGTCCACTTCCTCAAACGCGATTTAATAAACGCATGGCGTAGACACGAAAACGTGGTACAAACTCAGGTAGCAATCCAAAAAATGTAATTTGATTCAATTATTTATAGGCCGTGGGGCCGTTTATAATCCAGAGAACGAGTTAGAAATATCGATGTAATTCATGGACTAAATACGTTTACTGAAGATCCATTATATTTAAATCCATACCTTAATATAGTAATGTAATGTTAATGACCGTTAATTGTAGGCCTATTACGAAGTTCAAAATAAAATAAAATAAAAATAGTTAATACAGTTATAAAGGAGGTCTTCCATTCATAATCACTCGTCGAAAAGCTAAAAGTAGATGATTGACAGTTGTTTGGCAAATAACTATTATGGCTTTACGAGTCCTTCGTGTTTTCAGCTCGACGTTGTTAACAGATAATCTGTATTTCTTTCCATTATTAGTATCTTGTAAAATGCGTGTTATTTTCCAGTCATCTTTCAGTGGCTATCGTCATGTAACTGACAAGTATCCTTATGGTAACCAACAATCAGTCACGTGAAACTACTGTTCAGCGTTATCTGAAACGTTCAGCAACAACAAATAATTTATTATTCTTCATACTTATGTTTTTTTTATCACGAAAAACAATTAAAAGTTAGCGGTAATGTGTCATTTTCTATTACGACGATGATTTGCAGAAATATGTACTGTAGCACGATATGTTTTCTTCAGTTTGTATAAGGAAATCTTTCATTTTTGTCCTTACTTACTTGTAGGCCGTAAATATAGGCCTACAGTTAAATCTTTGATAATCCGACCATGACAATCCTTCGAGTTCGGTAATCCTAATCGCCATAAATAAATTATAAGTTACTAAATTTATCGTGAGTTGCAAATAAAATTGAAATATAATCGTGTAGGTACAGCTACTACATAACAATATAATCGTGTACCTGCTACAAAACAGGAAACGTTTAGCGTAATGTAATGTAATGTTTTTTAATTTTATGTGACTTTGTAATTTTGATGTAATTTAACTAAATTAATCAGTAATATAAAAATGAGGTAGGTAAACTGAGAAAATAGAAATGAATGTATAACTTAAGAAGGAATCAGAGAGTCCGAACAAATGTCCCTTAAACAACAGCATGAACGAAATAAAGATGTAGGCTGTATTTAATGAATAATTTATTCATAGAAAGAAAACCGTTTCCTCTATTTCAAAATAGAATACTAATTTGTTTAACAAAATTAATTGTGTTTGTTTTTAAGTTATTGTAAATTGGAATTTCATTGCTTTAACTTTAACCGAATACATGGCATTACTTTAATACTTATTTTCTGTTATTCAGCTACAGGAATTCCACGTTTTTAACAATCCCAACCACCCCGAGTTCCAATTAGTTCGAACTACTAAGATACTATATTTTATTAATACAGTAATTCAACATTGAAAATATTACGGAAAATATTGCATGTATCTTTTTTTTTATTAAACAAATTTAAATTATGAATACAAACTTCAAGAATCTTTTAGGAAAATTGAAATAGCTCAGGTGCTGTGTACAAGCACCAGGCCATAATTATGTCATCAAGTCACAGTCTTAACGAAAAATTAAATGGGTGGAGAGCAAGGTGGGCACGCGACAACCGTGAAGAGGCGTGGGACAGTGTCGATTGTTTTCAGGTTCCTGACTTTGTAAAGGAAATTTAACAAAGTTGTTGAGCGTACACATTAGCCGCAAACAGTCGTGGTAACAAGCCAAGACAAGTTAATTACCGTCTGTCACGATACCATCTCGTGGAAATGAATCAAAATCAGAGGAATTAGTCGCGTTTTGGTTACGTGGCGTCAGTATGTAATTAGGTCTAGATACTACGCTAGATATTACTATTATGTTAGTTGGTACAGACATATTAGATACTAGTTGGATACAGACATTTTAGACCCTGGTCGGGTTAATGATTATGTCTGACACAATATGTGAATGCACTCTTGCTTACAACTACAATTTACTTTAGCGCATATTTATTGAGATATTCTGTCAGTAGCAGGCGTCTCTAAGCATCACTTTCCTCCACTCGTTTTCTTCATTGCAACTTCCTCCAATTTTATTTCCTTTCCTATGAGGAAATCGATTATTTTTGTTCGTCTAAATTACCTCTTTTCCTCGTTTTAGATCCACTATGATTGAGAAATCAGTTCACGTTGTGAATACTGCTCAGCTCAAAAATATTTACAAATCTCCTGTGAACTTATTGGACGATCTAACAAAGAGGTTAACCTCTGTACCGACTGAATACTCCAATTTATTACACGTGTTTATATAGCAATCGGATGAAAGTAAACGTTGTAGAAAAGCTGATTTACAACAGATTTGGTAGAAATTGACTGATTCAGTGTAACGTGATGTAATCATGGGATGTGATGCCTACAGTTCCCATTGATTTAAGCGAAAATAGTAAAACGGCGAAAAAAAATAGTAAAACAAACATTTTGAAATTATAAATGTGGTATGGGATACACATTAAGTGGCTGACTGCAAATTTTGTTTAAGTTGGCTAACGAATCATTTCACCGGTAGAGGGTGAGGAGCGCTTGTAAACGGCGTTTCGAACTCCTCGTTAATGATAGTTCTACGTATGTAGTATGCTTTAAAGGACGCACTTCAAGTTTCTAAGTGTTGATTTTCAGACTGTAATGAAGCATTAAATTAAAAAAATACGAAAAATTATTAAATACGAATCGAAAACCGTGCACAACGTTAGGTACATCTGTATAAGATCTGAATAGCAAGCAAGCATTTTGTTAATGTCTTAGCAATAACAATTTTTTTATTATAGCAATAGTAATTTTTTAATTTCTGCACTATAAATTTTTTGTTAAATATAGAAATTACTTCACTACAAACATCATTAATCGATCTGAATACACTGCAGACTGATTAAACATTCGAAGGTTTTCTACTCGCTAAGAGCACCTCAGAAGCTAGAATAAAAATGTGAACCATCCATCAACGACTAGCACTGTTTACACGAATCGACTTCATACTCTCGGATTCGATACACGAATCGAAGTTTAACCCCAAAATCCCCCCTTGCCACTGACACATAGCCTAATGCAGAAAATAAATAAATACATATAGAGTATTGAACAAATAGTGAAGAAAGTATCAAGAGAAGCATTAGATATTAGGCAGAACTTAAAGGCAGTAATGACAAGAGAATGGTGATTACTAGCTGTAGAAAATATAGAAACCAATAAAAAGTCTGCTAAGCAGAAGCTGCGGAAAATAATGAGACCACCGTACAACGAAATCTGAGGAAGAGTATAGGAAAACGTGTACAGCAAAATTGGGTTTCAGAAGATCAGCTGTGTGCGCTCAGTATTGTACTGACATCAATCTCAGATTCAGTTAATTATAGGGAGAGACTATACGCAAAAAAGCTAGTAGTAGAATAGGCCTAATACAGTCTATGTGTAAAGTACAATAGAAACTACTAGAGTACATGCCACAAGTGTTTCATATATTGACAGAAATCTGATTAAAAGTTCGAAAGCTGTTATTATTTAGGACCAATTATAGGACGAATGAATCATCATATATGGGTGTCAGTTAAAGGATTTCTGATGGCCAAAGGATAATTCGAAATACGAATGTTGAATTCTATTTTAGGAAGTCGGAATGTAATTAATTAGTAAAAGCAAAGCTACAATTTGCAGAACTATTGTTAGACTATAACTGAATGAATGAAGCGAGCTCTCAGTTTTAGCCTACTTCAACCGTTTGGCATTTGTCTGTAGGTCTATGTCTAGTTGGGGTATGTCTCACAATAAATTTTGAACGCATCAACCGATTTTCGTAAAACTTGGTATACGTATCCATACTCCCTCTTATTATTATTTTTTTTAGATTGATCCTCCTAGTAATAGGGGGAAGGAGGAAAAAATGTGAGAGGATCAAAAGTATGAAAAAATCGTAAAAATCCATGTGGAGTATCAAATTAAAGGCAATTTTAACAAAATCTCAATATAGTGTTCAGTTTTGAAAATTTCTAAATTTCATAACACCAGAGCCTGAAAAAAGACAAAATTTTTAAAAAATTATAAAATTCAGCCAGATGTCAAACTAAAGGTAGTTTTAACACGGATTCAAATGTAACGTTTACTTTTTTTTAACTTTACCACGGGCCAAAAATCGAAACCGAAAAGTTAAGAAAATTGTAAAATCTGTGTGGGGTAAAATTATGAGAAATTTTATTCAAAATACAAAGTCGGTAACTTTAATAAATTGGCAGAATTAATATCTCTTAATAAGCTCTACTTCATGCAAATTTTGATTCAACTTGAAAAAGTTTGTAACCTATGCTAACGAAAAAAGTTTATACTCTATATTTATATCAGTTAGGCTATGTAGGTCTATATTTTCATTAGTAAGTAATGCAAGTATTAGATATAGGCTTGTAGATATCTGTGGAAACATAGGCCTACATAATCTTAAAAACTAGGACTAAATTATTTGTCATTTAGGTATTATTGTTATTTTTATTTAAAAAATAATGCAGTAGTTCAGAATTTTTGCGTGTGTATTGCGTGATTGTCTGCTTTATAAATTATTTTACTAAAAAAATATAGTAAAGTAATCGGGGTTTTTATAATTTTTCTGATCGCCCTAATTAAAAAATTATCTAATATTGAAATTTACCTAATATATGTATGCCTATTTCTTTCAGAGTAGTAAGTGAATTCTGCAGTTCAGAGAGCTTACAAGTGCTATACAGGACAGAAACATGGACGTTGAAAATGTAACCCCCAAAAGAGCTTATTTTCCAATAGAACTTGAGTAGTGAAAAAGCGCAATGAGAAAAAGAGGACTGTAAGAGTAAAGAATTAATACAATCAAAATGATTACGGTAGAGGACAACGCTTGGAAACGACAGAACGCTTGGAACTCAACAAAGTGCGGTCGTCTCAGAAGAACAGTAAAGTATAACCAGAGAACCGAAAGACGAAGACGAAAATTGAAGTAGTCCTCAACCAGAGGATCGCTTGAAGCGAAATCAAGAGGGAATAGTTGGGTGTAGTTTGTATTATTAGAACTTTTTTGTATATCTTTAATACAGAGTTTAATATGTTGAACATTATTATTGAATATGTAAGCTACGAAATGTATATGATTATGTTTTTTAACATTTTGGGGGAAAACTCTCAGCAATAAAGAGAACGTCTCAATTTAAAAAAATATGCCGTAGCTATCATACCTTTACAGAACCTCTTAACAAGAACGTAGTTTAAACACCTCAAAAGGAAAATAATACTTTAGCTTAATAAATTGTAGTAAACGTCAGTGAAAACTTAAAAAAAAAACCTTCCATGTAATTTTCCTGGTCCCGAAAGTTGGAAATTCCTTCCCACGTAGGCCTACATTAATCAAGTTGTATCTTTTCATTTACAGCTAACAAGGAAATATGTGGAAGTTGTATAATTTAATCGATCTGCACTTTCAATTGTTATTTATAATTGTATGTGTCATTTTATCTCATAATAACTCTGACTCATATAAAGCCAAAGCTCATGTAAAGACAAAAGGATCGGATTAGACATCATACTGATATCGTGGAAGCACGGTTTTTCTGCGACTTGAAATATATGTTTCACGTTAGACTCGCTGCAATATCTGTTTAAAATTACTGCAATACTTTCTCTTTCTATATATATATATCATGTAAGGTAAGAGAAAGTGGATACTACCTTGTCGATGGTAGCCATCTTGGTGATTTATGCCTCAAATTAAAATCACGAAGGACGTATGAAACTCGTATTGTAGGCTACAAACAGGTAGTCGGCAGTATCTGAGGTCACCTCATTTCACACTTCACTAGACACACTAAGTAGGCAATACCACACCTGGAATACCGACAGCGCGGGACTACTTTCAGATTTACATTAAATATTCTACATTATAGAGTTGTTTTCATTAAATGTAGTCTATGATTGGGTTAAAATACTAATAAACTATTCCGATTTTACGTATAAGTGAAAAACCGTAGACTCGATTAATATTTGCACTAAATTTTGTTTGAGATTCAAAAAAGTAGGTATGTTTTGAATTAATTAATAACCGGTTATTTTGTAAAAGTAACACATAGAATTAAACCAACTGAATGGTGAAACTGACTGAACATTAAACTAACTTAATAAAATATATTTGTTAAATCGCGTAGTACACTGATGTCCACAGTACATTGATCTTTACCACAGTACTGTGGGAACTGATGCACATCTTGGCAGTAAGATCAACACTGAAGATGGCCTCCGATGGTGGGGTCGAAACAACTGTTGTTATAAACAGTATTAGACCACGGCCTAATAACCCGGCAAGGAACAACGGTATTAACACCTAGTATATTATTACAATTTTTTAAACTAAAGGCTAGCGAAAATCAAAAAGACAGTGTTCTAAGAAATAGAAAAATTCTTGACTCTGTTGTTTGATAAACAGTTTTTTTTTTAAAGTAACTTAAAATTAATTGAAACACGTTTAACAACCTGTCAGAAACATACTTTACCAGTTTTGTTTTGGATAACTCTAGGTTTAATGGTAGGTGTAGGCATATTGACTACCCTGTAAATTATTTAAAAGCTTCTAAAACTAAGTAGCCACCTAGCAATATCTCGGTAACATTCTAAAATGAAACACTTTGACATGTTAGGCTCAATAGCACTACACAGATTCAAATAGTTTTACATTATAAAGTCTTTTTGGCAAGTTGGTCTTTCTGAAAACTGCAGTGTTAAAATAGTTCGGAGGTCTTTGTTAAAAAAGTCTGTCTTTGTTCTTCGCTGCATACTATCTTGCTTTCTTCCATGACTATAAACTATCATGGCTTTGTGCAGTTAATCGTTTGAAAACCCTTTGTACCGTCGACAATATTTCTGAGATCTTGATTCTACAGAGGTGTGCAAATTGTTATACTCCAACAAGGAATTTAAGACAAACCTACAGTTTTACGAAAAATCTGTTTATTGACATATTATTATCTTGTAGTAGTATTTAGAATTATATCCTTTTTTCTTTACAACCATTTTGGTGTGATTTGGCATGTTTTTCATAAGCGTTTCATAGTTTATCTTGATGTCTTTACCCCCGCGTCATGTTTGTCTATGTTCAGATATAAGGTGAGTCTTTAAGTAGATGGTTTTCTTGTTTTTTTTTTTATACCGGCCAAACCATTTCTCTACAGAATTTGTACGCAGGCTATTACCTAGCCAAGGAAGGACACTTATACTATTTTGTGCCAGAAAGATCATGGCAGATTGAGCTTTGTGACAAGGTACCTCATCTTGCATGATATAAGTCTCCATCAAAGAACCAGTTCTTAAATTGAGGAGAAACTTAGGTTTTAAGAACTATTCTATACTGTTCAAGCTTCATAAACCTTTGTACACTATATAGTCTTCTAGTTTACTTAAAGGAGATGCAACTTCAAATTATTATTGATGTTGGGTGTTTCACTGCCTTTGAAATACAATGACGGTAAAACACTTTATCTTTAAATCTGCGTGTGTATTGACCACTCTCTTCACCTGTTTAATATACGGATATATCGTATTATACAAAACAATAATGGAAAACTATATCTTTATCAGTTTGGCCCGATCTAAATTGCTAGCATATTCTCAGTTGTACTCAACTTTTCTATAAAAACTATGAAAAATCTAAGGTAAGACTAGGCCTTAATTATTTGTATATTAATTAAAAGATTGTAATAGATTACATTGCTTTAGTCACTTCTAGTCCTTTTTATAACTTCCTTAGCCCAAATCAGTCTTTCATTAGCTACTGCGTCATAATTTTGGTTTTTTACGTGGTATGCGAATGAGAGGCCAGCGACCCAAAATTGTCTTCGAACGACAGTCAATAATACTTCCATGTCATATAATTTTACAATTAAAAATGTATTTGCTGGTTGTAATTATGTTTTATTTAGTTATTTGGAGATATATTCATTCCATTCGTAGTCTAATTTTGGGCTTATTTTACTAAGCAAACACTAAGGCCTTTTTCCATGGCGATAAGTCTGCTAAACTTACCGCAACCGCAACCTCACTTTTAAGGAACAAATCGTTGACATCATTAATGCTCTAATCAAGGAGATAAACAAGGGATTTTATTCTCTCAAGGGTTCAAGTGCCACAAGAAACAATTAAATTTGTCATAATTTATACAATAGAACATAAAACGAGTACATTAAAATAATGAATTGTGCGCTTATGCAATAAACAAAACAGTTGATGTAAAATTTTGAAGACATTTTGAAAGACATTTATTAAGACATTTGAGAGAATTTTTAAAAGATGAAAATTTCCTATCTGAATTTTTTAAAGAGAAGACCCATATGTAATAAATGATAAATCCTTGCAGTATTGCAAAACAGTCTTACAATCTTAATTTGTGGCAAACAATCGTATGAAAAGTACAAAGATATAAAAAACTGATTATGAGTCTAATAATTTGCACACCTGTGAAAAGTCTAGGATTTTACTGATGTCTGCTTTTTTGTGTAGCCACATATTGCTGAATACAACAGGTCCGTGAGCGCTTAAAGACTCTCGTTCGGGAACAGTCTGTTATATACCGAAATTCTTACGTAATATTTGTTCTATTCATCCGATACGCTTTTTATACTTGAGGGTCTCTTCATTTGTTTTACTTTTTACATGCTCCTTACATCGAAGCTTGATGTCTTTTGATGTTAAGGTTTGGAACAATAATGAACGCATAAAAAAAAAAATATATATATATATTATAACTTTACTTCTATGCGTTATTGTTATGTTGTGTTGTGTGTGAGTACCCACCTGCTGTCTGATCTTGCAGATTCTTCCGACTAGGGCGTGTGGATTTTGGATTTGAAGTTCGCAAGCTAGTAATCTCAAATTATTACAACAACACACAAAATAGGTTACTTTAAAGGGGGAGAGTTTTGTGAGACTGGTAGGCTTTATCGTACAACAATAAAACACTGTTATATGGGGTAATAAAACGTTGTTTATTACACCAACAACACACAAGAATAGAATGGTTATTATTTTATGCTTTCCTTATAGTCTACACAATGAATCAATGTTTTTCGATTGGTCAATAGTTGAAAGAAACTGAACTCGTTCTTTGGCGAGTTAATTGCAATTTAAATTTTACTTTATTAATTGATTTGAATTTAATTAAATTTATTTAATTAAATTGAATCTAAGTGTTCATGAAACAAAATATAAAACTCTGAAATTAATTAGAATAATTAATTAAAATAAATTAGACGTGACAGTCTAGTTCACGTTATTTCATTTCTAGTGATTCTACTTCTGATCTACTGCAGTATGATCTAAAATTAGATTGTCAGTTAAGATTTGTATAGCGCTTTTATACTACTTCTATTTCTTAACTATAACTTACTAAAGCCTTAAACTGCTATACAGATTATCACAACGAATTTACTTTTTAATTACTAGAGTCTTTGCTTTTTGTTAGGCACCTGAATTATTTGAATTACAATGTTTTAATTGAAAAATAGAAAATTTGATCTGAAAAATAAATAAGTGGATTTTGCTTTCCTGTTACTGAAGAGGATGTCGTCCCGATTTGTCCCTCGTCGATTCGAGTCCTTGGTTAGAGAAAGTAATCTGCTTAGAACTGCTGGATTCGGTCGTGGAGTTCAAAATTCGGCAACACTCTGCTTCCTTGCTGTTTGTGACTATTTTAACGTCTGCCGCTGTCCGCTGGAACTGCTTCCTGTCCCTCGTCGATTCGCACGTTGCACGTCAGCGTGTGTGTGTGTGCTTCGTTCGGGTGGTCGCTCTGCTCGTCAGCTGTTCACCAATAATTTAGACGGCCTCTCTGCTGTATTCTTGACGTCTGGTCTTGAAGTCTGGTGGATCTCTTGCGTGCTTATGACTAACTGGTAGTACACAATAAGCTTGGTTGATGTACTGAAGAGTATCTCGCCTTTACGCAACAATTACGAGCTATACAGATGATCTGTACTTAGTGTGTTCGTAATTGCGTGTGTGTTGACCACGTAGAGTCTTCTTGTTGATCTTCACCACTTTGGTTACTAGACGATCGAAGGACTACGTCTTAACTTCGTGAGTACTGACAGAAGAGTGAGTTTTCAACCAGAAAACACCGCACTAGCCGGGGCTCGCGTGAAATGATTTCATTGGCTGGCACACTCTCCCTACCACATAAAATTTTGAATTCCCTTGGTCCGTGAGAATGAAGTTAGGTTCCCACAGACGGAGAATAGAATATTATTATCTAATATAATTATCCGGCGGAACCAATTTGCCGCAGCGGATATCCTGTGCTTATTTAATTTTGCAATAACTTGGTTGCAAACCAAGTTGTGTGAAATCTAAAATATACAATCTGTCAGAAATTATTATCTTTATAACATACTAAAATCTCATTACTGTAACTCTATTTTTACAGAAGTTATTCAATTATTTTAATTAACTCTTTCATTTGTTAATTATATTGCATCAAATTTGCACACGTCATTATTAATATCTCGGCAAACATTTTGGCTATGTTAGATTTCGCCTTTATTTATTAGTTTCCGAGATATTAATAATTAACAGTTTGGGTGTGGTCGCTTCCTTGTACAGCGAACTGATTACATAATGACCACGTGTGCGTTGCTTTAGAAAGCATTATTTTCAATGCGCTACATTCAAATGGAGTTTTGACTGGTACATTTTATTTAAATATGCTTTCAGTATGCGGTAAACATATAACCCCAAATAGTTAATATTTGGTGCTGTTATAATATATATATATATATATATATATATATATATAACAAATAGAATGCTTGTTTATTACACATTACTCAAGTTAACTTCCAAAACACATATATAAATCATTACCTGAAAATACATTCAGAAACATATAAAACATAAATCACAATATAAATCTGTCTTCGTTGATGGCTGAAAACATAACATACAACATGACATAGATAAACATACACAAAACATAGACAAATCAAATATTATTCACCCTAAACTAATGCGTTCATTATGTGTCTCAGATGAGTAGCTTTTATATTCATAATATAGTTTAACATTATCTTTACTAAATGATTATACAATTTCTCAAAGGTGTTGGTTCTTGGAAAAGAGACAGAGCAGCAGTATTATTATAATATTAAAATCATGAAGACTTAACTTGACATTTTAGAATATCCAATAATCCGTCGGTGAAATTTCCTGCTTACTGGTGACTCCATGTGTGCTCGCTCCATTGATTGGATGTTTTCACTATCATTTTGAGACTTGCGATGAGAATTCACTCGCGGCGTACGTGGTGTGGTGTTGATGTAACCCGTATTTACTAACAGTTTATAGAGTTCTGTGTAGTGTAGATACAACCATCATTAGTGGGTTGTGTTCAAATAAAATGTCTATTACAAAGATGCTTCATCTAACTGTTCATGTTCTACTTAGCTTGGTCGTGAATGTGCGTTGTGTTATACACTTATGTTTATGAATATTGAGTTCTCTTATCGTTCATGAGTCTGCACAACTAGAATAATTAAGTCTGAATCAAGTTACGTTTATGATACGAATCACAATGTCCGAAGTTGATACACAAAAGTTCTATTATTGAGATGTAACTTCACTTGTTAAAAGTTTCTAAGTTCCATAATGTCAAATAATGAATAATACTTTAAAGTTTATAGCAGGGGTGACCATCCCCCCCAAAGGCTATGGCGCATGCCCCCCCCAAATTCAGTTATCCCCTCAAGTTTTTTTCAAATAGTCTTTTATTTATTTGCCCCCCTTTTTATCATAAAAAATGCTGTAAAAACATGCCCCCCCAAATTTTGATGGCGCACCTTGCGCCATGCACCCCCCTTCTGGGCACCACTGGTTTATAGTACTGAACTCGAAAGTATAACGATACTTAGATAACTTCGCATGTTCAAAAGTTAAAATAACTAAGTAAATAAACTGCGCAATACTGAGAAAATTTTATAAGACTGAGGTAAAATTGTGTAGAACTGAGTTAATAAAACTGAGCACAAAATTTTATGAGACCGAGAGCCTCGTGTACTCTGCAAACGGTTTTCATCAAACTTTTTCTACCACAATGCAATCTTCTGCCTTCCACGCCTTCGGTTGATCCCGATAGGTTCCAGACTTACCCTCTCCTGGGTCACATGTTCCTTCCACTTTGATGATCTTTGGTTTTCGACTCTCTGATTTGCTGCCCTGGTTGTCACCATGACAACAGTCCTCTCCACTTACTTCTTCGGAAGATGCTAACCTCTGGTTGGCTGTTGAACATCCCCTGAAGTACACAGCTAAGGACATCGCACTCTTTCTAAGAATATAAAGTAATTGTTCTCCTGTCTGTCAAACCTTTGTTTCGTGAGTTTCCCAAAGTTTGTTGTTACACCCTCGCTAAGAATCCGTTGCGTCCTGTTCATTTTTCAACTTCCACCCCGTTTTTTTTTCTACCAATTAATAACTTCTCGCTCGCTGTCACTCTGAGTTGCCTCCACGATTTCTCGTCGTAAATATAACCTAAGTTGTCACTCTGGCGTTGTTTTCATGCTGTGCGACATGGTCGTATGTATTCACTGGGTATTCGCTGTATTGTCTCTGTACTATCGAGACTTTCTAAATCCTTTGTCAGTGAGTATCCAGTATCCCTTTTCTTACGTTCACACGTGTTGGCTTAACCCTACAGCATCCCCTCGTTACAATTTCTGCATACTTGTGTCACTGGACTCTGCTCTTTGTTCGGTTTGTTATGATGTCGTAAATTTGAGTTGAGTTTGGTCTGTCAAAGTCGATCCCAATTTCCTTTGTTGCGTTATGTCAAACGTTGTCTTATTGTCTCGTAGCTGGCGTCGGGTTGACGTGTTCTTAATTGCCTTTATTTATTGCTCTGGTTTGGGTTGGTGACCTGACTGTGTGAGAATACACTTCTCGATCAGAAAATTTATAAATTTGAAAATTTTTGATCGCTATAGATTCATCCTTAGATACTTGATGTTGGTGTATGACTGTCGCTGACTGGTACGGAAATACTATCATAATTTAAAAGTAAAGCCAATGTGTGATAGTGTTTGCCTTCAATAATTTCAAGTGCCCACTTTTTGGTCCGGGAATTTACATTATTGCGAAACTGTTTCCGAGTGATTCTTCGTTATGACTGTCAATAATAAGGAGAGATGTATATAATCAGTTTGTAAAATACCATTACAGTAGAGCAAATATAGAATATGTTCCAAACGCCATTACCTTTATTTTCTGTTTTCAGAATACATTCTTCTACAAATATACTGAAATTTAAGTGAATTATTTGGGTCCTGTATTATTAGGCTTTCATACCAAAATTTATCGAAAGCTTGGCGTAAAAATAATGTTAAGCGTTATTACTACTTACAAGTTTGTCTAAATTTTGTTTGTAATCCAGTTTGAAATCTAGTTTGAATTCAATAGATTGTAGAGTGCTTGTTTTCAATACGACTTTATATGTGTAAGTACTTGATCAGTACTCTCTCAGTGACTGGTTTTAGTTTCTTCAAACGGAACGTTTCAGACAATTTTTATATTATCAGTAGTAGCGATATTGACATTTCGCTCTACTTGATACATTTCACTCTTAATTGATATTTCAATTAATATTAATATTAACTGAAGTCTTAATAGTAATAAGATTTAATAAATATTGGTATTAAGTCTTTACGCGGTTTATATGGCAGAGAAATTTTTATATCTTTAACCAGAATCCAGCGCATGGTTTAATATCACAACGTTTTACTTAACAAATAAGCAAATAGGTTTTACGGGGTTGTAGTCATCTGTGTACACTGTTAAAAGAGTCGTATCCCGGGTAGATTTGTTTTTAACCACTTCCACGATGTGACTATAAGCTATTTATTTTTGCTTCTTAGCCTACATGATCCGCCAAATAATATTCTACGTTTTAGTTGATTTGAAATTTGCTTTAAGCAGGTAATAAATATTTTTACCTTTCAGGCTCTTATTAGCGGCTTATGTGTGCATGGCCCAGTGGCGGCTCGCGGTTCTGACAGTTGGGGGTTCAATGTCTGAATGTTTCTACTAAGATAAGATAATCCAATTCCAAATAACACACGGTGTGGGTCGCAACATGAAGACATAACTATTGACAACTTTTAGTAGGCCTAATATTATGTTGTGTTTATGCTATTTGTAAATTATTCTAAAATATATAGTTAAAATAAAAGGATAGTTAAATATTTCTGTTTAATATTTAAAACGGGAAGCGCCCTACCGAGTTCCTTAATTATGCATTTATCTTTAATAGAGAGAGAAGAAAAATTTGTTTTTAAAATAGATTGAACACTATTCATTTTACCAAATCAATGAACTGAACAAAAAAATAAGTAATACCTGAACAGTTAACACACAAAAATACCAGCAAACACTTTGAAGTTTATACACGCTTCGGTCAGCTTAATGTTACTATAATTATTTAAGGATACATTAAAGACACTTTATTTTCGGATTACAATTACTTCACTACATTATTTGATTTTAAGACTTTACTGCACACATTTGCATTGCATTCTAAATGAAATAGAGAAATCTGGCACAAAACTGAAGGTAAACGGACAAATCATGTGGTAAAAATCATAATAACGGCGAACGGCGGTATTATGAAAATGTTAAAATTCCCGGTCGGTGCGGTTCGGCCTTCGTCGGAACTATTCGTCTCAGTCGCTAACACTCGGGATTCGTGACTTTTGAATGTAATTTTGCGTATAGTGAGTTCCTCCTCCAAAGCTGTCTACACATCTAGGAGGTGCTGAGAGCTGTTTTGCACCTCAAGCAATAGTAGCGAACAATTCGCCTATTATGCGAATCCATTACTGTTCAGTCAACAAGATTAATCTCGCAAATCTTGTTATTTAAATATGAAACCATTATCTCAACAAATCCTTAAACATATTTAAATTATTTAGGGGGGTTCACTGAACCACTAAGCCTTATGGACGAGCCGCCACTGGCATGGTCTTAACTTTCTTATGTTTCTCCAGCGAAATAGTCTTCTTTATTAACAATTAAAATCACAATATGTATTCCTTTACGGATTCAGTTTTGATCTCCACGATGTCTCTTTCATTTCTCCACAATCTCTCAGTTACATTGTGTAATCTGTTATTGTTTTTGCCCGTATTTTTATGTTGCCAACTTAACTTTTTTCAGTGTTACAGTAAAACTAGGAAATAGAATTAACAAAATCAATTAAAATTGATATGTAAGTTTTTCAACTCTTACATTTTAAGAATTCTATGAGCTTATAGGCCTAGTTGGAACAAAAACTATAACTTTTTTAGAGGCCTTGAAGCGGCGAAAAAGTGTTTTAGAAAATAATATGAAAATTATTAACTTTAGAAAATTCTACAGTTTTTATGTCTTCTTCTGCTTCTTCTTTCTTCTCCACTTCCAAGGATTAGGCTTACCAGCCCTGTGCCCGGTACCCACCGTTTCCTCAACCTACCTACATCTCTTCTTCCCTCAAGCCTATATTCCGTTGAGCCACTGGTAGTCTTTCTGTGGCTTCCTTTGCAGGTAGCTACACAAATTCCTTTTATTTCCTCTTATTGTTTCATACAGAGATGTTACATCTCATTCTTTCTCGACATGAATATTCCTTTGCCTGTCTGAATCCCTTTTAAGAATCTCATTTCTGATGACTGTTATCTTTTTTTTTCTTTGTCTTGAAACCGCTCGTCTCACCCTACCGTACATTATTACTACCGCTGTAGAACTATATACGTGTTTCCTTCCTTGTTTTATTCTTAATCGTTCTTCAAATGTTTCTAAATTTTGTTAGCTTATTATTTATGTCACTGTGACAATGATAACAGATATCACACCCCGGATAATTACAACTATCGACTTGCTGAAATATACAATTCCCTGTTACTATCTTTGTTCTTACATAGTGTTTGCCTCTAAATGGCGTCGTTTTAGGTTGTTTGGCCGATACCTTTAATACATATGCCTATTACTGTAAGGTATAGACTAAACCTAAAATTTTTTGTAGATTATAAAATGATTATAGAATTATCTTTACTTTGGTCCCTTTCTTGCCTCTCTACGATATAACGGTGACAGTACCACAGCCTTTTAAAGTATGGACGTTTTCCATCTCTTATGAAAACATAAGTTAACGACATATTTTATTTTTAAAAATGTTTAATTATCGATATTAGCAAACTCTTATTAGTGTACGTATATTGTGATAGTTTATGGAGTTACATAGGCCTACTATTTGATATTTTTACCACCGAACTCCAAAAAAAATTGACCCGAGTTCTAGCGCCTCTACGCGTTGCGGCTCATGTACATAATTTTGAGTCCTATCACGCAAAACTTAGGAGAAAAGTAAAATAACAGTATTTAATAATACAAATTACGTTCAATTTAGTTTCTTACTCACTTCTTTAAGATAAATATGCCCTACTCTCACTAATTTAAAGACGGGAACATTTGCATCCGTATTGAAAACTTAGTTTACTGTACATTTCTACCAAATAACTTGATAAATATTATTTTTTTAAAAACTGTTAACGTAAGTTTTATAACTTGTAAATTATCTTTGTTTTTATTAATTTTTTCACGCTTTACGATACAATTAGCCGAGTAATAGTCATTTGAAGGTCTGCGCACTCTTCCAAACGCCTACAAAGTACGCGTAGTTTGGTTAGCTTAGCGCTTAGCTCGGTTCTAAACTTTTTCAAGCCAAATAGCTTTGGATCTTTGTTGGTCAACAGTCATTCAGCATACTGTATCTACAGGTTATCTTCGGTTTGTTTTTTGTTTTCCTATTAATTTGGAAATTGACTGAGTTATATAACGTTTTAAAAGTTGAGCGGTTTTTCATAGAGCACCATAAACTTAGTCATCTGAAAATTAATTAGGCCTACTATTTTTCTGAAATGCATCTAATTAAAAGAAGCATCAACAAAGTGGCCCAAAGGGCACAGATGTCTCATTCACATAATAGACCTATATGTAACTTAGACAGCATACTTCAACATAATTGTATTAAGAAAAACGAAGACAACAAATACGTAAACACCTAACTTCAATGTTCACGTTATCATGACTTCTTTTGAAGATCAGAAATCTCATCATCCTGAGTAAATACACTTAACTACGGGGCTTAACAACGGGGCGGATCACCCCCCCCCCAGCTATTAAAAAGTTCAGCGAAATTCGATAATCACCTAACGTAGTCCTCTTTTAAGTCAGTTGCGTGTGTTAAAATAAGGCTAATAAATAAATGTAGAAATAAAAGGAATTGCAATATTTGTAAATATCTGTTTTACTGGTAGGCCTAAAACAGAGTTTTCTTAATAATGACAATCACTCAACATCTGGTAAACAACATACGTATTTGCAGCCTTAAAAATAAATTATGCTCGTTCTAGAAAACAAAGACAGAGCCTGCTAGTCTACCTTTATCTTTATAGCACAAACACACTTCCTCTTACACCTTTAGTAAAGTATCTCTGTAGTTCGAACCGTCGTCTGGGGAAACTAGCAGTTTAGGTGTTAAAATTGTATGTATTATAAAATCATTTCACTTTTTTTGTCCTGAGAAAAATGGAGGGTCCAACTTTCAAGGTAATCTTATTCCCCTCAGAAGCTAATCGCATCCTCTCCCAGGAGCAGCTCCTAGTTACGTCACTGTGTGTAAGTATATATGTTACGTGTAAAGTGTGTAACGCCCCGCTGACAAAACGCATTAATTTAGCTTCAGTATTACTACATGTATTTACAAAGTGTCTGAAGTTACAAATAATGAAATTTCTCAGGTTAAACTGTACTTTTTCTATAGCCAAAAACTGTTAATCACTGTTTCCTTATTAATTACAATCTATCGCCCATTGTCTGAAATCGTCAGGTTTATGTTAAAATAGTCCATTCGAAAAAGAATTCAGAATGCTAACAGATGTTACTATAGGCTGATGAAATATTGTACTTTAAATCACAACTTCTACACCGTGAAACCAAAGCTAGACTATACAGAACATTAGTAAAACTGGTCCCGATTTAGGCCTATGGAAGTGAAACAGGGCACTGAGACAGGGCGACCTGTTTCGACTTGCATCTTTTGAAAGAAAAATGGTTAGGAAAATTTATGGACCCATTAGGGAAGGTGGAGAGTGGAGAAGAAGGTATAACAAAGAGCTCGACTAGTTACATAGATCGCTTGATATTGTGACATCAATTAGGATAGCTAGGCTGAGATGGGCAGGACATGTACAGAAAATGAATGAGGAGGATGTTCTTAAGAGGATTATGAAATACACATCAGAAGGAAAGAGAGGACGTGGAAAACCTAGATTACGATTGATTGTTGGAATCCTAGAAGATGTGAAAGTACTTGGAGTGAAAAACTGGTGGACATTGGCTAAGAATAGGGAAGTCTGGAGGAAAGTCCTGAGGGATGCTGAGGCCCACAGTGGGCTGTGGAGCTACTAATGATGATGATGAATCCATTCGAAAAGTCACTAACCTTTTATAAAACAAAAAATTAAAGAAGTATGTAGATTAATATTTTCCGATTCCTGGCTGTTTGGCCGTGGTCCAGTGCTGTACATATCAGCAGACGTTTCGACCGTGCCACTGGCGGCCATCTTCAGTGCAAAAAATGAGCTTCGAATAACGCAGATGTCACCTTTAGGCCGTGGTCACTAACAGTGACATCTGCGTTAGTCGAAGCTCATTTTGTGCAGTGATGATGGTCGAAACGTCTGCTGATATGTAGACGGGATCGGAAAATATTAACAACATTGACTCCGATCGTGTTAGCATTAGAAGACATTTAAGTATAGCCTACAGCAGGGGCGTAGCTACCGCTGTAGCAGGTGTATCAATGATACAGGGCCCCCGAGCTAGTAACAGCATGCTTACTATTTTTGACCGTTCCGGTTACAACCGCAACAGCTGAAAGAAGCTTTTCTAAACTAAAACTTATTAAAAATTGTCTTAGAACTTCTATGGGACAAGAACGGCTATCGGACTTATCAATACTGTCCCTAGAAAAAGAAGAACTTGAGAAACTAAAATCGTCTTCAGCTATGGATGTTATAATAAATACGTTCGCCGAAAAAAAGGCAAGAAAAGTACCTATTTAACTACCAAAATTTTTTTTGAGTTATAAAGTTTTTTAATACATACCTATGTATTGTTGTTTTTGACACTTTCAAATATATTTTGTTTATGCGAGTGTTTTAATTTATTTTCCAAAAAAGGGCCCCCCAAGAAATTTTGATACAGGGCCCACTCAGGGCTAGCTTCGCCACTGGCCTACAGATTGTTTTAATAATTCGACCAATTTCATATTAATATAAAACAAACAGAATTATCACTGTTGCACACCACTATAGAAAATTATTCCGATTAGCGCTTTCAAACTTCTCAGCCATCGTCGGAAAATTTTTTCCGATCTGACGATGAGCTGAGAAGCTTGAAAGCGCTAATCGGAATCCTTTTTCTATAGTGGTGTGCAACAGTGATATTTCTGTTTGTGATTATAACCACTAACACAACTTTCTTAATTAAACTTCTAATATAAAACAAGTATGTTCGAGCGTAGATGCATGCTTACTTGTCATTCATCAGTAAATGAATCGAAAAATGAAATTTTACAATTTAAAAATGCAATTGTTTAGAAGTTCCAATGTATTGGCAAGTTTTTAGAATGGCTGTTAAATTCTTGAAGTAGGTTCTGCTGATAGTACAAACGATGAGTATAGCCTATCTCCAGTAAACTAAACTGCATGCATCCGACACCAGGTTGTTCTGAGCTGCTCTTTTATTGCAACAATAAAAGAGTACTTAACAAAATATATTTTTTTTTAAATAAGTCACACGAGTTAATTAACCTATTAAACACTTCACACAACGGTTTGCGACAAGTATTGTAAGTAAACACGTATGGAACAGAGTGTAATAAAAGTGTTTACCTTTGCATAACACAGTTGTGAAGCGTAAAAACATTGCCGCAAACAAGAGAGACTTTTATCAGTTTCGTGCTGTAAGCAGTGGCGGCGATAAGGCCCCCGCAGACCCCGCGGCGCGGGGGGGCCCCGACCCTCATGGGGGGCCCCCGTTGGCCCAGTCATGGGACATAACTTGTAACATGAAAAATAAGCGTAAACGAGTTGTAAAACGCTTCTTTGTTGAATTATCAGTTGACCATAGAATTGACGACCCAGTGAAATCATTTGAAGTAAAAGTTTTCAATGCAACACTAGATATTGTAATAGCTCAGCTACAAATGAGATTCGAAGGATTGCGTTGCATTGATGATAGGTTTTCATTCCTGACGCCTCAGAATTTAGTAAACTTCTCACAAGAGACAATAGTGGAGAAAAATAAGGCTCTGGTAAATGTGTATCCTGGTGACCTTTCCACATCACTGCCTGACCAAGTAATATCCTTCAAAGCTCTGATGACCAAAGAAATTGTACACAAGAAAAGAATTCGAGAAATGATGAATTTACTGGTTGAACAGCTGCCTTATGAGTTGCCTCCCAGACTTAACTACAGCTTTGCAGCTTTATTTTACCATACCTGTCACAACAGCTACAGCGGAAAGAAGCTTTTCAAAACTTAAATTAATTAAATTAAGTCGTACTTAAGAAGTACCATGGCCCAAACTCGGTTGAGTGACTTGGCACTGTTAAGCATTGAGCATGAAGAGACACAGAAAACTAATATCAACGAAGTGGTTGAAAAGTTCTTAGCTATTAAAAAAAGAAGACTAGGCTTAGGAAAACAGTGAACTTTGGTTGATTCTCATCTGTAAATATTGTACATTACTTGAGTTCGAGTGTTATTGAATTGGATTAGACTTAAGGAGAACTTGTATAGAGTATATTCAAGAATTTTACAAATTCAGTTACAAACTAATTTAAATGTTTGAAAAAAGCTAGAATGTTACTTTGATATTCGTTTTTAAATAATACATTTTTAACACTCTGTGTGCGGTACTGTTTCATAGTCTGAATTTAGATCTTTGACGTAAAAATAAATCATTCTTTTTATTTTGGTTTTTTTATAGTTTGTAGAACTTTGTCTATTTAGCAACAATGAATTTTAAGAGTTTGTACACGTGTAAAACATCCTTTGCAAATTGCAAACGCTTTGTGATAGACGAGAAAGTATTCACAAACCATTGTTGTGAAACACACGTAAATAGAAACTCATTTGAGTGTTTTCCCCTATTACGTATACAAAATTTAACCATTTTTATAGGGCCCCCTAATTAGTTTCGCGGGGGGGCCCCCGTTTCGTTAGCGCCGCCACTGGCTGTAAGACTGTAGGCACGTTAGGAAATGTACAGTCACATAAGCGGGTTTGACCCACGGGACGTCTGGATGTAATATGAAAACCAAGGACTGATCAGAAAAATGAGTGACTTTTGAACCATCTTTTTATAAGTTACCATATGTCCTGGATATAGTTATTTCCATGTTTTTTGTTATTTACAACTGCCCACTGAAGGATAATGTAACCCACAGCGGGTTATGTAAAAAAATCTGTTCATGTACCGAAAACAGTTTCGGTTATTAAGAAAATAGCCATAACGCATTGTTATTTAGCACACCCATAATGCTGTAGGAAATATTTCGAGCAGTAGGCAGAATGCTCGGACTTGGCGTACATTTTACTTTTTGTTTTAGTGACAGGTAAACATGTAACAGCTATCATCTAGATAGCATATCGAGAATTACAACAGTCACGACATCTAGGAATAATATATAAAAGCACCTATTTCAACAATTCATTGCCCTTTTTCAGAATCAAAATTAATTCTGTTCAAATTGATCAATTAATAATTTATATATAAACATCACACATTTGTTAAACACAAAACGAACGCATAATAAAAACAAAAAAATTAAATGTATACGATCGTAACCCATGGACAACAAATTCTACGAACAAGATAAGTTGCGACATCTAGGAGCTAAATCAAAAGGTACATAGCGTACATAAAAACAGAGAGAAAATAAAAATTACAAATATTAAAATGATACATTAAGTATTACAAATTACAACTTCAATTAACAAATATCTTTGGGGGGGGGGTCGGAAAAACTGTATAGTTTTTCTAGGTTTTCAGTCAACAGAAACTGGGTCATTATTTGAAAAATATAGTGACAAAAAATAACATGTAGGTATACGTTACTTTTTAGATTGATACACACTTTTGAAACCCAACTTCGTTCATGGATTTGTCTTTTTGAAACACTCCAATGGCAGGCTCCAAAGGCTTATGGTATTATTACATGAAACAGTAATAGAAAGAAATAACACCGCACCATCTTCTGTGTGTGTTGTAAATATAAAAATATAAAAGTATATTCAGTATAAAAATGTTTTTAATTTTATAAAAGTTTTTTGCCATGGCTATCCTCCATTTGGTTACTCCACTGAGATCAAGTATGCTGCTTTTTATATATTTCTTTACTTCTTAATCTGTTGATTGTTTAAATGAAAGATTTCATATCTCCATTGTTGTTAAGTAGGTTTTTCTATTTTCCTTTTTTCCTCTTAATTAGTTTATTGTTTAAATGCGTGTTTCTATTGAATATCAAAAAATCTTCTTGTATAAAAAAAAATGCCAAACTCTCTCATTGTCTTACATTTTCATTTAAGAGAATTTCTTGAGAACAGCAACTCATAAAAACTGATTTACTTACAATCAGTACAAGTCCCTATGTTTGAAATTTTCTTGGTCTAAAAGATATGTTATTATAGACTAATATACATGACCTTTGCATTTTTTTAGATTTTATGCTTAGAGAAATATCTTGTAACACAAGAGTTAAAGAAAATCGGATTCAACATCAGCTCTATTGGGACATATTTTTGATTACTTGAACTGTGTAGATTACTTTATATTTTAGATCAACAAGTTTAGTCATGTTCATAGTCATTCTGTTACATCTATACATTACATGGAAACCTAAGCTAAATCCTTAGACCAGCACAAGTACTTTTCCTTCTGAAGATGACAGTGGTTGGCTCCCTATAGGCCTCATACCAGCAAACAAACAAACACCCTTGCATGAGCATATCAAATATTGCATTTCATTATTGATAATGGCTGGACGATAGTAGTGCATCATAAACTAATACTATCAGTACTATCAGTAGATAATTCGATGGACAGGCAGTGTAAGGAAAAAGCTGGCTGACTTCATACAAACATTACCTCTCCACCTCACCATGTCAATACCTTTTGTTTGTGCAGGTATTTATACACATTTTATGGCATCTGGAAATCTGCAATCTGATGGATACTCTGGTCCAACTTTCATTCCAATTAGAAGTGAAAAGTACAAACCATCTACTGCCAATATAGATCAGGACTTTCAAAACATTTTGATATTAGTGAGTTTCAGTCATTGGTTAGAACGAAGAATAGTTCAGTCAACCTGTAGTGATTGTGACTGTAGATAGAGGGCCAGATATCAGAAGGTGATATCTCTGAGTGTACAGGACTTCAAGAGTGTGATTTAGATGGATTATTCATTGCTGCAAATCCTCCAGGACAAAGTGGGTTTAACAGAATTGAGTGTTGAATGGCACTGTTTGGTTGGAAGTTGAATGGATTTATTCTGTTTCATATTCACTTTGGCTCCCATTTGGATGACCACAGATACATGATCATTTTAGAAAAATCAAACTTTGAGTTTACTGGGAAGGTAACACTGTGGATCATTGATGGACATCCTGGTGAGCATGAACTTATAGGAGATCCAGAAAAAAAATGGTATTCTGAACTTGTCTGGAGTGTGATATTTATCATGGGTGTCACTAGTGCCCAATTATTTGGGGGGGGGGGGGGACGGAATGTTATGGTAAAATTGAATATTTGGCATATGGTCAAATTTCTTATGGGCCATCTTTTTCTACTTTTATAAGTTTTAATCTTTTACTATTACTAATACAATTGATATTTTATTGTAGACATAATTTATCTTTACATTGTCAGGTACTTTAAAGACTATTAATTAACTAGATTAACGTTAGATGTAGAAATTAATATGACTCAAATAGAGAAACCCGATATTTATTTACAGTAAGTATTAAACATTACATTAGTAACTTTTCTGTTAACTAAAATAAAACAGATTATAAATATATCACTACTGACTCAGAACACTAATTTTTAATTGGTAAAAATTGTAATGGGTCTAAATTTATTTAAATATTATTGTGTAATTTCATAAATTCTATAACATGTAAAGATGAGGCCCCTTTGAGGTGACACGAGAGCCAGTAAATATGAGTCATTAAGTTTCCATGGCCTTATATGGTTCTATGGTTCTGTGGTTATGACGAAAATCTATTTATAGCCAGTGACCAACACATTAAGTATTTGTTGACAAAAAACCATCTGCAACGAGGTTGAAGAGGTGAAACTCAACCCAACGGAACGTTATAATATTATAGACGAGACGTACGGCGAGGAGCGGGGTGAAGCAGTTTTGAGACGCACCAAACGGAAAGTTTGTAAAATGGAAGTCAGTCGACTCTCATCTTTTGCTCTCTGCAGCAGCAGTCGCGGGCGCCCGCATACAACAGAAAATGTGAATTTATATATATTTCAAAATACAACCAGTTTTTGGCTAAATACAGTATTCATCCATAATAGTGACTATGTGCAAAATTCACAGTTCGGCCGTAAAATGTGAAAGTGCAACAGTCCAACAGTAAAATAAAAAAATAAAACAACGCACGCCATGTGGTGAAATTCTATGCAGCATAATCAAGGGAAGTAAACATTTCAACAATAAATACCATTTCAAAATTATTTAAAATACTGGCATTTTTAAATTGAGCTCAAATAAAAAGAAATGTAGAAGTGTGAAAGTGTGCGTGATTGAGTGAATGACAAAATATAGGCCTAAAAAGAAGTGTTGAGTTGTGTAATTTGATATACGTAGTAGTAATTTGATATACGTAGTTTATTAATAATCAGTTTTAAGCTATAAGGCGGAATAAGTGTGTTCATGATCTTTGCTGTGTTCTCAAAGAAACATAACTAATGCTATATTTTACTTGATTTGTGTATTGTTATTTGTATTTGCACACCGTTCTCTGCCTGAGTACACTAAACGATTTCCTGGACCAAACATTACAAATAATCATATTCATTTTAAATAAACAATTAATGAGTAAGACTTCAAATGGCACCCGAACAGGGACATTGTAAATTAACAGTGAAATTTACATTATTTATGTTAAAATTGATTTGGAATTTAGTCGAAAAATGGCAGAGAAAGACGCAAATACAAATTTAGATAAAAGCGTAGAAGTAGGGTCAGTGTTGAATGTTACCCAAGATCATATGGTAACAACTAATGAAATTGTTAATGAAAATGTTGTTGAAATAGTGAATGTAAATGTCAAAGCTGAATGTAGTAGAAATAGCGAGATAAATATATTTAACCAATTAGCGTTGATGATGGAAGTGATGAATAAGGGGTTTGAACAACAAGATAAGAATAATGATAAGTTGAAAACGAGTTTAAATGCATTTAAAACTGAAATCAAGTCAGTAATGAATGCACATAACGTTGAAATCAAGTCAGCGATAAATGCAAGTAGCGTAGAGTTAAAGTCAGATAATTTGAACAAAAGTTTAAATGAATTTAAAACTTAAATCAAGTCAGCGGTAAGGGAAATGAATAATAGACTTGACAAATGAAACGAAAGGTTAAGAGACATAAATAACGAAGTTGTAAACATAAGAAACGAAATAAAAATGCGTAATCTAAGTATGAATAAACTAGAAAATATAGGAGTTGAATTAAACCAGATGAGTGGGTGTAGTGGTATCAAAAATAATGACGACACGGGTGAGTGTGACAAAAATAAAAGTGATGAAATAACAGACGACCAGGGTGTCAATAGTAAAATAACGAATAATTACGAAGGGATCATTAACAAGGTAGGTGTTAGTTATAAAAATGAATTAACAAGTAGCAGTAAGATAGTGGAAAATGAGATGTATAAATAGTACAGTAGATATAGGTTTTTGGGTGGAACTAATTCCCACAAAGACGGGGTTTGAATTTTTTAGTTCGTTGTTGGTATCGAAAAATCTGAGTGTGCAAAATGCGTTTTTTTGGCCGCCATCTTGAAAAATTTTTTAAAAATCATAAAAAATCGTGTGTGATATCAAATTACAGAAAATTTCAGGCTGAAAAAGATTATGATATTGGTTTTACAAAATAAAAATAAATAACAAAATGGTGGCAGAAAAACTGAAAGCTTTTGCAGTGTTGAAAATCATATTTCTAATCAAAGTGCATTTTATAATACAAATGCATATTTATTTCATCAATATTTTAATTATATTATTATATTATAAAATATACATCTGTACTGTGTGTAAAATGAGTTATTTGGCCGCCATCTTGGGAAACACTTGGAAAACTAATACTACACTATGTTTTTCATCCTGTCGTTTTCCTGCTTCTTCCGCCTCCTGTCTGCGTTTCTCATCCTGTCGTTTTCCTGCTTCTATTCTTTCTTGTCTTCGTTCTTCTTTTTGTCATCTTTCTGCTTTTTCCTGTGTCTGCCGCAGCAGCGTTTGGAAAGCTTCCATCATCTGACTTGCATCCATTGTTTTCCGATTAATTATTAATTACGAACTACACTCGTCTTGTACAAAGTGTCCACTGTTTCCATTTTTTTTTTCAGGTGAATTCTTCAAGTATTGACGTCTTCTAAGAAATTGAAAATGGCAGAAAGGAACTGTATCTTGTGCTCTGAAAGTGAAAGCGAAACTTCAAAGTGTGTTAAGTTGTCTACTAAAGGTATACAAGGCATCATCAGTGCAAGTAAAATTCGAAAAGACAATATCCATGAGTTATTTGAACCATTGCCTGATCACCCCTTGAGTGTCCATGTCGAATGCCGCCGTCTGTACACAAATCTCAATAATATCCAGAGTGATATGAAATTGAAGTTGCATACTCAGGATGAAGCACTAGCCAGCTGCAGTAGAGTATTACAGTCGGATATATCAACATTTACATTTAAAGAACACTGTTTGTTTTGTGGTCGCTTTATTACTGACAGTGAGAAATGGGTTAAAGCTGGCGTTATACAGGTCTGTACAGTAATGTTTCAAAATTCTGTTATGAAGGCGTGTAACTCCAGAAATGATTTATGGTCAGCCAATGTTCAATCACGATTGCTATCAGTTAATGATTTACCAGCAGCAGATGCCATTTATTACCAGGCATGCAGCGTAAATTTTCGAAAAGGTGACCCGATCCCAAAGAAGTACCGAGATGATTCCCAAGATGAATTATGTTGCAAGCCTCTTGGTCGTCCTGCAGATAAAGAAAAACATGATGCTTTTTTGGAAGTATGTAGGTGGTTTCAAGGAAATGATGAGCCGGTTTCTGTCCAGCAGCTGGTTACTAAAATGAAAGACTTCCTACCAGTTGATAATGAACCATATAGTAATCGTCACATGCTGCAAAAGCTTAAAGAACATTTTTTTGGTACCGTAACATTATCGTTACTGACTGTTGAGCGGAGGTTTATTTTATTTATTTAACATTATCGTTTCCAAAAATGATGGGATGCCTAATATGGTAAGTATGGGTCAAACAGTGGCCAATATTCTCTTAGATTACCAGAAACAAAAGAAATTAGAAGACCCTGAATTAGAAAAATATCATCTAATTGAAGCAGCAGCAAAACTGATCAAAACAGAAATCAAACTATTGTCGACTTCAATGGAGTACTATCCCTCGTCATCAGAAATTGCATCTGAACAGGAAAATAAAAAGTTCTTGCCATCTGTTTTGCAACATTTTTTGGATATCATCATTGGTACTAAAGCATGTGATTTAAAGAAGATTTCCATTGGACAGACTTTGGTGCAAGCTTCAAGACCCAGATCATTTATAAGTCCAATCCTCCTTGGTGTTGGTGTGCAGCTTCATCGAGACTTCGGTTCTTGTTTACTTGTAGATGAGCTTCACAGACTTGGGTTTTCCGTATTGTATGATGAAGTAAAAAAGTATTTGCAGTCTGCAATAATGGACAGGACACCAAATTTTGAAGTTCCACCAGGTCATTTCTGTCAGTGGATAGCCGATAATGTGGACCACAACATTGCTACCACCGATGGTCACAACACTTTCCATGGAATGGGAATTATACTGTGCAAATCCGGACCACTTGGTGAAAAGTCGAATTTATTGTCAGAGAGGAAGGTCCTGCATTGGAAAAACCGGCTTAATGCTGCTGATATTTCTGCAGAAGGAAGAATTCTTTCAGTCTCTTAAATCAAGCATGAACAAAATTATATTTGATGAAGTGCTTTCAAATCCCATTGAAAAGAATCTAGTAGATCTTTTGTGGAACACCAGTAAGTTATTGAAGACGTCATGTCCTGGTTGGAATGGATACATGTAGAATGTCGTAATCAGTGATGAGCACACAGGAGTAGTATCAACAACATTTCTACCTATGATTGACATGAATCCAGCAACTCACAGCTGTGTTTATACCACCTTGAAGTTTATATGTTCAGAAGCAGAAAAACACAACATACCTTTACCAGTTGTAACATTTGATCAGTGCCTGTGGATTAAGGCTATGGAAGTTGTTTGCAGTAAACCCGAAGAATTCCCAAACATATTAATTCGTTTTGGTGGCTTCCATACACTGATGTCATATCTAGGTACTATTGGTCAACTGTTATGTGGATCTGGAATAGAAGAGACCTTAAAGACTATTTACTCAGAAAACACAGTCTCACATATGCTTACAGGTAAAGCTTATTCAAGAGCTGTTAGAGGACACATACTGCTTTCATCTGTACTTACATCAATGTTGCTTCAGGATGTCCTGGACAGTAACTTACAACTTCCAGCAGAGCTCTCAAGTGAGGAACAGATGGAACCAATGGATACAGATGAAATACAGTCAAGTTTGCCAAATTTGCAGAGTCTCATGGAGCTTTACGATAAGCTGTATAATAGAGAGATTACAGTTTCTGAAATAAGTTCCTCTACCGAACTGCTGATGTCTTCTGAATTGCAAGAGAAAAAGAACTCTTTAAAGGTACAAAGTAGGACAGCAAAACTGTGGATCATGTATCTGGATATGGTTGACATTGCCAATGTATTTATTTGGGCTAGAAGAAACGGGAAACTTGAAAATGCATTTGCAAGCTGAAGAGAACATGCTGCCTTTCTTTGCAGCTGCGGGGCACAATAACTATGCAAATTGTGCCAGGGTGTATCTACAACAAATGAGAGAACTGGAAAAAACCATGGAGATGTTTATAGCTTGTTGAGTGCTGGTCATTTCACCCTTCGTAGACACACTAGATTGTGGGCTGGAATATGGACAGATATGTTCATTGAACAAACCTTAATGCGATCAACAAAAAGTCGAGGTGGGTTACCATGTGGAAGAAGCATGGGTGATAGTCAATGAGCTTCATGGATATTGAGCCACCCTGCATGCTGTGAAGTTATTTTTGCTATGAGCAATCTCACTGATGTCTCCCGTGTTAGCAGTGAACAACACATTGAAATATCCGATGCTAGAAAATCTAGAGATATGAAGGATTTTCTTAAATTACTTCAATTTTTGGAAGATCACAATCCATTTGATTCACAATGCGTTGAGCTACATAACATTTTCAGTGGGTTAGTAGACAGTCAACACAAGGTAACTGCAGATGAAGCTAAGTTAATTGGACTTCGAATCCAATCCAAACTGAGTGGACAAGCTTTCAACTCTGTTACCATGGTTAAAAAGGATCAAGCTGTCACAATGAAGATATTAAGAAAAGGTATTGTCATTGACGGAGCTATTCAACATATTGATACAGGACTCCTCACCCAGAGAATGTTTGTCTGTAGATCATGATCTGCAAAATTAAAGGAGAACTTCAATTATGAATTATCTATACTTCCTCCATCTCTATTTGATCCAGAAACTCAGTTATTGAGAAAAAGTGACAAATCATCATTGGCAAGAACTTTGGATGACATAGCAACTAGTTTAAATTACATGTTACCTGCGGAAACATCGTATGTACTTGACGGGGGTGCACTACTACACAAATTGCCATGGCCAAAAACTGGAAAATTTTCAGATGTGTTACAACTATATAGCAGTCATATTGCTAAGCAATATAAAGTTGTGACAATTGTATTTGATGGCTATGCCATCTCCAGTACAAAGGATGTAGAGCATCAGATACACACAAAACAATCATCAGTAACAGTGAAATTTACTGAGAGCTCTCCACTTCTTATTGGCAAAGGACCCTTTCTTTCTAATAATGAAAACAAACAGTGCTTTATAACCATGCTTGGGAAACAATGGCCACACTGTGATTCATGCTACAGATGATGCTGACACTGTTATTGTAAAAACAGCACTGACCTTGGCAGAAGAAAAGCATGTAACAGTTGTTGCTGACGACACTGATATTCTTGTACTTTTAATTTACCATAATACACGAAATATTTGTTTGCAGTCATCTACGTTCAGTGATAAAAAACGTGATATTAAATCGATGCAACATGTGCTTGGCGAAAAGGGATGCAAAATTATTCTCTTTTCACATGCTTTAACTGGATGCGATACCACAAGCTCCTTATTTGGTAAAAGTAAATCGGCAGCATATCGACATTTTTGGAAATGTGAGGAATTTAGCATTTGCGCTACTCTGTTTGGATCAGAAAATGCAAACAGAAAGGAACTAACAGATATTGGCACCAAAGCATTGGTATCATTGTACGGTGGAAATCCAAAGACAGAGACTCTGAACCTACTACAATATAATCTCTACTTGAAAAAAATCACAACTGCCAAAAGTGAATTTAATATTGCAAGATTGCCACCTACAGAAGATGCTGCTGTTCACCATCTTCTCCGCGTACATTTACAATATCTTTGTTGGAAAACTATGAACACCAATATTGCCAATCCCAAAGAGTGGGGTTGGAAAAAAGTAGGAGACCAACTACAGCCCATAACATGTGAAATGAGCCCTGCACCAGAGTTATTACTAAACATGATCCGCTGCACCTGCAAAACGGATACAGATTGTGTAGACGCAAGACCAGGTTATTATACGATGATGGGGGGTAAACAATTAATGTTTATGAACATTTAACTATGTGATTAATGGTTTTGAATTGGACTGTTTTATGAAATGATTTGTGGTAGACGATAACAAATAATAATGTGTATTGTATACTTTTGTGTTGATATTAAATGAAATATTGTACAAGATGAATGTTAGTAACAAGTTAAAAAATTTTTTGGAGAATTTAATGGTGTTAGAATTTGCAGCTTGTGAGTTTATATTGGGCCTTGACTATAGTGTAATATAGTAATTTCAAACTATAATGGAGACTATATCTTGGTATAATATGTGTATTTTATAACTCATTATTGAATATCTTAGTTGTGTATATAATGTTAAATATGTAAAGTAGAAATATTATCAGAAGAAAATTTTATGACTGTAAAGACTTATAAAAATGTTGTTTGAAATGATCCTCATTTGCTGGAAATCTTATTTAAAACAGAATCTGTTTTCATTTACAAAAATATTTGTACTGTCCTCCTGTGTGATATAATTTTGTGAATAATAAAACTCTTACTTGCTCAGGGGGATGGACGGGCAATAGTGTGTGTGGAAGGAGGAAGTTAAAATAAATTCATAATTTAATAAATTATAATGAAATATGTGATGATGGAGAAGGTGGTTACTAGGTTGTTAGTAATGAAATAGTTACTTAATAATGAGTTACATCAATACATCAATAATGTAGAGTATGTAATTAATTTTCTGATGTAAAAAAAAAAAAAAAATGAATTATGTGTTGACGAGGAGTATTTTATTTTAATGTATTAAAGAGTAATATGAAGATACTTAACGATTGTTAAGTAAGTAATTTGTTCTAATGTAGTTGATTTAATGTGTTTTACTCTATATAAGGAGTTTGTTAATTTTGAAATGTGAATGGAATATTTATAATGGAAGGGATTTATATGTTGTAATGGAAATGTTTATTTAAATTTTGATGGGAATCAGAGCGATCATGTTGAATTTTGGGGTAAGAGTTAACTAGAGAAGGTTATACAGAATGTTGATATGTAATTCTTATAATGTATTATACATAGACTAAGTATTCATCCATATGATAAAAAAAAAAACTCAGTATTGTCGATAACAGAGTCCACTTTTGCAAACCACCTCATTGAAGCAAACCACCCATATAAAAACATCGACAATAACATGAACATTCTACACGTACACACAAAAGGCTGAAAACTAGACACTATAGAACAATTGGAAATATACAAACACACAAAAACAAATAAAAACGACATCCTAAACGAACAGACACAATTCAAATCGCACGCATTATTCGAACATACCTCACCCCACACACACAGCATCGATCTTTCGAAATTCGATTCCGTCACTCACAACAAGACGGACAGCGCTACCAGCGCTGAAGAAGCCTTTTAAAGGAGAAAACCGGTTCAGGCTGTAAGGTAAAACTTTGTGCTTTTACAGTACTTATAAAAAACCTAGTGTTCCAAGTTGTTAATGTAATAGTGATATTTAGGGGCTTTTTGTTGAGCATGGCTAAATACAGCTTGGACATGATTGTTATTAATTTGGCATGAAACATTTTTTCATGGGTTTTAAACCTTTAAATTGCCTTTTTCCAGTTTTTGAGTTCTTTCCCACTAAAAGCCATGTCTGCTTTGGTTGCAAGTGTTTTATCTGGACATACATGAATACATTTTGCCCCCATCAACCCCAAATTTCAACCCCATGAAGATACATGCAGCCTCAAAAATATTTTGTTGAAAACTTAATACGCTTTCTATGAGATGCTGTTGAACTGGAAAATCATTAGATGATATTTTAAGCTAGCATCAAACACATGCTGATTCAGTTTCAAGAGTAACTGGATCACAAGCTGCAGCCACTGGTGTCACTGGTTGTGGTAAGCTTTAGGAAATTTGAAATTCAAGATCCTTTAGTAGGAAGTGGAAATTCTTCACATGATGGACCAAGATCTAAAAATAAAAGTTGTCGGACGTGATGGATTAAGAAAATAAATTTAATTATTGTTGATTATTACGATGGCTATTCAGAAATCAACCTCTGACTGGTTTGCATGGAAATGCAAAAAGTTACATACATATCAATATTACTTTTACTCATAGTTGTCTCCACCAGGCCCCCTCCCACATCAATCTGTGGGCCCCGTTGCCAGCTGTTATGACGGGCCCCTCCCCCACCTCACATAATAAAAAATAATCTTTGCGGGAATCCTTGCCCCTTTTCCACTGTTTATGTTTGAACAGAGACATTTTGAATTTTGAAGCATTTTCCACAGTTTAATCCTAAAACATACTCCATATAGGTTTATAAGAGTGACATATACGATATACCACATAATAAGCAAGACATTTAGGTAAAGAAGTATTGAATAAACAAAAATAAACATTTGGTTAATAAACATAGTAACTAGTAACATACAGTTTTAATATCCGGAAAATCAAAATGTTATTTGTATATGTACAATTCTACAATTGAAACTAAAAATCAAAGCAACTGATTAAAATAGAATTCAAACTTTAATAATACTTAATAGAAAAAGTATAAGTGTCCATCTTGAAAAACAAACATGAATCAATTATTTTACATTTTTCTTGCTTTTATCATGGAGAATGTACCAATTACATATCTGAAGTCAATGCTTGAAGCAAGACAGTGTTCAATGGCCAATACAGCCAGCGAGCTAAGTCATTCTTGGCTCATTGATGAGCGTTACCATGTCTTCAATACGTTTCCAAGCTTACTGAATGCTCTTTCTGCTGATGCAACTGTTACTGGAATCATACAAAAAATTCTGAGGGCAATACAAACATTCATAAAAACTGGTTCCAATTGTTTTTCATAGATTGAGTTAAGTAATTGTAACGGGTTATTTTAAGAATTTGGCAGAACCTGAAACACTGTGTTTGAAATATGTTTTAGATGCAAAATCTCATCACAAAAGTTCACTGATAAATCGTTTTTGTAAGTGCTGACTAGTTTTGTAGCCTTACATTTCAAATCACTTTCTTCCAACGAGTTGAATTTAAGAATTGGACTGAAAAGTTCAGTTAGTGAATTGGTTGCTTCAAATCTTGTTTTGAGGTCATATAAAATAAAATCTAAAGCTCTGTAAACTATGTTAGTTTTAAAATTTTCTTCTTCGGTATTAACTAGGGTTTCTGATGAAGGAGAAGGACGACTTCTTTTATTCAGATTCAGAAACGAAGATGGTATTTTCATTGTTTGAGCTACTAAGCGTGACTCGTTGATGATTTCTGTCCATGAGTCTCTGAGTCGCTGCATGTCCTCATGTAAGTCATTTATTAGTTTGACCTGGATGTCCAGAGAAATCTCTTAAGACTGAATTATTACACTTCTTTCATTAGTGCAGCCCAACACCTTAAACCAAAAGACTGTCATACAGAGGCCTTGAAAAGAAGAAAAATATTTCTTTAGACCTATAACTTTGTTATACGCTTTTGGTTCGAGGCTTGACTTCAACTCACTTAATACTCGCTCCAAGGCCTTTAATACTCCTGGATAGTGCTTTGGAACTGGAACCACGGCCTCAAATTGCTCATACCATCTTGTTTGTGATTGCTTTTTTAGGGAAAGTGGCACTACTGTTCATTAGGGAAAGTGGCACTAGGGTTGTCAAACTGTTCCATCTTGCTGGGCTATGTGAAAAAAAGGAGTACATTGTTTCCAAATTTCCAAAGAAATTCATAACCTCTGGGCACATTTTAGCTGCATTAACTCCTATTCTGTTTAAGGAGTGAGCTCCACATGGAGAATAAAATGCTACATCATTTTTTCTAATAGTCTTGTTTTTACGCCTTTGACTTTTCCACACATATTTTACCCTCCATCGTACCCTTGAGCCCTACAGTCCTCAAGAAGGATATTATTTTCTGCTAAAACAGTTACAATCTCAGTAGTAATATCTTCTCCAGTTTTTTTGTTTAAGTTTAGAAACTTAACAAATCTTTCTTTTATTTCGTATTGCTTTGTCTTTATTTTGAGTGACATATCTCAAAATAAATACGTTCTGTTCTTGATGCGACACATCAAGAGTTGCATCAACGATCAACCCATAGTAAATCGCTTCTTGTCTTTCTTCAAGTATAACTTTAAGGACTTTTTCACCGCAAAGTGAAATGAACTCATTCTGACTCATCCAAGATAAGTAGTGAGCTTGACCTTTCATGTTTTTTCTTTGTAATTGAAGAGTTTTTACCTTAGCCACGTGCTCTCTTATAATTTCATCGTATTTTCCTATTAATTCCAAGGTTCCGGGAACGTTTCCATTATTTACATCACCAATCGATATACTATTCCCTTGCAAAGGCAACCTTGATGCTAAAAACAAAAACAGTGTTACATCCAAAATTCTTTGTAATATTGCCTTCAATTTTTCTGCTTCATTTAAAATTTGTTTTTGAAGACCAATATCAATACCTTTGCAATTATTTGATTGTTGGAGCGATTTCCATTGACAATAGCACTTTCGATGTTCACCGCTGTTTTCATGTTCGGGAAGTTTGTTATACAACATTTTCCACTCGAATTGAGCCGGAGAAACCCCTCTGTTTGCCAATTTGCTTTGTTTTGGGGTAGTAGCAAACAGAGTACATGCAAGGCAATGAAGCATCTGTTTTGAAGATCTCCAGATTAACCAATCTCTGGTGTACTGCTCTCGATTGTTTGCAGATTTAGAATTGAGAAGATAGTTAGGGAACAGTTTTCCTGTTTTGTCCCTCGGGAATGTCTTAGCCTGCTTAAATAATTCCTCAACTTTGATATTATTCTGAGAGACAATATTCAGCCGGTTAATGTCATTAATTATTTCTGGCCATGTACCTGGATCAGTAAAATCTAAGACTTTGTTATCATTGTTACAAATCTCACCAGTCCCGTTGTCACTTTGACAATTATTATTCTTATTTACAGAGTCTAAAATTTTTCCTACCTGGAGCATAGGGGAAGTCTTGCCTGTATCGTCGTTAGTTTTGGAAGGTTCACTTGACACCATCAACGTATCAGAATCATTTGTCTTACAGGGAGGTAAACTTTCACTTTCAATATTTCCATCTTCAACAGAGAAAGGATGGTCATCGCTGTCGTCACTCTTTTTAAAAAACTTTGTAATACTCTGCCATCCTACAGTACCTGTTGCTTCTTTCATTTCTTTCAACTTTCGTTTTTGAGCTCCAGATTTATGCTTGAAATTACTCATAGTAGAAGTAGTAGACATAACTAAACTCACTATAAAACACAATAATAATAATAATAAACTTTCACACTTAGGACTTCAAAATAATACAATTAATAACTGAAATCGAAAAAAACTAGTAGCCCACTGTTTAACGCAAAAACAATCTCGCACAAACTGACAAACAAAGCATCCGATTCTGACATCCGATTCGGGCATGTGCACTGTTGCATTGACCTTGAGCCGTGTCTACACTCTACACCAGGGTTGGGTAGAGAATGATGCCACGCGTCATACTCGATGACTGTTAGCAGCTAGTGGTGCCTGGTGACGGTTTGTGGCGTTGAAATTGCAGAGTCGATAATTTCAGATGCCGTGGTACTACAACTACCTACTACCTACTTAGTTGTTTTAGTTAAGGGATTTTTACATTTTAATTTGACATGTGAAAAAGTTATTTTCAACATCGTCGCCAGTATTATGAATTTTGTTTTTTTAATCACATTTGTTTGCTCCTTTGTGGGCCCCCCTGACCCACGGGCCCATTTCCATGGCAACGGCAGCACCGCCTATGTGGGGGCCCTGGTCTCCACCCAAGTTTAAGTTCAGACAGTTGTCATATTTTGGCACCAGCTTTTACCACGTCGAAAATCTGCCACCAAGGTGCCCAGCCAATAGTTGATGACATCAGTGAGGTTTCAAAGTCCTGGATTATTAGCCATACTTTCATCTTGATAACAAGACAGCATGGGCTTGTTATGGTCACCAACAATGCACACAAAAATTGCCCACAAGTTCATAAGTGTGAACTTTTTACTGAAGGGGAAGCCATTTGAATACGTGGAGCCCACCCTCTCTGCAATTGTCAGGCTTGAGGCAGTGGGTTGCCTAAAGGAGGGGGGGGGTTGACCGTCTAATGAAGACAGATTGACAATTCAGCATTATTCTTTTGCCGTGTTTACATTTGTATGATTGTGCCAACGTGTCAACAAACTGTCATAACCTGCGCTCTAGCTGTCAACACTACCTCCGGGAACCTGGGGGACGCCCATTAATTACGTGAGCTCAAAATGGGGGGGGAGGGGTCCGGCAAAATCTCACCAAATCTCATTTAAAGGGAGGGGGGCCAATGAAAATCTCACGTCAACTTTTTAATTCAGAGAATATACATTATTATAACGGATAACATTTTGTTTTATAAAATTAATCCCAAGCATAGACAATATTAAAGTGCCCACCAATCTTTATGGCCTCTCTGAATTGAACTGAATGCTTATAAATACACGTGTGCATGTCCGGGATTCCCCGATTTGAAACAAAGAGCCGCACAAGTGTCAGATTTCATTCGGGGAGTTCCCTGCCGCGCCAGTCGAAATCACTGCGTGTCAGTCAGTGAGTCAGTCGTGATATTCTGCAACGCATATATAGCCGATGTTATTGTGTTCAACATGAATTTGTATCAAAACTTTTACAATGCGTATGTTAAGCGGCATGCAGACAAGTCGAAACAAACGTGCCAGCAAGAAGTTAATCGTTTGTGGAAGGAAGCTAAGCTGAAGTTCACCGACAAGAATTCTCTTAGTGATCATATAAATCAAGAGATTGAAATTCTACGTAATCATACGGTTCAAAGGAAGGTACAAACAATGTTGTCTTTCATCTGCAAAGTAAGTAAAGGTTCAATGACATTTAATGTATATAATATATCAATAAAAGGTCAATTTTTTAGGGATCTGTCCAAACGGTTAAAAATACTATTTTCGCGGAGCCTTTTTGTCCGTCTGTCTTTGTCTGTCTGTCCGTCCGAATACTACTCAGGGTTGGCATGTTTAAAATAAAGTGTTTTTAATCTCGTGTTAAAAACACTGTTTAATACACTTTCTAAATAGCCTAAAACATGTTTTTATTAAAGTGTTTTAATCAATGTTTAAAACAAATAAAAAACTTTTCATTTTTACGTATTTTTACCCGACTACGGCAAAGCCGACGGAGGGTTTATAATATGATTTTAGCAGTCTATGTATATATGTATGTGGCTATGTTCATCTGGTCCCTCATTAAACTCCCTTTTAAATACTTTAATATCGTTTCATGCCTCCACCTTATCCGATCCTCCAAGTGACCGGAGAACCGACTGTGCCGGAGCCTGGGGAACACGATGGGAAGTCGTTTGCACCATTCCTGCTTCGGCAATCTCTCACGGTGTATCCCAAACATGTGGGCTATTCCCAAATGCCGTACTACTGCCCATCTCTTTTGATGAATGATCAAACTATCCATAACAGATGCTGCAAGACTTGCGGCATCTACTTTGCTTCGTGTGTGAAGCTGCAGAAACACAGGTCGGCGCTGCATGCAACCCCGCGAGCACCTGTGGTCAGGGTTCGACCAACGCGTGTTGTTACCCGTCGGGCTGAGGAGCTGCTGTGCGCCGTGCACGATAGGCTGGAGTGGCTGCACGAGGAGGATGTAGATACATCTAATGACTGTCTTCCTGTACTACCAAAACACATGGATGTCATGTGTCCAATCATTACAATAGGGGAAGCACATGAATGCCCATGGAGTGAGTGAAGAATTAGGGAAGGTGGTGTCGCAGCCTATTTTGTATTTGCTTAATTGCGAAAATTATTTGCAAAAACCACGATATGTAGAGAGCCATTTGGCAGCTTTCAAGACAATTAATTTAATTAAACTCGTTATAGGGCACGTTAAACGTAGTTATCATTTTCACCTCTAATTTCACAGAAAAAATGTAGTACATAGAAGATATGCTTTAGGTATTTTTAGTGGTATGAAGCAAAAACATTAACATATCAAATAAATTTAATTATTTAAAAATTATAGGGTAAACCTCACGTGAGGGGGAGGGGGGTCCCACCACATCTAACCAAATCTCACCAAGGGGGGAGGGGGTCCAAATTAAAAAAAAAAAACCTCACGTAATTAATGGTCATGTCTATATAGTACTACAAGGAAAATAAATCATTGGCCTCCAATCAGACCATCAATAACAGTGAATGATATTCAGCTCAAAATATGGGAAAAAATTGAAAAATTAATTTGAATAAAAAATTATTTAATTAATATTTGAGCTCTAGGGAAAATATTGGTGTGGGTCCCCCTGTCTCCCCGGCGTGATACTTGTGATATTTACATAGTTACCGTTGGTCTCCAGATCACTGTTTTTATATGATTAAATAAATAATTACCTTATTTTATCCACTAAGTGATCTTCTTTTTCTTTTTAATTACTACATGTTTCAGGGCTTATATCCCCATCTTCAGGTAAAAGCAAATCTACCCTATTATTAGGGTTTCGTTAAAAATTCACAACGACACAAACGCATAACACACTTAAATAAATTAACATTGAACATTAAATCTGTATCGGAACATGCTACAAACGAACCAGTGCACTGGCCGAAGTCCGACTTTCAACTGATCCGTACACGCTATTCACGGTTTGTTTTCATAGCTGTGTCATATAGTTTATTTGATTTGAATGATAACTGTTCATTAAGTACCTGATTTTTATTTCTTCTTAAGGCCTTGTATATTTCAAATTCCTCTAAAGCATCCAGTAGTTGACCCTTTTTACCTATATGTAAAGGTTCCAAATTCTCTTTAAATCCAGTGTATGTATGATTTTCGTTTATTAGATGTTGTGCGTAATGCGATACATTATTATTGGGGAACTTCTTAGGTAAATGTTCTTTAAATCTCTCGGAAAATTTTCTCCCCGTCTGGCCTATATAGATTTTATCGCATTCATTACATTGTGATATTTATTTCTCATCCACACATTGCGAGTCTTCTACAGCTACTACCATCTCTCACATCCTGCATCCTGTGTGAATATTTAGTATAAGTTACCAAACCAAATGCAAAGATGCAAATGTGATTACACCTGCAAGAAGTGATACATTTTGAGCAGTCAGAGACTGCTTTCTCCTTACCACCAATGGAAATGACAGAAAACTATATGGCCTTATTGTAATAAATTGCTGAAGGGAATTTATTAGTCTTAACCTAAATATCTGGCACTAAATATAGATGGTACAAAAAAGGATTTTTAAAAGAATATTTTTTTGCTTCAGTGATGCCTAAAATCTCAAAAAAGGACCTGCAGAGAATGTATTCTTTTTCATGCAAAGTCAGCAGATTGCCACAGGAAAAGCGTTCATGCATAGAACACTGACAAAAACAATAAATCATGAGTATGATCAGTTTATACAGCCGTTTAACATATCAGTGAGCTAATGTATATTCTTGAAGCACAAAATGATGAATATATCAAATGGTTTTAATTACCATTTTAATTAAAATATTCTCTTAGTATCAATTGATTAATAAAAATGAGTTATAACAAAATTAATTTTGATTCATACAATCACAGTGAATGTGTTACATCACAAATTAGTGAAGCTTTTGATATTTATAAATGTAATTATTTTTTCACAAAACTGTGTATTAATTAATGTTTGTTAAAGTATACGTCAATGTAAGTAACCATGCATTTATTTTTTTTTTGTACTGAAGAATACTGTCAGAAATTATGTGCAACATATGGAATGGGTTCATTAACTGGTACGCTTCTATGTTAAATAACATAATAATTTATTTTTTATTACAGCCTTATTGCTACATACTGAATAGAGTTCTCTATCATATATGACAGCATTTTTACAGTACTATCACTTGCGTCTATAACAATTTTTAAATTCACTTCTAACTTCTAACAATTCATTAATATACACATGCTTTTTAACAATCATTATGGTTGTATATACAAAGTTGTCAAACGATTTTATTACATGAATTAAAGAACACAAAAGTTGAATATAAATATCTTCTTTGTACATACAAAAATATTAATTTCCCTACTTTTGTTGTAACATGTGTTAATTACTTAATATTTGTATTATAAGTTTTAATGATTATCCTTAAAACTGAGAATATATTAACAAGTATTAAATGAAAACTTATTAAAAATGGAATGTAATAGTAATGTTGTGATTCAATTAATATTATTGATTTCAGTCAGTTTTATTCATTGTAAAGAATCATAATATTTTTATTGTAAGGTCTTGTCCATTTATAAAAACAATATAATATTAAATCACATGATATATATTACAATATGATAACCATATGATATATGTTATAATGTGATATCAATGTAGATGCGAAAGTATTTAAAATGAGTGAAATCAGAAGAAGTGAGAAATCTATCCTACACATTCCTGCATGTTCCAAGTCACATTTTAACTTAATTTATAAATTTAAAAACTGTAATAAATGAAATACAACTTAAATTTTTATGAGACATGTAAAGTGATTGATTAATAATTAGAAATCGTATACATAATAGATAATTAGATTATAAAAATTATAATTTTATCAAAAAATCTATAAAATCAGTTGACACTGACAAAATTTTATAGTTAAAATTTTAATTTTGTTCACTGAATTATATGATAAATATTCTCTGCTTTGAAGATCTGATAGTCAGCCATAGAGTTTAATATGTTTTAATAGATTTTTTATTACAGTTTCTTGAAGGTGTACTATATTTTTTACATCAGGTAACTGAACCTTTTCTCTATATTTCTTACTGCCTAGAAAATGTTCTTTATATTTATTTACATTATCACAGTCTTCCTGGAATGATTGGTATCTAGTATTTTCTCTTGGTACTTAACTTTTATATATATCACTTTGTTCTTCTAACTAGCAAAGATCTAACTAGATGTTGTAACTCATGTTTCACAATCTCCTAAATTATGTTTTGAAAAAATCCTATACTTAATATATATAAATATTACAATCTTAATCTACAAATAAAAGTTTCTATTCCACAAACTTAAATTAATAATAAACAAATCTAAAGTCCATTGCTATACCTTATTGTAATATTTATTACTGTTATGAATAATATTATAATTCCAATTATCGTTACATGTTTTATTCTTGTAAATTCTTTTTACTTTAAAACAAAGGCTGACTACTTTTTGAAATCTGAAAGATTTTATTTTTAAAAATTATATTATAAAAGTTGCAATATTTTAGGTTTAAAACATGAGTTTTAATTAACACATATATTAGGTCTGTCTCTGAATTTTTGTTCCTCCCTCCCATACCTCTCCAATCAATATCCAACATTACATGGCATGTAGAGTAATGTAACATACTAAGTTACATTTTACTTTTAATTTATTCAAATAAATTTATTTACAAAGGTCACTTACATTGCTTGATAAAGTCTACTTCGATTATCATGATTAGAGTACTCACATATTTTTTGATATTTTAAAAATTAATACAGTTTATTCCATAAAAATTGAATCTACACTGTTTTCTATGTGGGCTGTGTTGTAACAACAATGTTTGGAGGAAGTTGATGTGTCTGCTCTGTTGTTCTGTTGACAGCTTTTTCTGCAGTTGAATCATCCTCTGGCTCTTCGTCAATGATGCTGATATCACGAAGTGAAGGTCTAGCACTACGCCTCCATCCTTCAGGAGGACCTGGTATTGTTTTCGTTAGTAACCTAGGCCCTGTCAGTGTGATGATGATGGCACCTACAGGTGCTGTCAGGATGATTGATGTAATACATACCATCATAACAATTTCAGCATAATGTGTGTCCTCAAGATGTCCCATACGTCGAACTGTGTCCAAAGCTACAGGTGCTAATGCAGCCTAAGCAATAAATGGTCATTTTTGTTAGGCAATGAAGTAAATGAATGTTTTTACCAAGAATGCCTACATTAAAAAATTAACATTAAATAAAGATGTTGAAAAGGTAGTGTGACAACGCTGAAATCGTGCTCTGAGCGCCGATGCTGATAAACCCGTGTTCTGTGCGCCGACCTTATCTATGCATCATTAGACACCTGGCTGGATATCTGTATATCTGCTGATGTATATCTGTACCAGTATATCTGCTGTTCGTCAACTTTGTAGCCAACACTACCGGTCAATGAAAATTTGTACAAGTTATTACTAAAGTCATCATAGCACTAGTAAGGTCCCAGAACAAAATATATTTATTATTAAGTTAGTTAAATTCCAATATTGGACAATTTTTCGTATTATCAGAAAAATTATGAAAATTTACGAAACATTACGAAAAAAGTTTTGGACTACTGCGTTAGTTTTTCAGTTAAATTTATAACCATTGTACCTAAATGACAAATAATTTAGTCATAGCTTTTCAGTGTACATATGGATGTTTCCATAGATATCTTATACGTCTATATCTAAGTTATTCACAAACACACACAACCACTAACAAAATATACCGGTGAAGTTTTTTTTGTGACACAATTAACAAACGTTTTGAAAGCGATCCAAAATGAATGTTGAGACATACTAATTCTGTCAAATTACTACAGATACAAAATACAGAGACTTCAGACACAGATTTTCTATTTTAACTACAATTCCTCATAACTTCATCTCCAAATAAACTATAACAATTTTATAAAAATTTTGAGTTTTATTTTAGGCCTTTGGTGCTTCCAGATTTAGCTCATTGTTTCGATATACATTTGACTGATGTTTTTCCTTCGTACACACCCAGAACATAATACATTCATTTGAACGTTTCATCCTGTGATATATCACTCGCGAAGAAATAGAGGAACATTCTTACTTATTTTCTTAGAAGTAATGACTCCTTTACACTAAAATTTATGACTTTAATACTACTGTGTCACAACGATGTCAAACCACAACTAAGGAAAGGTGCGAGTAACAAGCTCATTTACGAATCATATGGTCAAAAAATTTAAGGTATGCGGCTATCTACGACCATACTAGTACATTTTGCCTTCTTACATTGTACATCCCGCGTTTACGAATATATATACAGCTCAGGTCTCCATCTCATAATCGTATTCTCCTTTATTATTTACAGTTGTATTTAACCAAATTTTTTTATTTCTCCTCAAATATTTTCGTTCCAACCAAATGAGAAATTCTGAGATAATAAAGAGGATTATTGGCTAAAGATGCATGTGTAAAGACACTATTACAGGCATAATAAAAAATTTCAATGTGAAATTTGCAGACTTTTGAAAAAGGTAAAGGAATAAGATAATATTCATCCATTCCCTTTAAACAGCGGTAGACCTAAAGTACAGTATTCAACTACTTTTAAAACTTATGCGGAAATAAGTTATTCTATTTATCTTTGTCTGGCACACACACGCACGCACATGCACACACAAACGCATGTGTATGCATGTGTATGTGTAGAGTCGGTTCCATATGTGTAGATGCGTGAAGCAAAGGTATTCGTATAAGCCTACCCGGATTCTAAAACGTAAAGAACCCTACATGAATATTACCTGTATCTACGATATGTCGAATTGCGTAATTGTGATTTCAGTATGTTGAAGGGGGGGAATATTTATGTGGTTTTGATAGGGGGAGAAAGAGAAAGAGAGAAGAGAGAGAGAGAGAGAGAGAGAGAGAGAGAGAGAGAGAGAGAGAGAGAGAGAGAGAGAGAGAGAGAGCATGCGAGTGAGAGAGAGGAAGAGTGTGAATGTCAATGCCTACATAATTTTACAATAGACTATATTACTCTGTGGAGGGAACGAGACCTAGAGGTAGACCGAGGAAGAGGTGGGAAGATGGCATTGCAGAGGATGCGAGAGACATGGGGATAAGAAACTGGAGGAGGGTTGCAGTGGATAGAGTGGATTGGAGGCGGAGACTGATGGAGGCCAGGGCCCGACTTGGGCTGTAGCACCATAGGAGAGAGAGATATTACTCTGTATAGACGATATACTCGGTACATATTATTTTACAACAATATAAATAACAAGTAATAACCATTGTCACATGATTGATTTGTTTACCATAATTTTGTGTTTGTAATATCAGTAGTTCTGTTATTTTGTACATAATTCTCTAATTTATGGATAAGTGTGTTCAGTGCCAGTAGTAATAATAGCCTTTAATAATATACATTATTGAACATCTTACAATCTGCATTCAGCTATAACATATTTTTAGACGTGTATTGCTATTTGCACCAATTCCAATAAACATTCAATGATTACTGGATTTACAATTATTTACAAACGTAATTAAGGGATTATTATATTATCAATAATTTAAATTGTAACACTGTATTAATTAGGTTTTTGGAATATTATAATTGTGTCTATCTATTTAAATAAAATAATGTGTAAGAAATGTTATTATTTTGCCGATGTAAAACAAAACTGTCTCACCCTCCACACACACACACACACACACACACACACACACACACACACACACACACACACACACACACACACACACACACACACACACACACACACATACACACACATACACACACACACACACACACACACACACACACACACACGCACACACGCACACACGCACACACACACACACACACACACACACACACACACACACACACACACACACACACACACACACACACACACACACACACACACACACACACACACACACACACACACACACACACAGGTGTATATACTTATAAACTCTCTATGTAAGTGTAAAATATGAAAGATGCGGATTAACAACTCCACCGAGTTTATGTATAAAGGTAACAGATGAATATTCCCTTATACATTTTTCAGAAGCCTGCAGCTTTCACTTTGAAATTTTTTATTATGCATGTAATGGTGCCTTTGCACATTGATCATTAGTGAATAATCCTTTGTATTATCTCAGGATTTTTGATTTGGTTGGGACGAACAAATCTGAGGAGAGAATATAAGAAAGTGATTAAATCAACTGTAATTAAGAAAATGGAAATACACTGTACGATTATGTGATGGAGAACTGAGCATGCTACCATATATATATATATATATATATATATATATATATATATATATATATATATGCGTAAACGCAAGATGTGCAATGTAAGCAGATTAATAAGGAAGACAAAACTCACTAGAGTGGTTATCTAGCCGCATACCTTAAATCCGCTGACCCTACGACTCGTAGATGATCTTGTTATTCGCACCTTTCCTTAGTTGTGGTTTGACAATCGTTGTGACACTGTAGTAGTAAAGACATGAATTTTGATCTAAATGGAGTCTTTACTTCCAAGAAAGTAAAGTCTCTACTTTTTCACGAGGAATATCAGTACAGAGTGAAACGTTCAAATGAGTATATTATATTCTGAGTGTGTACGAAGGAAAAACATCAGCATATCAAGGATACATGAAAACAAAAAGCTAATTTTAGAAGCACCAAGGGCCGAAAATAGAACTCAAGTTTAAAAAAAAATTATAAAAGTTTATTTGGGGTTAAAGTTATGAGGAATTTAAGTTAAAATAAAAAATCTGTATCTGTAGTCTCTGTATCTGTAGTTATGTATATGTAGTAAACTGATAGAATTAGCATGAATCAACACTCATTTTGGATCGCTTTGAAAATGTTTGTAAACTATGTCTCAAACCTCAGTTGTAATTATTTAGTTATCAGTTATAAGTATCTGTGAATAATGTTAGATATAGACCTACAGATATCTATGGAAACAGACATAAACTGAAAATATATGACTAAATTATTTATCATTTCTGTATTATGGTTACAAATTCAACTAAAAATCCAATGCAGAAGTTCTGAAATGTTAATATTTTTTATGATTGTCTGCTTTAAATTGTTATCTTACTAATAAAATAGTAGTGTAGTTGCGTTTTAATAATTCTTGTGATAATATAAGAAAGTGTCTAATATTGAAATTTAACTAACTTAATAATAAATGTATTTTGTTCAAAACAGTTAGAGAGGTCTGCAGCTCCGGAAGCTTACTAGTAGAGTGTTAATGTATTTTAGCAATGAATTGTACAAATTTTTATAGGACCGCTAATGTTGGCTACGGAGTTGAAGAACAATGGACACACAGATATGCAGCCACGTGTTACAGTGTCTAATGATGCACAGATAAGCTCAGTGCACAGAACACGGGCTTATCAGTATCGGAGATCAGAGCACGATTTCATCGTTGGCACTCAGAGCATAAACAACATTCGAAAAAATAAATAAAAATGTAAAACAAATATTCACACACACACAAAGATAATGTCCTAAATAAAGATAGTCTGCAACAGGTTAACTTAGTCAAACAACAAAACTACAAAAATATTTACCTGGACAGAAGCTTTGGCCATCAGTGCTAAAGAGGTGAATATTTTCTCTTTTATGTTAAGCTTGGCTCCAAAAGATATGAATGCTGTTACGATAATTCTCAACTGGAAAAAATGGAAAGCCATTCAATTTAAATACCAGTATTAAATGTCTTACATACCTACTTAGATGTTTTGTATGTAAAACTAATGTAACATTCTAGCTGATTTACCAACATATTTTGTCACAGAATTCTGTAGCAAGTTAACACCATATTTACTATTTATAATTTCAAATGGTTTTTATTATTTTATTTTACATAATTAAACATTACGCAAGGAAACATGAACAATAAGCTAGGATGTAATCATAGTACCAGTATCCAAATTAATAAGAAAATTCACTTGAAAATAGCAATGTAATTACTGGTGCAAAAAACAAATATACTTTTATCAGTTTCTGGTAGCATGGTAGACCACCATCATCTCTCCAAAAATTGTTGCATTGTCTTTGCCCAGGAGTGTATTATGCTGGGGATACAAACAATGACTTTGACATTGTGGGTAAATGAGACTACAAAATATTCACTGTTTTCAGTAAAACTATGCCTTTCAGTGATGAAGTGGAAAACAAAACACATAAGAATCAATTGTGAGGAACATTCAAGGTGTCTGCTTGGCAGATGATACAGAAATACTGCCAAATTCAGACTGAGAATTGAACAAAATGTTAGGAGTTGTTAGCAAAACATTTGAGCTCAAAGTCAGCTTGTAGAAAACAAAAATCATTGTTATATAAAAGAGAACAGCAGTGTAAAGGCAAATATACAATTAGCTAACATGAATCTGGAGAATGTTAGAGAGTTATTATTTCTGGGCATGTGATTAGTGGTGATAATAAATGCCTTCCAAAAGTTAAAACAAGAATAGTGGTGGCAAAATAAGTTTTTCAGAATTCAAAGATGTTTCTGCACAAATTGTGATATTTACTTAGTTTTATCCTGCAATGGTTGAAAAAATCAAATTCATGTTTTAAAATCATTTATTTCTGATTGAGATTCATTTTTATATAATACTGTAATATCGGAATGACAACATCTCACTGTCTTATCGAAAGGCTTATTCAGTGGTGTTGGACAACTGAGACAAAGTCATCCCAGACTGAGGTGACAATGTCCCACTTTAAAAAAAAATGTCAGATTTATAAAACATTCAACTACTGTGGGAAATAACATAAAATTGTTTATTGGAGACTCAAGAATTTGTGTAAATATTACATACATTTAAAACAATAAATTTTACTCATTTATTATTTTAAAAGATTATGAAGATAAAAGCTATGAGAAAAATAAGAACACAGTAGTGTTTAAATATTTTTATATTTAAATAATTAATGAGGGTTAATAGTTTGTATTTTCAATGTGTGTTGTTGAGTGGGAGACCCGTGATTCTACAAAAGAACATTATTATATAATTATCATATTATTAATTAAAAGAAGACATTAGAATCATATTTTTGGCAGTCCAATTAGCCAGTCCAGATTGTTGCTAGGAACAGCTTTCTGTCAGAATATTAGGGGAGGGATTCATTTGAACAAAACTGGCATAATGATTACTGGTGGTGAGGAAGGGATTGACCATGTTGTTACTTTCCTAGGGCACTACTAACATCAAATATGGTATGTCAAACATTTGTCATATGAATATATTCAAGTGCTTGTTATTTGTGTATTTCATTTATAAGAGGAACACACAAGTACAAAACATGGTACAGCAGCCATGTAGCTAAAAAATTATCATATTACAGCCATTAGTAACAAAATATTCAGCATATACTTACAACAGCACCAACAAGCAGACAAATGAAGCCAACACTAAACGTATGTGGATCTAGTTCATTGAATCGAACCTGAGTTCCAGTAAGTGAAAAGAGTATGGGCTCAAATACCATCCAGAAAATTTCAAATGCAGTTGCAACAGGATTCTAAAAAAAATGAAATAATGCCTATATGACACAGCTGTAGCAGCACATAAATAGTTTGTATATTTATGTACAATAAAGCAATCATGTGTTCACAAACTTTTACACACACATCTACATGTGCACTCGTAGGTGTGTGTATGTGTATATGTGTGTGTAACACTTGTTAAATTTTTATGGGCTGTGTTTCAATTTTGGATTGAAACCTATATTGAATTTTGACCTTTTTCCCCAAAGAGTGTACCTACAATATTTTGGCAGGTGAATTTGGAAAATTAGCTTGGTCTGCAAAGGTCAATTTTTTGAGGAAGGGATTGCAGGGGCAACCCAGTTTTTCACACTTGGGGAGCACGAGCAGTGAGACAGGGTGTGATGAGATGAAGAGGATTACGTGGGATGTGAATAAGTACAATTTTAAATCTCTATTCCATCTCCTTGACTAAGACGGAATGATTTTTAGTTGAAACAATCAAGTGTAAATTTCAGACCATTCTACTAAAAACAATTCCATTCCTAGGATAGAAAAGAGATAGATACCAAAAGAGCCTGAAGATGGCAGAGATAGATTTGTAAAAATGTCAGCTTAGTACACACTTTGGGAGAAAAAGAGCAAAATTGGGGACTCAATCTAAAATCAATACACATTTTATATATATATATATTGTAAGGGTACATATCTTCAACATGCATTAATGAAGCAACATGATAAGAATAAAACACTAAATGATTAACACTATGAATAAAAAGGGATGAATCAGAGATAAAGGAATGGGTAATTAACATAATTATGCGATCGAACAAATAAAAGTAATAGTAAAAGTAACCTCTGATAAGAGAAATGTAGCAAGCAACGAAGCAAACGTTGAAAACGATAGTACAATGCGATTTAACCAAAATAACCCAATAGATATGGTAAAGTGAAAAGGTAGAACCAGCCCCAACACCAGTGAAAAGATATATAAAAAGAAATAAAATAAGTGAATAGGTAGAACCAGCCACAACACCAGTGATTGACCAAATAAAATGAAACCAAATGAGAAGGTGAAAACCATAATATAAATGAAATGAAATGAAAAGAAATGAAAAGACACAAACAAATAATATAGAACAGAAAAAGGAGAAATGTTACACTCAAATATAATAATGAAAAAGAAACCAATAAATGATAACTGTAAATGATAATTATTAGTATCAACCAAATAAGCAATGTAAATGATAATTATTAAAATTCAATAACTTAAAGATAAACAAAGTACACTAACCAAATAAATAGAGAGTAACTATTATAAATCACTGTAATATGACATGAACTTGTTAACAGTATAATTAACCATTGTAAAGTGAGAGATAAAGAAATAGAGAGATAGTGAACATGAATGTGTGAGAAAGAGAATTTAATGTTAGGTAATACCCACTAGTAACACTTAAATAAAATATAAAAAGTGCAAAGTGACAGTGTAAAACCCCAAATTAAATAGAAACCCTATTGATAGGTATAAACACCTGATAATCAGTGATAAACACTAAAGGTTTATTGGTGAAAAGTGTTATTAAATAAGGATTTTGTTATTATTAGTATTAAGATAAATTGTAGATGAGGAATACAATAGTATTAAGGGTTAGTGTTACCATGGTTAGAGAGTAAAGTTTATTTAAGAAAGAATGTGGTAAAGAATAGGAAGGCAAAATCAATAAACATCCTATGTTCTAAGGGATAGTTAGTTAAGTAAAGTTAAATGGTGTGATGATGTTTATCACCAAGAAATAAGTAAGAATAAATCAAATGTAAACAAGAGTAGTATAATAACTGTTAAAGAATTGTTTGATTAAGTTTATGTATAGGAATATGGCTGATGAAGAGTTATACAGACCATAAGCCTAAATGTTATGTTATATTTAATAGAGAATAGTAAATAATAGCCAAATTATAAACAATGACAATATAAATAAAAAAAAGATAAATTAATATAAATCTAATAATACTGGAAAGGCAGTTAAAAAATAATAGACAAACCGTAATATGGAAACTAATAAAAACATACAATTATTATAAAACAGACCCAAAACAATTCAACAAGTAAACAAGTCATTAGTAACACAAAACAAAACATGTACAAAGGTAAAATAATATGTAATTCATATAAAATAAGAAAATATGGCCAATTACTACCTAGGCCTATGAAATGCCTAACTGTATAAAACCAATAACAACAAATTGTAAGCAATTAACTATAATATTAGCAAATCAAAGGCAAGTAACTAGTCAATGATAATTAATGGATCATATTAAAAGATAAATGTTAAATTAAGGACATAAAATAAGAAAGAAATGTAATTAAATAATATCAACATGATTGTTCAAACATTAATAAATAAGCAAACCCAGCTTTGTGGGATGTCACAATGATCTTTGAAAGAAATTACGAACAGTTGTGATAATATTTCATACTTAAATAAGAAGACCGAAGAATAATAGAAATCAGAAGATATTTAATCATTTTGAATAAAAATTCAAATATTCTAACAATGGGCTTAAATCATGAATAGCCAATCAGAATCAATCAGTTACCATGACAACTGAATGTTATGTATGAATATTCCGTTAGAAACTAGGAATTCCATAGTGACGCTCAAGAGGAATAGACGCCAAGCCGTAAATGGCACAATTTTTTATTTAAAACAGTAAAAAGTAACCAAATTTATTCCAATGAAGAATCAAACTACCTGATGAGGGACTAATACATTCAACCTAGGCAACAGACCAGATTAATTAATTCCAAATTAATTAAATTCGATCAACTACCACGAAAAGGACACAAGGCGTGATTGAATCCCAAGATGATTGAAGATTGAAGACCAAAAACGATGACCCAACCTAATTCAACTGTATGACACTACACCTTAAGTCAACTGATTGATAAGTATTGCTGAATTACCCGAATTCAAAATTAGGAATTCTCTTTAAATTTTCTCACTACACTTTGAACTCTCACTATAAACTGATGATATTATTTCTTTCAAAGATTAATTAATAAAAAATATTTACGAATACCAAGTAACTGAATTATAACCTATGTATTAAACGAATAACACTGGCACACACTTTTAACACCACAGAGTTGAATTTAATGTAAACCTCTTTCATAATTAATTACCACAATTGTAAGGTGGTGTACTTTATTTAAATATCTTGTTCTAAAATTTTTTATCGTACTTAAAAGAATTCATTGGCAATTTTATTTTGTATAAATAAGAAGACGGCGTCCATCATGGCGTCAGATTAACTTATGCTGCCACCCTGCTCTCTGCTGAGTGAACAATTAATTTATTGCCGAGGCTAAAAACTATTATATTAATCTCATTTGTACGACCATTATTGAAAATTAATAAGCTATAAAGCCAAATAAATAAGTGTGAATTAATAACTAGCTGTCCTGTAATTATTTCAAATGTATTATGTATGTTGTGTTCTGTAGCAGTGAATAGAATTAGCCAATAACATTTTATATTGGCAACACATCCCCCCACACAAGCGGAATTCGAGTTCCCGCCAATCGGCGAGTAATTTGAATCACTCATTACAGTACCGTAAACAACTGAGATAGAATCTTTTAATTGTTTTTCTGCAAAACAATTTGGCGCCTATCGGGAAGAAAAAACTAGTGAGTAAGGACAGGTAAGGACTAACAGACTACACCAGAGCATACTTTAAGGAATTTTCACTGGGCGACACTATACTCCGGCGCCCCTTCTATGCCCACTGAGCGCCCCCCTCTCCCAAAGTGTTCATCACTTTAGGGTAAATGCCTCACCAGTCACCAATACAGTTGTAGTATTGTACTACGACATAACAAGAAAAATAAACAATACTAAAAGTAGTAATTTATAGGGAAGAAATAAAACTAAATTGGAAAGTAAGTATGGCTGCTTTATTAATTAGTGTCAGAGGTAAATTATTTCTTAAATAATATTTCATTGAATAAATGCAATGCAAAATAATTTCTTGTAATATACAATATAACAGTACTAATTGACAGATTAAACAAATTAAGTAATGTTCAAGTAAGCCTAAATATATGACATCCTTTATTAAAGGTATACCAATATTTCACCAAATAATGTTAATTAAGTGTTTATTTGTAAAATTAAATTAATAATTTAATCGTAAACGGTTAATGTTGCTGTAACTACATCAAAAAGGCTAAAGGCTATTAAAAAAAAACATCTGAGGTCAGAACAATATTGTTAGACTATACCCTTATACGTTAGTCATTTGAAAAAAAAAACGTTTTTGTAAATTTCTGGTTTTGATAAATTTCTTCATCTGGAAGTTTCCTTCTTCTTTCTTTGACCTCTAAAAATTTTGCTACTGCTGGTCTTGGGTCGAACAGCGCAGTCCGTACGCCATTGAGAGCTATATACATTCTAGAGTTGAGAGCTTTTCTGGAATATGAGGACTGTTTGTTAGTCTTGAGTGTTGTGTGAACAGACACTGCCCGTTCTGGTCCTGCACTATGAGGCGTGACGCAAATATATGTCTGGACCAGCTTGGAAAACACTGAGTGGGTCTTAGACACTTTGAAGTAATGGTACAATTTGGCTGACGCATCATCCATTTCCAGGGGTGCAGGTAATTTTTCACTGCAGAATAAGCAGATTACATCGTCAGTAAATGGCGAAACGGCATCATCACCAAACATGTCTTTGACTTCACTTCGTACTGCATTGATCATATCTGGTGCAGTTCTTGCACTGAGAAACTCGTTCATTGTGTTCAGGATGTTATGCTGGTCGTCAACAAGTCTGACAGTGAGGAACTCCTTACAGCTGAGAACTATTTCCTTCCTCACTGCAGACCAACATCTTCTCGTGGATGTGGATACTAAGGAGTTAACTGCTCTTCTCTTGCAAAACTCTACATCAGGTTTATCATCATTTCCGTTTTTGACTGCATTCTTTTCCAACAGTTGTTCTTCATATCCTCCCGGATAAGGTTGACTTTCCATCAGCGAGAGTGAAGTGACAATAATTTCTTTTGTGGTTTCAATATCAGGCAGAGTTACCATTGATCATTGACTCTCTTTCTGTAGCCTTTCAATTTGCCTCAAGATATCGAGCATGAGGCTTGTTAAGAGTTGCTGGTCACCCTCTTTTTGCCACAGTCGCATAAATCCTCTTGCAGTGGCTTTTTCGACTTTTGATGAATCAGGGTTATCAACTATTGACTTCCAGTGCTTTTCTATACCAAGAAGATTATTCCACACTGCTTTTGTTAAATTAATTAGATGTTCTACGAATCTAACTTCGAAGTAAGCTGGGAATTTGTAAACCTTAAGATTCTCAGCTTTGGCTATTTGTTCAAGTTCATTGAATCTTACAGATGACGCTCTGTAAAACGTAGCCACGGCCTTCAAGTTCGCTTTCCAGTGTTTAACTTCCATTATACTTAACTCAAGATCGGAAAGTACGAGGTCAGATCTGTGGGCAACGCACCAGATGCATAAAATATTTCTTTCCAGATAGTTCTTCATTCTGACCCACAGACCACTGTTCTTACCTGTGTTAGCATTTTAGCCATCCGTTGTCAAGCTCGTTAGTTTTTCTTTTGCCAAACTCTCAATTTCCAGATTTTCAAACAAAATTTTAACAGCATCAAGAAGGCCTTCTGCTCCTCGTTTGACGGATTTACTCTCACCTAGAAATATCGACCTCATCTCTTTGTCTTCAGAAATAAATCGGGCGGTTACAAACTTATTATCAACACCATATTTTTCACATGATCCATCTATCTGAATTGCGAAACAGTCAGCTTTTTCTAGCTCTTTTATGACTTTTTCCATCGGCAAACTACTGACAACGTCTAGCATTTCCCTGTAGATTACAGGATTTCTATACTGCAGAAGTTCAGGGGAAGGATTCAGTTTAACAAACTGTGCATCCAGTCCATTGTCTTTATAAGACGCTATCTGAATGTCAGTGTGCATTTTTGCTAGAGATCTTGACGGCCAAGAATTGGCACTAAGGGTTAGCTGACGACTATCCTTATACACATCGGCAGCCATCTCAATCAATATTTTAATTTTTTCTGCATTTTGAGATTTTAAACTTTTTACCCACGGGTGCTTTTCAGACTGTAACATCCATCTCTGCTGCATTTGTTCCAATTGTTCTGCCGCAATATGAGATTCTGAATGTAAATGATCGACTATCCTTTCAAGTTCCCTGTGTCCGTCCATTCGAACTCCATCAGCTATTGGAACACTACCATTCTTTGAAAATTTTGTTGCTTCTTGTATTTGCTTAAAGCAGGTTGTACATTTCATCCCACTCCATTTTCCCAGTTTTACTTTTTCAAGGCATGGGTAAGTATTAAGTATCCAGGATGACTCTAATTTTGTCCCCTTATACCATTCACCAGTAGCGTCTTTAGACTCTGAGGCAGAATCGTGAGCGGGAAAAGTTTTGGATAAATTATTACATTCTCTAGAGGAATGAGAGGATAATGTTGGTCTGGTAGCTGTTACATTTTCCTGTGTATTTTCAGTTTGATGTGTTTCACTTTGAGCTAGATCCTGGACTTCATGCTGGCGTAATTGAAGAATTCTATGATTGTTTTTGACACTTTCACGCCTGAAGTTTTAGCCTGCAAAGCCCAAAATACAATTAGTAAAACGAAAAAAAATCATGCCCTGTAAAAAAAAATTTGTGTATAATTGTAAACGTGTAAATAATTTAAAAATTTTATAATTTTTTAATAATTAAAACCAAAATTTTTAACAAACTGTGCATCCAGTCCATTGTCTTTGTAAGACGCTATCTGAATGTCAGTGTGCATTTTTGCTAGAGATCTTGACGGCCAAGAATTGGCACTAAGGGTTAGCTGACGACTATCCTTATACACATCGGCAGCCATCTCAATCAATATTTTAATTTTTTCTGCATTTTGAGATTTTAAACTTTTTACCCACGGGTGCTTTTCAGACTGTAACATCCATCTCTGCTGCATTTGTTCCAATTGTTCTGCCGCAATATGAGATTCTGAATGTAAATGATCGACTATCCTTTCAAGTTCCCTGTGTCCGTCCATTCGAACTCCATCAGCTATTGGAACACTACCATTCTTTGAAAATTTTGTTGCTTCTTGTATTTGCTTAAAGCAGGTTGTACATTTCATCCCACTCCATTTTCCCAGTTTTACTTTTTCAAGGCATGGGTAAGTATTAAGTATCCAGGATGACTCTAATTTTGTCCCCTTATACCATTCACCAGTAGCGTCTTTAGACTCTGAGGCAGAATCGTGAGCGGGAAAAGTTTTGGATAAATTATTACATTCTCTAGAGGAATGAGAGGATAATGTTGGTCTGGTAGCTGTTACATTTTCCTGTGTATTTTCAGTTTGATGTGTTTCACTTTGAGCTAGATCCTGGACTTCATGCTGGCGTAATTGAAGAATTCTATGATTGTTTTTGACACTTTCACGCCTGAAGTTTTAGCCTGCAAAGCCCAAAATACAATTAGTAAAACGAAAAAAAAATCATGCCCTGTAAAAAAAAATTTGTGTATAATTGTAAACGTGTAAATAATTTAAAAATTTTATAATTTTTTAATAATTAAAACCAAAATTTTTAAAAAAATTTATTTCTATGGGACACAATAACTTGAGTAAATTTCATTAGATTTGGGTGAAATTTTGTATATGTTTTAATTATTTACATTAAAAAACAATTATTTGCAACAAAAAATAATTAAAAAACTATATTTTTTAAGCAGTTTTAAGCTCGACATTTGGACAAATAAAAATAATATATTTATGTTAAACAATAAGTTACAAATGAATTTTTTTTTATGTTTCAGTATTATAAAAAATTAAATAGTTTGTTTAGTTAATTAATTACATTACATAATGTAATAAGACATATTTTCGAGTAGCATGTATTTTTTATAATAATTATTAATATTGAAATCATGTGTTTTTGTCGTCCTCTATTTTTCGAATATCCATTCCTCGAATTTAGAGATGCCCACTTTCAAAACAATCGAGGTCGGGGGACTCGAGTTTTAGAGGTGCTACACTCCTAAACTTGAGTCAACGCAACTCCATAACAAAGCGAACTGCCGCAACTCTAATTTAGGCTTATTGTTATTCCAAATTAGTAAATCTTTAACTCTGTGGAATCGTAGAGGTAAATTTTATCTAAAACATCGAGGTAATGCATTTTGAAATTTCTCTGAGTGTAGACTTTCCGAGTTTACACAACGTGACGTAACTGGAAAGAAACCGAGTTGTGAGAACTCAACTCTCGAGTGCAGGGGACTCAACGATATCACTCGACTCGACTCAGTTTAGTAGAGGGCACAGGATTATTTTTCTCCGTGTTAGCTGCGGTGATTTTTTTCACCAAATTATTACGTCTACTAAAAAGAACTGATTTCTATTTAAGGACTTGATGAAGCTAGAAAAACGTCAACAGGAGAATTGGAATAGTAATTATAATGACCCAAAAGAGTTAATATTTAATCTAATTGAAAAATAAAACAACTTACCTCACAAGTATCAAATTTGGCAGCTTCATCCTCTTGTTCTGTTTCTGTTGGCTGATCACTGCAGTTTACTTGAGGTTGTGATGACGAGGGAGAAATAGATGGTAGTGTAACAAACCTTTTCATTAATTTAGCTTGTTTTTCTTTCTCCTTAAGAGCCTCGGCTCTTCTTTTTCTATAAAACGAACCCGAAGGTTTCTTTTTCTCGGACATATCATATTAGTAAAGTTTATGCACTATACACAAAACACATTACACTCGTACAACCGGACGAAAGGCTTAAGCACCAAAACGCACTAACAATTTAATTTGCATAAATTATACGTGACACTTGGCAGCGCAGTCTGCGGTGACTGGTGCCTGGTGGATGGTGGGGGTGGAGGGAGGCGGGGACGAACAGATACGGACGAGTCTATTGTTTGGGGACTTGAAAATGTCCAAACTAATGTTATATTAAAAATATTGACCAAAATTATCCCTCAAATATTATTTTACAAATTTCAAAGTCAAGTTATGCCAATTATATATTTAGACCTCATAGCAAAGTATTTTAGACATAATTTGGCACCCCCACTATTGAACTCTTGCCACGGCTAGTAGTCTGTGACTGTTAACAGCTAGAGACACCTAGTAGTACGAAGTTACTGCGTTGGTTGGATGCGTTAAAGAACGCTTGCATAGTTGAATTTGCTTTTAAAAGAAAACACTGTTATTGTGCAAAGTTATGACTCATATATAGGATTAATAATTGTTCAGTTGCATCGATTTGGTAAAAAAGTAATATATTGATATTAATAATAGGAAATAATAATGTAATATTTTATTTAATAAAATTGAATAAAACTTTTTGTTGGGCTTCCATTATATATTTTTTTTATTATATACATATATGTTAAAGAATAAGTGCAATAATATATACTAATAACTTTAAAATTAATAATTTTATTAGTATATATTATTGCGCTCATTCTTTAAAATATACATATGTAATAAAAAATATATATATAATGGAAGCCCAACAAAAAGTTGGATTCAATTTTATTAAATAAAATATTACATTATTATTTCCTATTATTAATATTAATATATTACTTTTTTACCAAATCGATGCAACTGAACAATTATTAATCCTATAAGAGCCATAAGGTGAACTTTGCGCAATAAGTGTTTTCTTTTAATAGCAAATTCAACTATGCGAGGGTTCTTAAACTCATCCAACCAACAACAGTAACTTCGTACTACTAGGTGTCTCTAGCTGCTAACAGTCATAGACTACTAGCCGTGGCACCCTGTTCACCCAACCCTGGTTGGAGTAAAATAACCTGAACAAGAACTGTAAATTGCAACGATGAGCACCCTTTTTCGGTGCAGTAGGCTACTGCCGCTGCCGGCGCCCCGCCCGCCCACCCGGCGCCTCAGCCCATCACTGGGCGACATTTATGTCGCCCAGTTAACATGTTAAAATATGCTCTGGACTACACGAAGCGTTTGTAACACAGTGACGCATTCAACGTGCGACTAAATAAATGCACTGACAGATCGAGATTTATTACAAAAGTGACACCAACAAAGGTATAACTACAATATATATATATTGTAGAATGACAGATAATCCACTAAAAATTAATTCCATTAAGATCATAAAAATATTTAAATTACAAATAACTCAAAGAATTTCAAATGAAAATAATTTAAACTTCAAAGAAAAACACCACTATAAAAGGAAAAAAGTAATTAAATAATAAAAATGCAACACTAAAACTCAAGAAAATAAATTAAAAGAAACTCATATAAAAAATCAGGAGATTACCCAGGAAGTTTAGGAGCAGGTGATAAAGAAGATACCCCGAACCCAAGAAGGAAGAGGAAGTTTAGGAGCAGGTGATAAAGAAGATACCCCGAACCAACCAATGGACAAAATAAAACCAAAGTACCTTGGTTTACCCAAGAAGGAAGAAGAGAAGAAAAGAAGATATAGGATGGAAGAACTACAAGAAATGCCCATTAATAAACCTATTATTAACGACAATGAACCCCAAACCAAATGTTAATACCACCAAAGAAAGTATAATACCCCAAAACCTCATAAAATTGTAAATTAATTATAGACAAAAGTATTTAGTAGTGTGATAAGAAGTTCACCAACTAAGTTATTATATAGTAAAATAAACAAATCTTCACAGTCCATTATGACTAAAGGTTTGGTCTGAGAATATAGTAAAACTCAAATATAAGTCAGAACCAACAGTGAATGTGTACCAGTGCAAGTGATTTTAAATATAATAAACTTCAAGTTAATGTGTAACTATTACTTAAACAAGGTGCTATTAAATAACTTTTATATGTTATATAATTACAGAATTAACAAGTGATGAAATATTGAAGTGAAAAATATTTCTAATGTTTCATAAAAGAGGTCACTTTTTATCTAAAAACATTCATAGAAATGCAAAGGATAAAGAGAGTATGTGGGGGAATAATTACACAAACAGGGTATTAATTTAAAATACAATATAAACAGAAAAGACTGTGATTGACTTGAGTTTAATAAAAATTAAAAAATTTTAAATGGCTAATTATGTTTAGAGCCTAGGAACTCCACTTTTCAAAGAGTTCTAATAGAATAAGCTTTATATTTAGTGTAAGAATGTTTAGTTACATAACAGTGTGCATACAGCTTAAAATGTTTATGTATGGATGCTGTACCAGATTATAAAATGTTTATTATGTATGTTAAAAATAGTTCAAACTGACATGTCTAACTTTGGAGACTGCTAGTTAATGTTAAATATTATTTTTTGTATTAGTAGCATGAATAATAGTTATGTAAGCAATTTTATTTAATGTTATGTTAACTTTAAAAAGTCAGAGGAGGTGTAGAAATAACTTTATTTGAAAAAACAATATATGTAAGATACTAAGATCTAGGCCAAATAATCAATTCCCAAAAATTAATATAATTGAGTAAATAAGTCTGATGAACCATGTAAACTAATAAGATTTATGTAAGGTGGATCGATCACCAACTACTATAACTGATCCTATACTTTAAAAGAGTAATATAAAAAGATGTATTAAATTATTAAAAATTTTAAAATTTTCAAAATGTAATAACTAACTATTTCAGGGGAGGAATAGTAAATTCATGAATTATAACTAAAAGCCAGATAAATTGACAAATTTATAAGAAATTAAGGAAAGGTAGGGATTTATATCAATCTAAAAGTTATTACAATCATATTTATAACACCAAACATGGCTATTATTTTGGACAAGAACAGGAAGCAGATTTTTGGGCCTATATTTCCAAAAAGACAGAAATATGGCAATTTTAACAAAAATCTTTATAAATATGGACTATGACATACCAAATTAAATAGAATGAGGTAAATAAACCAAATATGTTTTTAATAGTTCACGAAAGCAATCTATAAACTAAAAATATTCTGTATATAATGTATTTTATATTTACAGTAGAACCTCATTATAACGGACTAATTGGGGCTAAAGGTTGTCTGTTGTAATGAAAGTCCGTTATATAACAAATAAGTCTTGTTAGGTCGTATTTACATCAATAAAACTTGGTAAATTAGTATAAAACATGTTTATTTTTACTTGACATTATTTTACATAGCGTACATGACAAATGAGATCATACTGTTCACATTTACATTATAGACCAGAATTGAAACTTTATATACATTCTATTGTTTTATTCTCTTGAACAAGAAGGGCCTGGTTCATTATTATTCATTAGGTTATTACTACTAACATTAACTGGTTTGAAAAAAGTATTGATATTTTGTTGTGTTAGTTTGTTATTTATTTCGTTGGTCAGTAACTGACGAAGATGCCGCAAGTGTTCATAGTAAGCAAACACATTTTTATTTTTTGATTGTTCAATGACAAAATTTAAATGATTTTTCACTTCACTCACTTTTATTGTTGCCTGAGTATTGTCTTCCTCTTGTAAGTCTTCCTCCTCGTCCTCTGAAGAGTCTTCTTTCTCAGTGACACTGCCAACAATCTCCTCTTCCGTCAATAAGTGGAATCCAGGGTCATCTTCATCTTCTTCAAGCCAGGTCTCCACATATTCCAATAAAACTTCTTCCTCCCCTCCTCTTTGCAAAGTTTCACGGAAATCTTCTGTCTCACAATTTTCTATTTCTAAACATGCATCTTCATTCTTTAACAGTTTTTTCCATGAGTTCACCAAAGTAGTTGGTTTAATTTCTTTTACAGCATCAGCAAAGTTGTGAATCATAGATCGAATGTTGTAGGCCTTCAAGTTTTGAAGAGTCTTTTGGCGCCATCTATCTTCTTCAGCAGCGGATGGCTCATCAACTTCTAAGATATCATTGAGAAATTTTTTTCTATAAAGCCGTTTGGCAGTATAAATTACTCCTTGGTCCATGGGCTGAAACACGGATGTTGTGTTTGGAGGCAGGAACTTACACTTTATCTTCTTGTCTCGACTGCAGAGTTTGTCAACATCAGGGTGGGTTGGTGCGTTATCCAAAAGAACCAAAGCTTTTTATTTTTTCTTTTGGAATGTTCAAAATTTCAATTTGGTGGTTTATAATTGTTGGTACAGCTTTCTTATGAAACCAATCACTTGTTATTTCAGTTGTAAACCACGCATTTCGGGAACTATAATAGTGAACTGGTAAATTGTCCATCACATTTTTAAGTGCCTTTGGTTTTTTGCTTTTACCAACGATAGCAGGTTTAAGCATATGAGTGCCGTCTGCATTTGCACACAACAAAACTGACACACGCTCCTTGCTGACTTTTCTACCAGGCGTAGTTTTTTCGGCTTTTGAAGCTTGTGTATTGTCAGGTAGAATTCTCCAAAACAAACCTGTCTCATCAAAGTTATAAATTTGGCTCAATTGATAACCTTCTATTTTAATCAAATCGTCTAATTCTTTTATAAAAGGCTCAACAGCTTCAAAGTCTGCGCTAAGAATTCCCCTCTAAACTTCTTGTTTGAAATGTTGTGACGTCGACGAAACCTAAATAGCCAACCAGAGCTCGCTTTAAACTGTTCAAGTCCCATCTGTTTGGAGAGTCTTTCGGCAGCCGCTTGAATTTCAATTCCTCTAACACCCATTCCACATGAACGAAGCTGAGAGAACCACTTGTAGACTGCATCATCCAGTGTTACCATAGAAGGCAGCCGCATACGCTTAGCTGCACTCTTCTCCTTTCCTACATTGAACTTGAGAACAAAGTTACGAATGTCATTTTTGATTTTTAAATGTCTGATACGGTATGTTTTGCAATTTCATACTCACGACAAATGCTAGAAACATACGCTCCTTTTTCTAATTTTTCTATAATGGAGAGTTTATCTTGAAGACTGAGCGCCTTACGCTTCCGTTTCTGTCCTACACTTGGCTTACTTAACGACATGATTTGAATAAATTAAAAAAAGTTATAGGCAGGATGTGTGACTGTGCGTGACAAACAACTGAACAATACTGACCAGTAGTGGTGGGAGTGAAAATATACCTAGCTAAGGCGTTAATCTTTCTTTGTTTTCAACTCCCTTTCCCTTACCATTCAAACAAACAGTTTCCTGTATTTGTTGTTATTATCTCAACAGTTAATTCTCAAACCAGTTAATTCAATGGTGGATTGGGGTTGGGTTTTAACTTTCAACGATTAATACTGACAAGGGTGTTTGTCTCTGAAAACTGTCATTCGGCACTGGCGGGCAGATGTGAGTCATTCCGGTGCATTGACTTAGTTACTAGGGGGTGGGGGTACGACGTAAAAGACGTGTCCGTTGTAAAAGAAGTCCGTAGTAACGGGGTCCGTTATAATGAGGTTCTACTGTACATGAATAGGAAGTGAAATATATTTAAACAATACTTTTTTCATATTAACTTGGCAAGATATTTCCTAAGACGAAGGAAGTAAAACAGTTCTTTGTTAACATTCAACGCGAACGGTTGATATTCGATCGCGTTAAGAATCTGTATAACGTACCGAGTAATGGCGTATAAGGTTATGAATTGAAAACGAGAGTTACCTAATTATTTACTTTAAACATAAAATCAGTGAACTACACCAACATAAAAAGTGAAAACGAACAATACCTATCAAAATATAAGTGAATTCAACCAATAAAACTATACCACATTGATAATTCACTCTAAAACGAACTTTAACATTTTTCACCATATATGCTATACCATTGAACACACCTAACACCAGACAATTAACGCCGGTGAACACAGAACACTTCTTCAGGACACCTTTAACAACATCATAGACAATATACCATATTACGGAGACAATAAAATGGTGGTGAAGGCGTTTTTATTAACAGAATTTATAACCATCGTTTCTGTATTTTCTTCAACTACGAGACGTGCCACCATTTTGAGCTCCCGTCATGCAAAGTGTATATCAGCCGAGAGTCGTCGCCAACTGGATTGGTTTGAATCATTAACTATTATAAACATTATAAATTATTATCCATTTGTCATTTATTAATTATTAAGAATTATTTGTACATGTTATACTTTCTATGCTTGTTCCCTTCTCTGACTATATAATTATACCCGCTAAAAGAACCATTTTTAACATTAATATAATATAACCTGTAATTGTAAAATCGACCAAGCCCTGTGAAAGAGTCGAACATTTAAACAATATCGATTTTAAATCGATCTTTTAGAAATATTGTCAATAAATTAAATTAATTCAACTATCTGGATTTGGAATTATTTCACATATTAAAATAAGAGTTTGAGTTAACTACAGGACTTACTGGAAGACGATAGATATTAAAGGAAAGTGATATATTGGAGCAGAGCAGAAAATCGCAAATCGATTATTGTAGGAAGACAATCTGTTTAACTCCAGATTCATTTAAGGTCAACCAGAAGTGCAAATATTAACCAAATCACCTCACAGAATTTTAAAATTTTAACGAAACCACAGAACAAGAATTATTTATAAAATATTAAAACTATAAACGAACATAAAAAATTTTTTTTTATTATTAAAAATTTTTTTTTGTACAACACAAAGAATTATCTTTATTTGTAACAGCGTTTAAAACGCGTACTGGTTACAAATTGGCGTCCAACTAGAGGGCTTCAATTAGCGATTGGAAGACAGTAAATTACCCAATTACTAATTAAGCTTGGCAGCGGTTATACTGTCGAGAAGGAGGCAAAATGCAATGACGAGCGACTTCGAAGAAAAGGGCGGCAGAGGCCGAAAAGGAAGTCGATATGGGGGACAAGGAGGCAACACCCGTGGAAAATCCAGAAGTGTTAGTAACCCCGGTGGAACATAAACAACCCGCACCACCTGAGGAACAACCCGAGATGCCCACACAAACAGGGGAAGTCAATGTCCCAGAGAAGGAGAAGGAGAAATCCAAAACAATGGAAGATACGAAGATGGATAGAATGATGGAGATGCTCCTACAAATGGGTCAAGATTTAAGGAAGGACATGGAAGAAAATAGCAAGAAGATGGAGAAGAAAATGGATTCTACTAAAGAAGAATCGAGTAAAGAAAGGAAGGAAGACAAACAGTCTTTGAAGGAAGATTTAAGTGAATTAAACAAGAACTTAGGTAGTAAAATTGAGAATACCAATAAGAGAATTGAAGAAAACAGAAAGAAGATGGAAAGTGACAACCAACAATTGAAGGAAGATTTAAGGGAAAATAGAAAGAAGATGGAAGAAAAGATGGAGGAAACCAGCAGGGAAATGAAGGAAGACATTCGATCTTTGAGTCAGAAAATTGATAAAACTAATCAAAGGATGGATGAAAACAATAAGAAGATGGAGGAGAAACTGGATGAGAATAACCAACGGTTAAGAGAAGAGTTAAGGGAAGTCAACCAGGAGAACATGAACAAGGTAGACGAGAGAATAGAGTTAGCGAAGGAAGAGTTGAACAGGAAAATCAACGATAATAAGAGAGCCATAACTAAAAAATTGGAACAGGAGACAATCATAGTAAACCAACAGATCAGGGAAGTAGACAAAAGATGTCGTCAAACTGAGTGTGAAGTACAGGAAGTCAGGGAGGTAATAAATACGGAAATTACCCAGATCAAAGAACACCAGAAGACTAAATGGGAAGAAAACCGAAAAGAAACACAGGAGGAAATAAGTAAGGTGCGAACCCAAGTCACAGAAAGGTGCGACGGGATGGAAGCGGTAATGACCAATATCACCGGACAAGTGCGGCAGAGCCAGGAAGAGATGGAGGTAATCCGAAACCGGCCGACTAGCTTCACTAATTTCCCCATGAACGAGCATAGAGAATGGTTGAACTTCCGCCAATATAAAGAAAGCCCATGGAGTTCTTGGCCCGAATCGAGGAATACATGGCCAAACATAGGGGCAACAGGTGGGTCAATAATCGGGAGTTGTTAGACGAGTCGTTTCGAGAAATGAACGATCATTGGTGGATGGCCAACCACAGTGAAATAGAAGATTACCAGCAGTTTAAAAGCCTATTCAAGGCGAAATATTGGTCTGAGACTACCCAAAATTTAATCCGTGACAACATCTGTCACGGCCATTATAAACCACAAGTGGGTAGCTCAATGACGGCATACTTCCTCGGCAAAGTATGTATGGCCAAGCATTTGGAACCAGCCATACCTGAAGAATGCCTCATAAACAAGCTGTCATATCATTATGATGAGGAGGTGATTCGAGCGAGGAGAGGCAGCCAAATTAAGACCATACAGGCCATGACAGAACTCCTCGAAAACTATGAAAATGAGGAGTACTACCGATAAAGCCGGAGAAGGAATGATCAGCCAGAACCTAGAAACTATCCAAATACCAACAACGGTACAAACAACAACAACACTGGATACCAGGGAAACCGAGTCAATCCACCGAGTAACAACAATAACAACAGTAATAATAATAATAACAATAACCAGGTTCAAAATAATCCGAATAATAATCGAACAAATAATGGTTATCAGGGTAACAGAAACCCATACTACCCAAACCCGAAAAGTCCGAGAACCCCAATTATAATAACAACAAACGTTATTATAATAATAACCGTGGCAATCCACAAAATAGTAACACTAATAATAATAGGTTTTCTCGACCGAGAGTGAATTTCATACGAGCGGAAGACGGTCGCCAACGTAGGTACTACCACCAGAGACGCAACAGCTATCACAAATATGAAGATAGGCGGAGGAGCCGAGAACGTGACCAACCAAGGTACAATCCTACTAGACGGAGTACCAGTCTAGACAACACAGAATGGCTGACAAACAGCGAACAACCGTTAGATCATCGAACAGAGTGGCAGGGACCCACTCAAGGTCTCCCGACTGATGAATCAACCAATGCGACACATAATAACAATGATGTCGAACATTTAAATGGGAGGAGGCAGTAATAAATCACCGAGACCCGTTGCTGCTCCTAAATCCTGGGTATATAAATGAGTTGACAAATGCAACTGAAACAAATCATATCACAATAATTGGTTGTAATTATCTAAAAAACCTCTGACACGAATTATTGGAGGAGGACGATACTAATCCCAACAATAACATAAATAACGAAATAATACACGTCAATGCTGAGCTAGAAGGAATCCCCGCCAATTTAATGATCGATACTGGTTCTAATGTCTCCATAATTAGTACTACAGAGTTGGAGAGAATACAAAGAGAATGCGGACGAATATTACCGACCTTGCCGTTAAATAATATTATTTTATTAGGTGCAACCGGCCGCCAAAATAAGACAATAAGAAGACAAGTCTCCGCCAATGTGATGAGCTGTGGTATAGCTATTGATATGGAATTCTTAGTGGCAAGCGGGCTGCCGTTTAACATATTGGTGGGGTGCGATGTGCTCAGGCGGAACTCCGCCATAATTGATTTACGAACGGAGAAATTGTTACTCTTTATGAACGGACAAACTTGGACGGCTGACTTGGTTGGTAGTGACACAGTAATTCCCAACAATATCCACCAACAGATTCGTAAAATCAATTATATAAATCAAACTCCTATGATTGAGCGGATGATGGACAATGACGCTAATGAGGACTTATGGTCCCAAAAGATCCAGGAAATCAGGGATTTCCGGAGCGGTATAACAGGGGAAAGGTTGCAAAACCACCAAGCTGACAAATTAATAAATATATACGAACAATACAGATCAGTATTTTCTGATGAGCCTGGTAAAGTAAAAAACTTCCAGTGTACTCTACAATTTCGAGACACAGTGGACTTTAACCGGAAGTCATACCCCATCGTGCAATCATGAAAGGAAGCAGTAAGAACTGAAATAACTAAGATGATTAACCGTGACATAATAGAGAGTAGCCAATCCCCATACACCAGTCCTATTTTGGCTATTCCTAAGAAAAACGGACAAGTCCGTTTATGTCTAGATGCGCGACAGGACTTCACCCGGTGAGATTTTAAAACGTTTCCACGGTACCAAGTACTTTAGTACCTGGGACACGGTGTGTGGCTACTGGCAGGTGGAATTGCATCCACAGAGTCGCCAGTATCTGGCCTTCATATTCGAAGGGCGGAACTACCAGTTTAAGAGATTGCCTTTCGGATTCGTGAATTCGGTCGCAGTCTTTGTACACTGCATGGACCAGATACTTGGCCAGGAAGCACTACAATTCACCACCGTGTATGTAGATGATTTGCTAGTGTCCTCAGAAACTTGGGCTACCGTGTGGAACATGTGCTGCAGAAATTGGCTGCGAATAACATCACGCTAAAGCTAGAAAAATCTCAGTTCATAGCCAAGGAAATTCAGTTCTTGGGCTTTATATTGAACGACCAAGGAATCTCACCGTCGGCTGAAAAGGTAGAAGCGATTCAGAAATTTCCAACGCCAAAGAATCGAAGGCAATTACAGTCATTCCTGGGACTCTGTAATTACTATCGCAAGTTCCAGGAAAAGTATTCTGAATTGACCGCCAGATTTCAACCGCAACTGTCATCCAAGAATAAATGGATATGGGGTATAGAGCAGAATGAGACCTTAACGCTGATTAAAGAAAAATTCCTTGAACCAATAATACTTCGCCATCCGGATTTCAGTAAACCGTTCTTCCTGAATTGCGATGCCAGCGACATTAGCCTCGGCACAACATTGTATCAAGAGGATGAGGAGGGCGAACATCTCGTGATTTGCTTCGCAAGTAGAGCGTTAAACCAGTGCAAAAAGAACTACCACGTCACTGAGAAAGAGCTGTTAAGTGTAGTGTTTGCGTGTGGCAAATTCCGCACCTATATCCTTGGTTACCCCATCACCGTCCGGACAGACCATAAGTCCATATCGTTCTTGAGGAGATGCAAACTCAGTCACGGAAGGTTGACCCGGTGGATACTGTTACTACAAGAGTATAATCTTAAGTGGGAGTACATCCCAGGAAAGAAGAATGTCGTTGCGGATGTGTTGTCACGAATCGACATAGATAAGCAAACATTCGAGGGGGAGAAGGAAAGTGTACTCAAAATATACCACATTCTTAGCACCAGAGCCGATCTAGCCTCATTATTGGGAAACCTGAGCACCCACCAACAAGCAGACCCGAAATTACAATCCATTAAGACAAGATGGGAAGCAGGGGATGAGACTATCGCCCAATATTATAAAATTCATAACAATATACTGTTCATTCAACCATCTTTGAGGAAGGAGACATGGAAGGTTATCATTCCAACCCATATCGAAAAGGAGATAGTAAGTAACTATCATATTCGATATGGGCATATGGGCGCCTTAAAGGTGATAAAGGCCCTGGAAGAGAGCTGCCACATGAAAGATATCAACCAGAAGGTCCGGAAATATATAAAGGGTTGCCACATTTGCCAACTCATTAAATCGAATAAGGAGAAAAAGGAAGGTCAAATGATTCCAATAACATCACAGGCAAAGTTGGAAAAAGTATTTTTGGACATCTGCAGGCCATTTCCCCGCAGTGGGGGTCGTCACAGATATAAGTATCTAGTCATCGTGATGGACCACTTCACGAAGTTCGTCAAGCTATACCCAGCAAATCGGGCGACTACAAATAAAATTCTCGACATCTTAACCGACCAGTACTTCCCAAACATCGGAAAACCAGTTTCGATCATTACCGACCACGGAACCCAATTCAAGGGGAAAAATGGCGGGATACCCTACTGTCTATGGGTGTTCGTACTTATAAAACCTCGGTCTACCACCCGAGCAGTAACCCGGCAGAGAGAGTATTACGAGAGGTGGGGCGAATATTACGAACATATTGCCACAATCAACAGAGGAGGTGGCAAGACTAACTAGAGGCCACAGAAGAATTCCTCAACTTGGCATACCACCCAGCCATAGGAATTACCCCATACTCCGCCATGTATGAAAAACAACCCCCAAGGGAGATCGAAGAAATATTGGAGTTCCCAAGGGAAAATAACTATACTTTTGACCGAATAAAGTTTTATAACAAGGTGGCCGAAGACCAGGAGAAACGGCGAAATAAATATAAAAAAGGTATGGGTAAAATAATTACCTATACCAGTGGTGAAAAAGTATTATTAAAAAATAGGGAATTACCAAGTTCACTGGAAGGGATAACTAAGAAATTATTACTATTATAACTGGACCCTATATAGTCTCCAAAGACAAAAACAATAACACTTATGAGATAAAGGAGATGGGGTCTGGTAAAATCAAGGGTGTATATAACCAGGCATCCATGAAAAAGTATCATGAGGAATAATTTGAAATATAAAAAAGAAAGAATTTTGAATTAAAAATCATCAAAATTCCAAAGATAAAGTAAATACATCTTACTACAAGATTATTAATGAAACCATTTAGAAGAAATATAAAACAGAAAGAATTTTGAAAAAACCTATAAATTCAAAAACATAGTAAGATCATCTTACAAACAAATAATTTATGAAAGTGATTTTGAAATACAAAAAGAAAAAGAATTTAGAGATGTTAAAATCCCTAAAAATTCAAAAATATTGTAAGCACCACTTACTACAAATAATTTATGAAGAAACTATTATGAAATAAAAAGAAAGAATTTTGAATTAAAAATCATCCAAATTCCAAAAAATAAAGTAATATCAACTTACTGACAAACTATTTATAAAAACTTTATGGAGTAAAAGGAAACGAATTTAGAGATGTAAAACAAATCAATTCTAAAGGATATAGGAATGTAAATTTACAACCAATAAATTGTAAAAACCTTCTATGAAATTATATAAAAAGAAATAAAAACCAGTGATACGATTAACTGAATAAACTTGTGTGGAAATAAAAATAATAACACTTTGAAGTGGTATAAAGAGAAACAATGACCTCATTAAAAAATTAATTAAGACATTCAATTGAATAAAAAACAGAGAGAAGTAATTTGAGAAAAGAATCAAAGTTATAAATGTAATTAAATAAATCAATAATGAAATGATCATGAAATAAGTGTCCATTGTAATAAAGACAATTATAAGAAAGTTCTAGAACATGGAACAAGTAGAACAAATAAAAACTGAGAAACAAATAAATATATCAGAAATATATGCTACCATAAACAAAAGCAGATTGTAATAAAAACCAGAGAAGAATAAAGAATTAATAACAAAAACTTTATATGATAATAAACATTGATAATTATATTAATAAAAGAGCTTCCCACCATGATACAAATTGAAATAACCATCAAGTTAACTAGTCAGGAGAATAACTGAGATACAAATATTAAAATCTCTGAGCAATATAAGAAGTGAAGTATCCAAAGATATTTTTTAAATAGTAACAAAAGTGTACTATTCTGAAATAATTTTTTTAATAACTGTCTGTAGATAGGTCCAGCAGTATTAATATGTTTTTTGAGCAGAGATGATTTGCCTCTGTACTCAAATAGAAGTGAAGTATTGGACAGCAGAGGAAGTAGCATACTGTGCCTCTCTGAACTGCACCAGCTCACGTGTTAGGGAATGATAGGGAATAAATATCGCAGGAATAAAACACCAAGAAGAAAAAATAAAATAAAATAATAAATATGAAACTCAGATGACTATTACTATCAAGGAAGATCAAGTAAGAATGAAATAGATGTAAGCTCAAATATATATAAGAAAAATTTTGAAATGGAAGGAAGTCAAGAATACTACAAAATATAATAATTATCATAAGCAATTATTTCAGACAAACCAAGTATAGTCTGAAAAAATCACTTCTGGAGGAGGGCAATCTGTAGCATGACAGGTAATCCACTAAAAATTAATTCCATTAAGATCATAAAAATATTTAAATTACAAATAACTCAAAGAATATCAAATGAAAATAATTTAAACTTCAAAGAAAAACACCACTATAAAAGGAAAAAGTAATTAAATAATAAAAATGCAACACTAAAACTCAAGAAAATAAATTAAAAGAAACTCATATAAAAAATCAGGAGATTACCCAGGAAGTTTAGGAGCAGGTGATAAAGAAGATACCCCGAACTCAAGAAGGAAGAGGAATTTAGGAGCAGGTGATAGAGAAGATACCCCGAACCCAAGAAGGAAGAGGAAGTTTAGGAGCAGGTGATAAAGAAGATACCCCGAACCCAAGAAGGAAGAGGAAGTTTAGGAGCAGGTGATAAAGAAGATACCCTGAACCAACCAATGGACAAAATAAAACCAAAGTACCTTGGTTTACCCAAGAAGGAAGAAGAGAAGAAAAGAAGATATAGGATGGAAGAACTACAAGAAATACCCATTAATAAACCTATTATTAACGACAATGAACCCCAAACCAAATGTTAATACCACCAAAGAAAGTATAACACCCCAAAACCTCATAAAATTGTAAATTAATTATAGACAAAAGTATTTAGTAGTGTGATAAGAAGTGCACCAACTAAGTTATTATATAGTAAAATAAATAAATCTTCACAGTCCATTATGACTAAAGGTTTGGTCTGAGAATATAGTAAAACTCAAATATAAGTCAGAACCAACAGTGAATGTGTACCAGTGCAAGTGATTTTAAATATAATAAACTTCAAGTTAATGTGTAACTATTACTTAAACAAGGTGCTATTAAATAACTTTTATATGTTATATAATTATAGAATTAACAAGTGATGAAATATTGAAGTGAAAAATATTTCTAATGTTTCATAAAAGAGGTCACTTTTTATCTAAAAACATTCATAGAAATGCAAAGGATAAAGAGAGTATGTGGGGGAATAATTACACAAACAGGGTATTAATTTAAAATACAATATAAACAGAAAAGACTGTGATTGACTTGAGTTTAATAAAAATTAAAAAATTTTAAATGGCTAATTATGTTTAGAGCCTAGGAACTCCACTTTTCAAAGAGTTCTAATAGAATAAGCTTTATATTTAGTGTAAGAATGTTTAGTTACATAACAGTGTGCATACAGCTTAAAATGTTTATGTATGGATGCTGTACCAGATTATAAAATGTTTATTATGTATGTTAAAAATAGTTCAAACTGACATGTCTAACTTTGGAGACTGCTAGTTAATGTTAAATATTATTTTTTGTATTAGTAGCATGAATAATAGTTATGTAAGCAATTTTATTTAATGTTATGTTAACTTTAAAAAGTCAGAGGAGGTGTAGAAATAACTTTATTTGAAAAAACAATATATGTAAGATACTAAGATCTAGGCCAAATAATGAATTCCCAAAAATTAATATAATTGAGTAAATAAGTCTGATGAACCATGTAAACTAATAAGATTTATGTAAGGTGGATCGATCACCAACTACTATAACTGATCCTATACTTTAAAAGAGTAATATAAAAAGATGTATTAAATTATTAAAAATTTTAAAATTTTCAAAATGTAATAACTAACTATTTCAGGGGAGGAATAGTAAATTCATGAATTATAACTAAAAGCCAGATAAATTGACAAATTTATAAGAAATTAAGGAAAGGTAGGGATTTATATCAATCTAAAAGTTATTACAATCATATTTATAACACCAAACATGGCTATTATTTTGGACAAGAACAGGAAGCAGATTTTTGGGCTTATATTTCCAAAAAGACAGAAATATGGCAATTTTAACAAAAATCTTTATAAATATGGACTATGACATATCAAATTAAATAGAATGAGGTAAATAAACCAAATATGTTTTTAATAGTTCACGAAAGCAATCTATAAACTAAAAATATTCTGTATATAATGTATTTTATATTTACATGAATAGGAAGTGAAATATATTTAAACAATACTTTTTTCATATTAACTTGGCAAGATATTTCCTAAGACGAAGGAAGTAAAACAGTTCTTTGTTAACATTCAACGCGAACGGTTGATATTCGATCGCGTTAAGAATCTGTATAACGTACCGAGTAATGGCGTATAAGGTTATGAATTGAAAACGAGAGTTACCTAATTATTTACTTTAAACATAAAATCAGTGAACTACACCAACATAAAAAGTGAAAACGAACAATACCTATCAAAATATAAGTGAATTCAACCAATAAAACTATACCACATTGATAATTCACTCTAAAACGAACTTTAACATTTTTCACCATATATGCTATACCATTGAACACACCTAACACCAGACAATTAACGCCGGTGAACACAGAACACTTCTTCAGGACACCTTTAACAACATCATAGGCAATATACCATATTACGGAGACAATAAAACGGTAGTGAAGGCGTTTTTATTAACAGAATTTATAACCATCATTTCTGTATTTTCTTCAACTACGAGACGTGCCACCATTTTGAGCTCCCGTCATGCAAAGTGTATATCAGCCGAGAGTCGTCGCCAACTGGATTGGTTTGAATCATTAACTATTATAAACATTATAAATTATTATCCATTTGTCATTTATTAATTATTAAGAATTATTTGTACATGTTATACTTTCTATGCTTGTTCCCTTCTCTGACTATATAATTATACCCGCTAAAAGAACCATTTTTAACATTAATATAATATAACCTGTAATTGTAAAATCGACCAAGCCCTGTGAAAGAGTCGAACATTTAAACAATATCGATTTTAAATCGATCTTTTAGAAATATTGTCAATAAATTAAATTAATTCAACTATCTGGATTTGGAATTATTTCACATATTAAAATAAGAGTTTGAGTTAACTACAGGACTTATTGGAAGACGATAGATATTAAAGGAAAGTGATATATTGGAGCAGAGCAGAAAATCGCAAATCGATTATTGTAGGAAGACAATCTGTTTAACTCCAGATTCATTTAAGGTCAACCAGAAGTGCAAATATTAACCAAATCATCTCACAGAATTTTAAAATTTTTATGAAACCACAGAACAAGAATTATTTATAAAATATTAAAACTATAAACAAACATAAACAATTTTTTTTATTATTAAAAAATTTTTTTTTGTACAACACAAAGAATTATCTTTATTTGTAACAGCGTTTAAAACGCGTACTGGTTACAATAAATATATATATATATATATATATATATATATATATATATATATATATTATAACGATTCATATTAGCGTCCTATGTGAGCGTTATATGAAAGTGTCTGACGGAGGGAGTATAGCAGCGTAAGCAAGAGAGAGAGCGTACAATCGCAGCCATCTCACTCTAACCTCATCACAGCGACATCCGATACAAGTACGAACATGAAAATTTACTCAATACAAATTATCAGTTCAACCTGTGATAACTTAAAAACTAATAAATATACGGCAATTCTGAAAACAGCATTGTATTCAGCAAGTGAAGCTTCATAAGTAGCCGCAATCTCAGTTAATTTAATTAACAATTGAAGAAGTTATACGGAAGACGAACGCCAAATGGAATAACGAGAGAATTATGCTACGTAGGAATTAGGTGTTTTCACACACACACAGATAAAGACCTAAGCAACAATGTTCTGTGGTCAGATCGTTGAAAACACATTTGCAAATACCTCTAATCAATCGATTTGCAAACACAGGAAGTACGATTTTAACTAGAAATTCTCTGCAGTTTCAAACCTGTCACGGGGTGTTTCGTCGACCTGTTCGAGATTGTCAAAACTGGAAAAACGCATGATTTATTTGAACAACCAATCAGAACCCCTTATTTAAAACTGACACCAACTCAAAGCGAGGGGTAGCATCACTCTTTGTTCAGATGTTCAATGCGCTAGTCTAGTTCAATATTCTTATCTAGTGAAATGAAACAAATAAATGAAAATTTGTCTAGCCAAATAGAACAAAGTAGTAAAGAAGCTACATTTAAAATAGATGAAGAAATATCTAATTTAGCTAGTAAATTAGATAGTACTAATAATAAAATAGATGAGAATAATATTAGGTTTGATAAGCATACCGAAGAGGTTAAAACTATGTTAGAGGAATTTAGGAAACAAGTAAACACTAATTTTCGCCGTCAAGATGAAAAACTAAATAAGTTTAGAAACGAATTTCATGAAAGGTTAGAACAGAAAGTAACCCTCATTAACCAACAATTCAGCAAAGTAACAGCTGAATTAAAAACACAAACACTTCTAAATAAAGAAGAAATCCAGAATACTAGGGAAGAGTGTACACAACTAGGAGAAAATATTAAAGAAGTTAAGAAACAGGTAGAGAGTAAGGCTAACAGTGACGAAGTACATCAAAAGGTGGAACAGCAATTGAAGTTAATGCGGGAGGACCTGACTAAAGCAATGAAGTCACAGCAAACCAAAATCGTGAGGTGTGGCGGCTATAAGGAAGAACCGGAAAACCTTACATTTTCAGGAAACCCACATGAGAATCCTGTGGAATTCCTAAAGCTGTTTGAAGCTTATGTAACTCGTGTAAATCCACTGATGGACGGCGAGGACAAGAAGGACATGTTAGGCCGATTTCTCAAGAATTGGGCAGGTACGTGGTAGAAAGTCATCTCGGACAGAGTCCAAACCTACTCAGACTTCAGAGAAAAATTCCTTGCTCAGTACTGGAATGTTCAGATACAAAGAAGGGTACGCGATCATCTAGAATTTGGTAAATATCACCCGTCAATGAATATGACAACCACCAATTATGTGCTTAACGTAATGGCGCAAGTCAAGCATCTAACACCACCAATAGAAGAGAGAGACCTAGTATATAAGCTAGCGCGTCATTTCTCAGAACGCACTAGAGTAGCAACCACTACTAGAGGAGTGGATACTCTAGAAAAGTTCATAATGGTTGTAGATGAGTGTCAAGATTTAGAGAGGGACCTACAGCGTGTAAGTAATCAGCTGAGTAACTACTCTAGAGGCGATCATCAAGAACCAACTTTCTACTCAACTAAGAGGAGAGACAATGAACGCCCGAAAGAAAAAAGGTTTACCCCATATCCGGGTAATAAACCCCAAAATCGGCCGGAATTGGAGGAGAAGGGTAGAAGTAGGAGTGTAGAAAACAAACCAAATAAAGGGTATAAAGTATGTAAAACAACTATAACCTCTACCGAGCAGCAACCGTCGACTAGTAAGATGAATACGGGAAACGGGAAACCACTGCAGGTAGAAAAGAAATAAAACTAAACCTACCATTACCTGCAGTGAAATCACCAAAGAAAACAGGTAAAAAGAACGTAACTAATAATATAAAACAAGTGAGCGATAGGGAGTTCTTGTTAAAAGAGGAGCAAGAAGTGGGTAGAAACCATTATCCTGAATGTCCGGAAATAATTTGTAAAATCAGTAATCTACTAGTAAGAGCGCTTATAGACACCGGCAGTGAAGTTACCTGTGTCAGCTCAAAGTTTGTAGATAATTGTCAGTTGCGAAATTGTCCCAGACTACCCGTAAAACATTGTAATGTACAGGGAGCCACTGGAGCCAAAATGCAAAAGATAACTGAACAAATATATTTACCTGTCAATTTAAATGGTAACCAAAACCCAAATAGTAGCTCTAATAGTCCCGAAACTCATTCATGATTGTATTATTGGGGTAGTTACGTTACTTGAATGGAAGGCAGAAATAAATTTTAAAAGAAATACCATTACGATGGAAATTAATACGAATAAAATAAATGTAAACATTAAAGAGTATAAGCATTGGAAGTCGGTAAGTGTCATAACTGCAAGCAGCTAAAGTCATTTCTAGGTTTAGCTAACTACTATCAGAAGTTTACAAGTAAATACGCGGAAAGTACTGTTCCATTGTTAAAGTTGTTAAACAAAGGGATTAAATGGAAGTGGACAAAGGACCACGATGAAGCGCTGCAACAAGTGAAAAGTCTTTTTATAAATACTGTTGTTTTAAATCATCCAAGGATAGGAGAAAGATTTTACTTGCAAACAGACGCCAGCAATATTGCTATTGGAGCACACTTGTATCAGATTGATGAGAAGGGCCAAAAAGCGGTATTAGGATTTGTAAGTCGCACACTTAAAGGGGCAGAATTAACCTATTTTACGACAGAAAAAGAGCTATTAGCGATAGTGCATAGCCTGTCACAGTTTAGAAGTTATATTCTGGGTGCTAAACTTACTATAATCACCGACAATAAGGCGTTAGTATTTTTATCAAAGTGTAAATTGCCAGGTGCTCGTCTGACTCGTTGGATCTTGGCTATACAAGAGTATCAATTTGAAATACAATATTGTAAAGCAAAAGACAACTTGGTAGCAGATGTACTCAGTAGAAATCCACCATCTGAAAACAACATGGAAACAGATAACATTAAATGTAGTAGCAATGATATTGGTATTTACACGGTAAAGCATATAACAAAACCTGAAGTAGTTAGACGACTTAAAGAAATAGGGACTCATCAACAACAAGACCCTAGGATTAGTGTAGCTTGGAGAAGTGCAGTTACCAACACCAAACCAGGAGTTTCTATATATGGAAGTAAGCTATATAAGCTATGTTCCCATAGGAGGAAGAATAGACAAAATATTGACCCATAAAGAAATAATAGTTTGAGCCAATAAAGTATGTGAGTCAAACATGGTCAAATAAAATAAATATATAATTGTTTTGAATCAAGGTCAATGATAATAATAATAAATTTTATTTAAACAAATGTTAGTATTGTTATTTAAATTATTGACATTAATTAAGCCAAAATGATGATTAAAATATTAATGTTCATATAAATTTCCAATATACCATGTTAGGTTAAGTAACATTGTAATCTTTAGTTATAAGGTAGATGTAAGGAAAATGGTATTAGTGCAAGTTTTGTGCGGGAAAAAGTGCGAAAGTAAATGTGCAAATTTTTAATCAGTGTAAAACTGTACATTAGAAAAAAAAAATTAATGATTTATAAAATAATCAATTTTTTTTCATACTGAGTGGTATCTATAACGATTCATATTAGCGTCCTATCTGAGCGTTATATGAAAGTGTTTGACGGAGGGAGTATAGCAGCGTAAGCAAGAGAGAGAGCGTACAATCGCAGTCATCTCACTCTAACCTCGTCACAGCGACATCCGATATAGGTACGAACATGAAAATTTACTCAATACAAATTATCAGTTCAACCTGTGATAACTTAAAAACTAATAAATATACGGCAATTCTGAAAACAGCATTGTATTCAGCAAGTGAAGCTTTATAAGTAGCTGCAATCTCAGTTAATATAATTAACAATTGAAGAAGTTATACGGAAGACGAACGCCAAAAGGAATAACGAGAGAATTATGCTACGTAGGAATTAGGTGTTTTCACACACACACACAGATAAAGACCTAAGCAACAATGTTCTGTGGTCAGATCTTTGAAAACACGTTTGCAAATACCTGTAATCAATCGATTTGCAAACACAGGAAGTACGATTTTAACTAGAAATTCTCTGCAGTTTCAAACCTGTCACGGGGTGTTTCGTCGACCTGTTCGAGATTGTCAAAACTGGAAAACGCATGATTTATTTGAACAACCAATCAGAACCCCGTATTTAAAACTGACGCCAACTCAAAGCGAGGGGTAGCATCACTCTTCGTTCGGATCTTCAATGCGCTAGTCGTGTATAAATTACGTACAGAAATTTTTCAATCACGCAAAAGTGTAATTAAGTATCAAATTCGAGAGGTAGTCCGCAGTGAAGATGAACTAGTACCGTTCAACAACTCTCGCTGCGTAAAACAACGTTAATTAATTAAATTATTAATTAATTAATCATCAGCCGTGAAGGACCTGTGCGACAGAAGGCTACAGCATCTGTAATTGCCAGGGCATCTTCTACAGCATTGATCAACATCAATTCTTCTGTGCAAAACCATCAAAAGGAGGACCCCTACGGATTCCTATCTTCGGTCAATGTATCAAACAGTAAGAAATAGATTCATTGATCAATGAAATAAGCACTAAACAAATAATAAAAGCAATAAACAATTTTTAAAAGACACTAAGAATTTCACACTTTGTATTTTAATTATAAGATTAGCTCTAACATAGTATAGGAGTGTTGAATGGAAAGTGAGGTGTAGTATTGGACGTGCAAATTATTGCAGACCTGTTCTTTAGCACTGGTTTGGGAGATAGCAATCTCTTAATTAAACCAGATAAGAGCCATAGGTCGTTTGAACGTCTTAATCGTTACTTTTCACACTCACTCAGTAATTATAAGTGTTAGGGTAGAAATAAGTCCTACCATTAGCATTTTCAAGTTTAAAATTAATTGATTAAAACGTTAATTAAAATAATCAAGCAAATATTAAAGTGTTATTTGTAACGATTCCCCTTGAAAACCACAATCACTGAACGAATCCTGAGAAAGAGTGTCTCCATGCGCTGAGCTAAGCTGAAACCGTGTCATTTATATCTGGGATTTGTTCTGGCGCCCAGGTAAAGTAATATCACGGATAAGTAACATTTTATCTAACATTCAAAATATTAGATAATTGTGTTAGATGAAAGGGAGTGTTGTAATATATATATATATATAAATTTGTGATGTTATTCAATTTCTTTCTTCTGCAATCTTCTGCAAGTAGTATAATTCGTATATTCATCAGAGGTTTTCACGTCTAAGTAAATTTACTTAGAAACCTCTGATGATACTGATATGTTTTAGTGAAACGTGCGTCAGGTGTTAAAAAGAATATACAAATTATACTACTTGCAGAAGAAAGAAATTGAATAACATCACAAATTTATATAATTACTGCAAGAAACGTCGAGTTACTTATATAGAAAATGATATATATTATAATATAATTATATATATATTATAAAAAGATTATATAATATAATGTGTGAGTGAGTGAGTGATGAGTGTGTGTGTGTGTGTGTGTGTGAACAAAAACAAAAACAATACGCCCTAATGTTGTAAACATGTCTCATTGTATCATTCAAGTAAATATATCTTGAGCATACATTTAAGTAATAATAATGATTTTAAATATCAATTACACATGAGTAAAAAAAATTTTTCAACAATTTGTTTAAAATGCTGGAGACAATTATTAGATGTTTGTCTGATCTGAGTTTGCCAATCAGTTAAATCTTTGACTAGAACTATAAAAAAGATATTTAAAAGTAACTTGTTCAGTCATTTATATGACTTTGTTAATGAAAATATATCGTTAAACATATGTAAGTCAAAGTCGAAAGACAAAAGACGAACAAAGTTTGGCACGAGGAGTTTTGTATCAAACACAGTTTGGTAATTCTCAAACGAGAAATTTTACCTTCTCCACATCTGTCCTAAGGTAGTGGTTGGCAGTGAAAACTGCTATCACAACTTCCTTAGCTGAAGAGGCGAACTGAAGCCGAAACAGAGACAAGCAAAAGTAACCAGAGCGCAAAAGGTAACCCTTTGACAAGATTGCATTGACAAACACAAATATATTCTTTGAGCATTGCGCTCTGGTTACTTTTGCTTGTCTCTGTTTTGGCTTCAATTCGCCTCTTCAGCTAAGGAAGTTGTGATAGCAGTTTTCACTGCCGACCACTACCTTAGGACAGATGTGGAGAAGGTAAAATTTCTTGTTTGAGAATTACCAAACTGTGTTTGAAAATATATCATTACTCAGTGATACATTAAAACTATTAAAACCTGTTTTTCTTGTTACTCTTGTATAGGGTGTGATGAGCATATAATCTCCTAATCAGAAGTAAAGTAATTAAATGTAACCTCTTAGATAAAGGTCTAAAACACAATTTAGTTATCAATACAACTAACAAAGTTAATAGAAAACATACACGTGACATAATCCTAGACGCTGAAACAGCCATACAACACACACTAAACCAAGACCATGATACCATACGTTATGATATAAAGTGCAAATTACAACACACACAGCAATACGAAAATAAACAACACAATAATGAATTCCAAACACTAAAAAACATAAAACGTAAATTACAAGAACACAACCTAACCATACTCAAAGCAGACAAAGCTAATATAAATGTCATAATAGAAAAACAGGCTTTAAATAACAAAATTGAAACATTTTTTAATGAAAACAACATCACTAAATTAAATAAAGACCCCACCCCTAAATATCACAAACAAATAAACAAAACCCTAAATAACACAAAACACATAGTATCACCTGACAACATCAAATATCTAAAACAAATTAAACCAAACGCCCCTACACTAAATGCACTACCGAAATTACACAAACCCAATATTCCTATCAGACCACTTATAAACAACACACAAGCACCTACACACAAAATAGCTAGACATTTAGATAAATTGATCAGAAATAGCATAAATTTAACAAGCAACACCACTGTCAAAAATAATTTAGATCTAGTGAATAAAACTCAACAAGTACACATTCCCCACAATTCTACACTTGCTTCATTCGACATAACAAACCTATACACCAATGTTCCCATAAAAGAAACGATAATTACATTAGAACAATTACTAAAAATAAATAACACACCTGAAACACACATAAAAGAGATCATCCATCTAACTAAAATGATCACAGATCAAAATTATTTCGCACACAATAGCATGTATTACACACAAACAGATGGACTACCCATGGGCTCCCCTATATCAGGTATACTAGCCGAAATATTTATACACACCATAGAACAGAAACACATACTGAACAACAACAAATACACCGATAAAATAATATATTGGCACAGGTATGTTGACGACATTTTACTCCTTTGCAACGGCAACAAAAGACAAATAGAAAATTTCCACAAATACATTAACACTATACACCATAAATTAAAATTCACACTTGAAATAGAATTAAATAACAGCATAAACTTCTTAGACCTTACAATCATCAAAACAAACAACACACACACATACAAAATATACAGAAAACCCACCACGACAGACATGGTCATACATAATTCATCCAACCACCCAACTCAACACAAACATGCAGCTTTCAACTACATGCTCCATAGGCTCACTTCAATACCCCTAAACACACATGACTACCAAGATGAATTAAACACAATTAAATACATAGCAGTCAAAAATGGATACAACCCCGAATTAATAAATAAACTACACAAACGAATCCTCAACACAAAAAGTAAAACACATCTGACCAACAGCACACAACCCAGCAAATACATAACACTTACATAATACAATTCCAATACACACAAAATTGCAAACACATTTAGGAAACACAATTATAAAGTAGCCTACAGAACCAACAACACCATTAGAAAACACTTAAATAATACTAACAAATACATTGACACATACAGCAAAACAGGGGTTTATAAATTAAATTGTAATGATTGTCACCAATTGTACATCGGCCAGACGGGAAGATCTTTTTCTTCCAGATTTTCTGAACATTTAAAAGCCCTCACCACAAACTACATACATTCCACATTTGCCACACATTTATATAACGAAAACCACAGTTACACAAACATAGAACACAACATGGAAATATTACACTACTTACCTAAAAGTAGAAAACTAAACACAGCTGAACAATTTGAAATATACAGATATCACACACTATAACCAAACAACATATTAAATGAACAAATACATTATAAATCACATACACTATTCGATACACTGATCCACAGACACAATTCGAACCTCAGCGCCAATCCCTTCCCAACATCAACCCCCACCACACACACCATTTTTCCGTAACGGTTATTCTGTAATCGACAATCAGTATTACACCCACTGAAGAAGAGAAACAACATCTCGAAACGTTTGGGAAGTGACAACAGTAAGTTAATTAGTGAAAGTTTTATATATATTATAAATTAAATGTAACACTGTCCAACTGTCCTCTGCTACAAACTGTAACAACTATAAAGGGTACCCCTGGTTAAGAGGGGCAAAATGCCCCTTGAAACCAATCATTTTTTTGACTATGTAGGTTTATTACAATTGTAAAAACATTACATTACACAAGGTTCTTAGGTTCCCATCTACCCCCTCTACAGAGGGAGGGTGAAAAATTGACTTTTTTCAATCTTTATTTTTTTCTCAATTTTTATGAAACGTAAAGTTTTCTAAAAAATTTGATCACATTTTTGGCATCAAAAACAATAAACTAAAAAATTACGGTCCCCATGGGATCATGGGATAGCTTCTAAAAAAAATTCGAAAAAGTTAAAAAATGCTATATCTCAAGTCCCAAAAGAGCTACAGGCATATTTTTTGTTTTAAGAGTGTACTTTAACAATCTTTGTATACTCAAATTTTTTCAGATTTTTTCGAGGCCAAATTTCTAGACAAAATTATTAGACAACACACACAAATAGACAACAACATTGCAGTAAAAAACAACACTGACCTAGTAACAAAAATAAAAGACATATACATCCCCCATAACGCCACATTAGCCTCCTTTGACATTAAAAACCTGTACACAAACATCCCCATCTCTGAAACAATCACTATAACATCTTTTCTAGTGTTATAACTTGGGGAACCCGAAGTAATTGGTTCTGCCAATTATTCAGGGTGCCTTATTCGACGAGCTGAAATTTAATCAGAACCACACAGAGTAAATATAAAAGGAATCAGGGAATGGGAAAACTGTTGATTTATGTACTCAGTATATGTGTGTAACAAGAAGACTTCTCTTTATTAAACATTTGAAAAAATAACATTTACTCAAAAGATAGATCCCATGACATTACTAATTGCATTATTAAAGTTATTTGAATTCTTTATATAAACTTTGGGATCACAACAGATTTTATTTAGCTATACCACGGATCCGGGTAACCTTAGGTATTTAGTCATCAAACTTTTACTTATATTCAATTCATGATATTAGCTTGAAAGACCTTTAGTTTTATGCTTCATTATTATTCCATTTGAAGAATGGTATTAATTATACTACGATACATTAAGATTTAAACTGTTACAATGTATGATGTCTGAATAGTTACATTAAATTCTTAGAGTTAATTCTTTTTAATCTTTACAAGTTTAATCGTCTCTGAAAAGTCTCTCTTTTAAAGTGTATTGTGTTACAATTATAATTATTATTTATTCCTCGATAGACGTGCTATCGAGTCACCTTTAATTTGGTATGCAGAAATTTCCTCCGGGAGTGTCCGTCTTGGGAATCCTTAAACGCGTCGTCCTCATCTAGGTCTGGTCTTAGTCATTAAAGGCTTAAACGTCTGCAGTCTAGGTCGAACCTTCTATGATGGTAGGCGTAGATTCTTTGATGTCTCGAACTGCATCTTCTGTCGGGTCTACTAGAGTTGCAAATTCTGGTAGTTCACATCTCCGGGCAGGATGTTGAAAAGTGTCGTCAGTTGGTGAAGTTAGCAGTCATCGTTATTAATACTCGTACTTTTGTAGTCACATATTTCTTCTTGTTACCACGTTTCTGATTTTTTAATTAATGTTACATGTTACACTCTTTTGTGTAGCAGTTAATAAACTACATTTGAAATAAGCCAAACTAACAACAAATCACACAACATTCCAACAGAGCTTTTGCTCGTGCGTGTGCACTGCTTGGAGTCTTCATAGCGAGAGAGAGATTTTTCGCCCGCTTCCACTGGTACTGCATAAGAGGTAGTGGGGTGTTTATTCCGCGAGAATATAGTCCCTGTCTCTCTCTAAATAAACCTTTTTATTTATACGAACTATCCCTAGATAAAAATACATAATTTAAATGAGTTATTTTAGTGACTATCTGTGTCTTCAGATTCTTTAATTATTAACATTGGTTTTTTATTTTATTCTTAATTACAGAAGACTCGGAAAACATGTCGAGTCCAGAATCAACAGGTAGGCGCCTGATAGCAAGCAAGGGTTAAATACGACAATAATAATTATTTACAATATGCCTCTTTATTACAGTTTCTTTGCCCTTAATAATTACTTCTTCCTTTCACACTTAGTACCTACATGTTTTTATTATTATTGTGAGGTTTAAATGGTTAATGGCTCGCAACCTTAATTTTTTTTTTATTTCTTTCTTTTTAATAATGGTTACAATTTAAATCGTCACATCACCATCCTACAAAACAAACTCAAACAGAACAACACACCAGACGAACTTATCAATGAAATAACAGAAACTCTGAACATTATCACAAAACAAAACTACTTTACTTATAACAATAAATACTACACACAGAACGAAGGCCTACCCATGGGCTCCCCCATATCCAGCATTCTAGCAGAAGTCTTCCTCCAACACTTAGAAAAAACAAAAATACTCACAAACAATGACAGACACTCACATAAAATACTATATTGGCACAGATACGTTGATGACATTCTAATACTATACAGGGGAAACAAAAGACAATGTGAACAGTTACTAACGCACATAAACAAAATACATAAAAACATAACCTTCACTGCCGAATACGAACACAACAATACCATAAACTTCTTAGACCTCTCCATCACAAAACTAGAACACAGGCACAAATTCAGTATATACAGAAAACCAACTACAACTGACACACTAATACACAACACCTCCAATCACCCAATACAATACAAACTAGCTGCTTTTAGAACCATGATACATAGACTTAACAACATCCCCTTAGATGAAATAGACTACAAAGACAAACTAAACATGATAAAATATCTAGCAGAATCTAACGGTTATGACAGAACAATAGTCAGTAAACTCCTACACAAAACACAAAATAAACATCAGACAAAGACAGAAAACAACAAATTCATAACACTAACATACATCAACAAACAAACAGAAAAAAATCGCCCACAAATTCAAAAAAGCAGGATACAGAATCACTTTCAAAACTACTAACAAAACAGAACACACACTATCAAAACGCATACACAAAGCACAAAACAAATTCGATCTACCCGGTGTATATAAGCTAAATTGTTCAAATTGCAATAAATTCTACATAGGCCAGACAGGACGTAGCTTCAAACAGAGATACATTGAACACACAAAAGCACTCCACACCACTACAGAATCTACCTTCACAAACCACCTCATTGAAGCAAACCACACATATAAAAACATCGACAATAACATGAACATACTACGCGTACACACAAAAGGCCGAAAACTAGACACTCTAGAACAATTAGAAATATACAAACACACAAAAACAAATAAAAACGATATCCTAAACGAACAGACACAATTCAAATCGCACGCATTATTCGAACACATCTCACCACACACACACAGCTTCGATCTTTCGAAAAACTATCTCGTCACCAACAACAAGACGAACAGCGCTACTAACGACAGCCTCTGATGAAGCCTTCTATAGGTGAAAGCCGGTTTAGGCTGTAAGGTAAAACTTTACGTTTTTACTTATAAAAAACTTAGCGTTCCGAGTCGTCAATATTATAGTGATATTTAATCTGGATTCATTATATTCTTTTGCTGTTAACTGATTACGTTTACCTTTCAAAGCAGGCATCAGTACAAAAAAACCTTTTTCTTTTAATGTACTTACCATGTCTCTAAAGCCTCTATCTAAAATGAAAATATCACCTTCTTTTAGAATAGTGCTTAGTCCGTTTTCAATTGATAATAAATAGTCTAAAGTTTGGGCATCGTTCTTTGTAGCAAGAAAGGGTCCAGGAACATCAATAATATATCCATCTGTTGTAGTTATAGTGAAAGGCTTACACAAGGAGGTTTTTTTTTGACTGCTGTAAGATTTGCGCTGATAAGTGTTATTGGTACTCTTCTGATGACGTATATAGGAAGCATCACAAATAATAGCCAGGCGATTACTTAAAGTATGGAGTTTTTGTGCAGCTGCAGCAGTGTGATTTTTGATGAGGTATTCCCTAGAAGTAGAGTGAAGACCGAAATGTTTAGGTAACACGTCCCTTTTGAAACATTGTAAAACAGAGTGAATGAATTCGGAAAACATCTTCTCATCTTCAACACCAAGTATAGCAAAAACTATTTTATCAGAATTGCCAGTTCTTAATTTGCATAAGAATGCAACAACAGCTTGAGTTACATTGCGATTATCAGAATTTCTCATAGATGACATCATATTTCGAAGTGAAATGATATTTTCCCGTAAGATTGTCCTGTAAGAGCATAAACACATTCCTCCGAAATAGAAAAATCGGCAATCTTATCGAATAACTGAGAATCAACTTTAACAGACAGAACGTCCATAAACTTTGAAGGTTCTGTAATTTCTACTAGGCTGATGTTTGAATAAATACAAATTTTTCCTACTTCACTCTCATAAAATCGATTTTTTATTGTATGGATAGAACAACATCTGTTGCGTTTTGGAATAAAGATTCTTCTCTTTATGAATACTTGTATCCTTGCTTCAAAAGTAACATCATGAAGATCACTTTTTGATTGACAAATAAAAAAATATCCGTGACTTGAAACCGAACGTGCAAATGGCATTTCTACTACTTCAATAGTTTGTGGTGTAGCTTCTGATGTATACGAAGGATCATCATTTGAAGTCTGTGAAGAAGTCATAGAAGCTTGCGAAAAGAGGTAGAAGAGAGTACACTCAGAAGGTGTAGTCGATAATATATCTTGGCTCGATATTTCTCTGCCTTCCCCATGTTGATCCTCTTGATGTCCTATGCTTGGTAGTTCTGCGATTGGTATAAGCGCCTCCTCTTGAACTTTAACATTTTCTAAGTGAGATTCTAATTGTCGCCTAATTATACACTTTTGAAGCCTTAACTTAGTACGACATTTTGAGCATATCTTATCACCAACTTGAACGAAAGCTCCAAAATCATCCATTATTTTCTTTGCATCTTCACTAGTATCCACTGATTTGGCCACTCCGATAATTTTTCGAATAAAAATATTACAGTGGACACATTTGGAATTATCTCGCTTTGCTGTTTTACACAGAGGTTCTGCATTTGAATCTGCCATGGTTCGACTGCATGAAATAATAGAAATAAATTTGTTAATAAATGTGTAGTTTAATTCTATTTCAACACTTTTTAATTAAAACCAATGCTTATTAACAGTATGGATTCAAAAACTACATAAACTGTAAAGTATACTTATGAATATTTATCAGTAAAAAGTTGTTTTCATATGTTACTTTTAACATATAGTGTATTACACTAAGTACTATTTTTTATTCTTTTGTAATTAAATTTTCACATAAAAATACATTACGTTTAATTATGCCTATTTAGATAGGAAGCAAAATTGAGGTTAAAAATATATGTATGTTTTTAATATTGATATTTCCAAACGTACTAAAATCATTACCAAATAATTAAGAATGTTTTTTTTACAAACGTATGTTTTACCAACGTCTACAAAAGTTCATTCACTATATGAATGTTCAAATATTTTTTTGTACAGTAGTAATCATATGTACTTACAAGTAATGATTTTGGCTGTAGTTCCTTGTGCAATACTCTTCTTAAAGTTTTTCTGTATGCGTCCACATTCAACAAATATACTTTATCTACTTCTTAAATAAACGATTTTAGTATATTTAGTTGTTTAAAAAGAATATAAAAAACTATTGCAATTCACAAAAATGAAGGTTCGAGAATAAATAACTTCATCACAATATTTACTTCTTCTTCTTCTCTGAAGCATCAGGCCCATGACCTGTTGTGCCATCTAGCCTAGCCGTGGTACAACCAGAGTTGTAAAATGAAATTCTTGTTTCTGTAAAATGGTTGCTATAGTAATAATTGATGTGTTTAAGAAAGCACGGAGTAAATAAAAATCTCTTTAATAAGCGTAAAAAAAATCCTTATTTGAAACTAAAGTATGTTGCATACTTTTCTAATTTAATACAAAAAAACAAGCTTTAAATGAGTTAAATATAAGAATTGCAAATGTCAAATAAATAAATATATATATATTCACACACACACACACACACACACACACACACACACACACACACACACACACACACACACACACACACACACACACACACACACACACACACACACACACACACACACACACACACACACACACACACACACACACACACACACACACACACACACACACACACACACACACACACACACACACACACACACACACACACACACACACACACACACACACACACACACACACACACACACACACACACACACACACACACACACACACACACACACAGTGTGTATATGTATACACACATATATATATGTGTACACACATAAGAGTAATATTACTAAATTGTAGCTCACTTAAATATAAAAATAAGCTTAAAAATACCAAAAATTCACGAATTCAAATTTATTTATTTAAAAAAATGACCTTGTATTATATATTATGAAAGAAAATAATATAATTTTACATTTTTAATATTATTTGGAGTATTAGCTACTTTCAGGCTAACAAAACCCCCTAAAAATAGACGAAAAATGTATTTTTTTGCGTTTTTGATGTTACTCGAAAAAATCTGAAAAAATTTGAGTATACAAAGATTGTTAAAGTACACTCTTAAAACAAAAAATATGCCTGTAGCTCTTTTGAGACTTGAGATATAGCATTTTTTAACTTTTTCGAATTTTTTTAGAAACAATCCCATGATCCCATGGGGACCGTAATTTTTTAGTTTATTGTTTTTGTGCTAAAAATGTGATCAAATTTTTTGGAAACTTTATGTTTCATAAAAATTGAGAAAAAAATAAAGATTGAAAAAAGTCAATTTGTCTTGAACTGACTCTTACTTACCTCTCTAACAGTACTTCTGCAATCTACTAAAATATAAAACTGTATTGCCACCTGGATATGCAATGTATACTGTGTCAATGATTCTATTATTTACACAGCCTTCTTCATTCATTTGTATTTTCTGAATCACTGTCATCTATAGACATTATTTGGCAGACCTATGGTGATTCCAGTTTGTTTTGAACATCTGTTAGCATGTTTTCAGGCTCCAGAAGCACCTGTGGTTTAGTAATATATTTAATAACCATTTCTTCTTCTATTTCAGCTCATTTTTTTCTATTTTTATTGGCTTTCAGGTTTTGTTATGAAAGTCCCATCTAATTGCTTGTAACTTTCAAATATTCAGAAAATTTTGCGCACTCTTCATCGCCACACCATCGGACGCACTTCATCTCCTCTCCTCTCTCGGACGACATCGGCGCGGAGTCAGCCGGAAGGAACGGCTGAAGAATAGAACCGGCGTTCTTGTGTCTTCGCCCTCCAGTTCCGCGCCAGCGATAGGACATCACTGGGCTGGCAACCGACTCTACAACCGATGCTGAAAGAAGAGGAGGACTGCAGTACGCCACGAACAGCTGGCGCAGCCGCCGAACATATCAGCGCGGCACGACTAACATCAGCGTTCCCGACACTCGGTCCTTTTTAGGACCACCAAAATAACTAGAGTGTACGATTGGCGCCATTTGTCATGCGGCAAGCCTTTTGTCCGGTGACAATTCGTGTGAAACCCTTTAATTGGTTCCATTCAGTCAGATTTCCTCATAAATGTTAATGATTCAATGTTTCTTTTTCTTATGACATACTAGCTTTCCCCCAAAACAGTTACCTTTTTGAAAATACAATTAGACTGTATCTCATTTAATTATCAACATCTTCTTCATGTTTAATACTTTTCCTTGATAACAATAGCCCCCCCCCCTAAACCAAATGTCTGAGTCAAGAATGGATATTAACTATGACTTGCATTCACTATGCGCAACAGAAAGTATGGTTCCTGTTTATTTGAATTACTGGTACATAAAATTTAGAAAAAAGTTATTCTTTAAATTAACAAGTATTAAAAATGTAATCTGTACTGTAATATCTGTATCATTTGTGTTCATGTCAACATTAAGCGTTAATCTCAACTGATATTTCTGCCTTATAGGCTCAGTGTTTAATAAGTTATATTGAAGTAATGTACTCAGTTCATGCCAGCAGCAAGTGGTACTGTCTTTTTTTTAGATGTTTAGACATTTATTCTTTTAATTAATATGGCATATTATTAACTAAAGCTGTTGAATATATAATATTAAATAAAGACACAATAATATTACTGTCTACTGTAGACTGCAGACGATAATATTATATTTGAGAATACACTGTTTCATAATTTTTGTTATACAATTTACATCTTTTGCATTAATCTTATAGAGTGTAATGACATGCCTTTCAAAGAATGGTTTCAAAACATCTAAAGTTGGATTTCTGAGACATATTCTAGACTAATTATAAGTATAATATTACTGACTCGGAAAATTAAGTTTTTATTGGTAAAAATGGAAAATTAGTGTTCCGAGTCAGTAGTATTATACTTATAATTAGTTAATCAATGGACACACATCATGGATAACAAAATCCAGGAATATTTCAGACGTAATTTAAAGCAGATATGATAGGAAACTTGGTTACTTCTGAACTAATGTTTTAGTAGATTATAGTAATCCTCTTTCTTGAGGAAAAAGAAAAGGTATATTAGAATTTATAATCAAATTTACATCAATTTCATAATAAAAATCATGTCAAATGATAATAAAAATGTTTTTTGAACCCTCAAAACCTCCATCTTCTAGATAATAATTAAAACCAGAACTTGGAAATCTTGAAAGGCAGAAAGTGAAGAATGTTCTAATTATTAACACATGTTAAAAAGGTTTTTACATCTTCTAATGTTTTTGGTTTAGTTTATACCGATAAATCACTATATGACTTACATCTTCTATCTCCCAGCCTAGTGTTGACCAAACCCAAGAAGAGACAAATGCTGCAGCTACTACAGCTAAGGGGCCAGCACCGGCGAGTTCCAAATGTTCACTGCCAAATATGAAGATAAGACCTCCTCCAAGCAGTATCAAGATTCTCATTGGTACTACAAATGGCTAAAAATATAATTTAATAAAGTAACATCATTTTCAAATAAATCTGGATTGGTTTAATGTCGTAATTTTTAATTTGAGGAGAGACATAGTATTTTTACTGATACCAACATTGTGGAATCTGTGACAATTACAGAATTTAATTACTATGAGTGTATACAATAGAATTATTTGATACACTTAAAAAAGTAGCAATGATCACAAAAGCTAGAATATTTTATCAATAAATATGGTATACAGATTACTGTTGTGCATAGGCCTAACTAATAGTAATAGTTTATGCTGTAAACGTGTTCACATAAAGTGAATTTAAATGTCATAAAAGAATGAAATATTAATACATACATCTCCTTTTTCTGGAACATATCTACCAATCAGCCCCCATAATATTCCAAGAAGTACACCACAAACAACTGACAGAGGCCCAACAATTAGATTGTAAAGCAGAGAATCTGTAACAATATTTACAGAGCTATTATATAAGGAAGCAAATTGACATTTTGATTAATCTGGCATAAAATTCATTGAATGACAAACATTTGTTATAAGACTATTTATTAACCATGAACAATATAACATATAGAAAAGAGTTGAATAGCCAGCAAGTATTTTTTTTTTTTTTTGTTAATTACAGTTTTAAACATTTTTATCTAAATTACTTGTGTTCCACATCAGAATAGTATTTTTTCTGTTACAGGTTATGGACAACAAAATCCAAGAATTAAACAGTTGACTTTAATATAAAATGAAGTAATACATTGATTTTAATAGAATACATTGCAACAATACATATATTTGCATATTTGCCCAGGGGGGTATGTTTGTAAATATTTAGCATAGAAAAATATATGATGAACAGTTTTTAA